>CATOUR010000170.1:5250000-5725903 GCA_951848785.1 Callosobruchus maculatus
CAAAAAGCTGACAGACCTCCAAACTCAACATACAGATACTTTAATAAATTCAAACCAAAAACAGAAGCACCTAATATAACAAATACCGTTTATCAAATTGACTGCACACATGGTGACGTATATATTTCGCAAACAAGACAATATTTAAAAAACAGGATATGTAATCATAAGTACGATACATTGAATGGGAAGGAGTCTACGGCTCTAGCAAGACATAGCTTAGATACAGGACATAAATTTAATTTCGAAGATCCAAAAATATTAACTCGCGAATATAACCAGCACAAAAGAAATATAAAGAAAATAATTCATATTAAAAATCACCCAAATTCAATAAATTTCAGAACAGATATAAATCAGTTAGGCGATATATATAATAATTTAATAAAGTAGGGTTTCTGCATCTTGGAAAAATCTAACAAACCATATTTATGTATACATAGATAGATACAAAAGCTTTCACCCCTATTGTTCCTCCAATCTTTTACCACCACTTTAAGAACATCTGTGTATTCTACAACATCCTAAAAACGCCGTGCAGGTCATTCAGCTCTTTCAACCGATAGAGGCTGCTTCACAAACAAACAAAGATTACAGGAATGTAACCGATATCTGAAATTAACATAAGTAGGTTTGTTAGCATTATTTTCCTTGTCTCAGTAAATTTAATTCATTTATATTCATTTTCAATAAACTAAAATAAAATCACTAAGTTCATGTTTAAAAGTTCTATATATACATTTATAGTTAGTTAAATTTCTACTTTACACATATAATTTATAATTCTTTTATTTAACTGTTTTTTTTTTCTGTATTTTTATTCTTATTTTTATTATATACAGACCATTTCCTATTTCATTTATAGACACCTGAAGATGGTTTGGATTAAAATAAAGCGGAACACAGTGAAGAAAAATTATAGTTTCAATCGTTGACAGAAACCTATGAAAAACAAACATAAACTATAGTCGCGGTCACTAGGAAAATAAGTATTAGTTATTAACGAATCTGGAAGAATTACAGTCACTTCCTGGCTTTTTACAACGTTTTTTTTTTTATTTTTTGCACTTTAAAGCTTATAATAAAACACTAATTCTGCGGCTCGATTCAACGAATTCAATATTTACTGAGCCGATGCACTTCTAGAAACTGAACGCGTGCTAATACCGCAAATGAAAACCGTCGGGGTCGCATAGGACGTAACGTCGTTGTTCGTCTGGCAACCCATACGAGTTTGACCCTTCGTGACAGCCCCGCGCAACCGTCGCGCGCAGTGACATAATTGTACATTTTTCACGTTTTCTCCGTTACGTTTTATCGCACTAACAATTCAAAAGCACCATTGTAACCCCAATATTCACTCTATAACGTTTATAGAAGCCATTTTTTTGAATAGTACAAATGTTGTAGAGCTACGATGAGTGCAACGATGTCGCATTTTTGTGTTTTCAGGAGAAGGCGTTATTCATCACGGCGCTCCATATAAAAGCATTATGCAGCGATTATTTAAAATTAAGAAAAAAATATTTCCGATTGAAATTTTAAAATAATATTTGGCCTAATTGATCTTCAAGTGGTTTAGATATGGAAACTGTAAAAAAAATTTTTGGAAAATTTTGGACAACCACCCCCCGCTACCCCCTGCCCAGTACGATTTTTGGACGAAAAGTCGATTTTGCTTCCTTAAGGTATGTAGAATCATACACAATAGGTCTTAGCTTTTTCCAAGAAAGTGCAAACGAAAATCGTTTCTAGAAGGTATTCTCGGGCGGCTTAACTCTACTATTAACGTATAACGTCATTGGCCGCATGTCGCATCCCAACTTTAATTTTTGTTTATGTCCCATCTCTACCCTATATAATCTGTTAAATGTCCATTTATGGGAAAAATCACGGCCGACTGAAAAATCCATGGCCGGAAAAATCTGATCGTCGTTGGAAAAATCCTGAGGAAAAATCCAATGAAAGGGCTGTTCCAGATTAGGGTTCTATCACCGTCCTAGAACTGTTTTCATCATGCCCCGCCCATTTTACAGTTCTAAAAACGGTGATGGCGCAACCAATCATCGATTTTAGAATCACAAAATGGGCGGGGCATGATGAAAACAGTTCTAGGGCGGTGATAGAAGTTATAGAACCGTAATTTGGAACAGCCTTGAAGTGTCAATATTAGCCATGGCCGTCTCTACTCACTAGGCCGGAGCATTGAAATATGGCAACGTTGGAGATCAGGCCGTGTTTTCATTTGTTGTTATGTCATGTGTATCCTTCCAGGTGCAGTAAATATGGTTGGAAGGTGATTATTAATTTGTTTCTGATTATTTACCTGCACAAACGAAACTATAAAGATAACAAGATGCCTGCAAAGCGTGTAGTACCAGGTTGCAGCCCATTAGAGGACTACCAAACCATGGCCCAACATAACCTTATTCCAGATTACAAAGAACGTTGCAAGGTGATTTTGAATGGGTTTCTACTTATTTACCTGCACAAATGAAACTATAAAGATAAAAAGATGCCTGCAAAGTGTGTAGTACCAGGTTGCAGCCCAGTAGAGGCATGAGTAGAGGACTACCAAACCATGGCCCAACATAACCTTATTCCAGATTAAAAAGAACGTTGCAAGGTGATTTTGAATGGGTTTCTACTTATTTACCTGCACAAATGAAACTATAAAGATAAAAAGATGCCTGCAAAGTGTGTAGTACCAGGTTGCACTAGTAATTGTGCGTCCGATAAGGGACATAACAGAAGTGGGTGAAAGGTATTCCTCGGAAGGGCTGGTTATATTTATAAGGATAAAGACAATAATTGAAAAACATTTCAAAGGATAAGACCTATTTTAAAGCACAATGTGGTACCTATAATGTTTTCTGGACCTCCCAAATATCACAGAAAAATACAGTTAATAGAACTCATCTGGGCATGGCCTGGGGCATACCTACGAAAGCATTTGATAGTGAAAGGGAAATCAAGACCAGCAAAAATGGCTTCACAGTGACCTAATAGTGAATTTTTCCAGCTCAAGTGATAATTTACAAAGTAAATTGAGTGTTCATTAAGTGGAAATGGAAGTGGCGGCAGGAAACAGGTTGCGTTTATTTTTATTTTGTAGTGTCTGACTGTGATGAAACAGACATCAGATGTAAGTGGTATTAGTAGTAGTAGTTCTAAAAAGTATTTTTCTTAATTTATTAACCGAGATGAACTCTAATACATATAAAATGTAATAATTATTCTGAAACTATAGGGTCACTATTTGACAGCTAAGCCACGTTGCCACATTTAAGGCTCCGGCCTAGTGTAGAGTCGGCCATGTATTAGCGCATCTGCAAATCTGCCGTTTTCCCTGACTAGCGCTATCTCATTCTACCCGCAAACGAGTGCACGCATGCCCATTCCATATGTATTGACACCAGAGTTGCCAGACGTCTTTAAAAAATGTCTACTCATTAGGGCTGTTTTCTGGCGCCCATGCATTCAAAACGTATTCGTCTGCGTTTCAAATATATTGGTTCTGGCGTTGAAACGATGACGTCATGGTAACAATATTTCAAAATGTATTCAAACCGATTCAAAACCAACCGAACGTTAGTTTCAAACCATGTTTCAAACCAACATAACCGCAAATTATCGCTTGTAATTGTCATGTAATTGTAATGCTGTCATCGTAGCCTGTCATCGTAATTACAAAAATTTCGAATGAACCAACACAAAACACAACAGCGAAATAAAACAAGATATGATGGAAGTGCAGCTGGGGTAGTTCATAATTACTGGCGTATTCAACATATTGGCCTAGCAAATTTTCTGCAAATCCCGGAATTTTTTGATGCTCTTGACTGTGCGGAGGGATAACTTGAATTGTTGATGCCGCCAAAAAAAAAATCTTCTTTCAAAAACATTTCATAAATATTTAGAGTATTTTGAAGAAATTCTTCCTCTTGTTGATTCGCCAGATCAAGAACACCTGCCAGGGCACTTGAAATATCCATTCTCAATACTGACTATTGTTAATACGAGTACCAAAGTGGTGCCAAGTACATCCTGTCACAAAAATACATCGAAAATAGATAGGTTACTTGTTTAAAGTTTGGCGCCGTTTCTGAGATGTTTTCAAAACTGTTAATTTTAGCGCTGGTTGAAGTCTATTACGTTAGCGATTAATGCGTGACAAATATGTATTCGAATACCTAAGACCGCCAGAAAACGCTTTAGGTCACACCATGGGTCACAGAATCAGATACTTAAGCACTTAAGACTGAACATCTGACCTCATTAGTGACTGAGTTTACCCTGTCATTACCTTATCATATATCCGGCAGATTTTATGTGTTTTAAATATATTGTTTTTGTGGTATAGTTTATTCCATTTTTTCAAATAAATTAGAATAAATTAGGTGCATCTGGTAGTAAAATGAACCGTGTTACCCCCCCCCCCCCCATTGAACCGTCACGAAACTGTTCGGATCGTTTTTGGTGCGCATGCGTTGATTTTGGATGGTTTTGTGACCGTACAAACAGGAAAATCTGTTGGAACGGTTCTTTCTCTTATTTCACTAGACTCGTGTCAGTTCTGACAGCTATCAAAAAAAACTAACCTCGATTTCATTTCGAAAGCCACCATCAAAAGCCAAGACGCCAAGAGCTTTATTAAAATTGATCGGGGCCTGAGTTTTCTGACGATGACTTGGTGTTAGTCTATCAACCACAACCGAAAAATGAGGAATATTTGGGTAATTTTAGCCATGAATAATGGTTACGACTCACAACCAGGTATATTCCTGTAGCTCTATAAACAAAGAACCTGGGTTATGTTTTCCATAAAAATCACCGAATTTATCATAACATACCATGTATAACATTATTGTTTGATTCCATTTCCATTTTTGGCTTTGGTGAAGTTTCGGCCAACAAACGAGCCAGCCAAACAACAAGCAACAGCAAAAACAAAAGAAGCAAAATCAAATCACACGCAATCTCAACACTCAAGACTCAAGGGAGCAAGAAAACAGAAGGCGCATAGAAATGACAAAATGAAATTGTGGGCCAAGCGGGCGATTTACTTTCTACTGTACGCATGTCAGTCCTCACAGTCCTTACTCTGGAACAAGTACCGATTTGACCACTGACCGATTTGACCGTACAGAAACCGTCCCATGAACGGTAACGAAATCTGTTGGAACGCTTTATGGACCGTTTCATGAACGGTCACAAAACGTGTTGGAATGCATTTCACGTTCTGCGCATGTCCGTGACGATACATTGTACGGTATTGAGGCCTGTTGGAAAGAACCTGTAGGCAGCACAGACCGTTTTTTTTAGTGCTGGGCAGTGGCAATAACCCTAGCAAAGAGTGTGCAACAAATGGGATTTTTTTTTATTAGCTGCACAATCAAAAATCCAATATTGCCAAAAGTTGGTGCATGTCCGATAGGTGCACTTAGAATGGTTCCAAGTTCATCAGTACACGGGGTGAATCAAAAAATAATAAAAATTGTACAAGAGTAAAGTACCCTTATTATCAAAAATTCAGCAAAATGTTATTAACAAAAGTTGTTTAGAATTAAGAGTTATGCCTAAATACCAAAACTTGGCCTCCTCTGAGAAAAAAATTTTTTTGAAAAAGTGCAATAACTCTCCCAAATTTTTTTTTTTAGTAAAACTGTTTGATACACTAATTGAAATGGAATTAATTTTGTAGAACTTTATTTAAATTCAAGCATTTTTGTGAAATTTACCTGAGGTTAAAATTTTTTTGGGAATCACAAGCTAAATCTTTGTTGCAAGGATATTAAATATGGCTTTATAATTTCGGAAAAAATCTTTTTACTAAGGCAAGAGGTTGCTTATAATTACATGCATATCAGAATAACTCTCAATGAAACCGCAAACCATTTATTAATTTTTTCAAAAAAAATTTTTTTTCCTCAGAGGAGGCCAAGTTTTGGTATTTAGGCATAACTCTTGATTCTAAACAACTTTTGTTAATAACATTTTGCTGAATTTTTGAAAATAAGGGTACTTTACTCTTGTACAATTTTTATATTTTTTGATTCACCCCGTATACTGATGAACTTGGAACCATTCTAAGTGCACCTAAATTAGTTATCGGACATGCATCAACTTTTGGCAATATTGGATTTTTGATTGTGCAGCTAATAACAAAAAATCCCATTTGTTGCGCACTCTTTGGACCACACTGTATATATCGTACGATAATTTTCATCCCGAACATGGCCGACTCTACTCACTAGGCCGGAGCATTGAAATATGGCAACACAGAATAGTCGGTCGAGCTTTTGTCATTAGTGTAATTCTTCCAGAGTAAAAAATAAGATTGGAAGGTGATTTTTAATGTGTTTCTAATTATTTATCTGCACAAACGAAACTATAAAGATAAAAAGATGCCTGCAAAGTGTGTGGTACCAGGTTGCACTAGCAATTGTGCTTCCAGTAAAGGACATACCAAACATAACCTTCCAGAGTAAAACGAATATTGGAAGGTGATTTTTAATGTTTCTAATTATTTACCTGCACAAACGAAACTATAAAGATAAAAAGATGCCTGCAAAGTGTGTAGTACCAGGTTGCACTAGCAATTGTGCTTCCAATAAAGGACATAAACAGAAGTGGGTGAAAGGTATTTCTCGCAAGGGCTGGTTATATTTATAAGAATAAAGACAATAATTTACAAACATTTCAAAGGATAAGACCTATTTTAAAGCACAATGTAGTACCTACAATGTTTTCTAGACCTCCCAAATATCAGAAAAATACAGTTAATAGAACTCATGTGGGCATGCATCTGGGCATACCTACGAAAAGATTTGATAGTGAAAGGGAATCAAGACCAGCAAGAATGGCTTCAAAGTGACCTAATAGTGTATTTAATTTTTCTAGCTCAAGTGAAAATTTACAAAGTAAATTGAGTGTTCATTTAAGTGGAAGTGGAAGTGGCAGCAGGAAACAGGTTGCGTTTATTTTTATTTTGTAGTGTTTGTCTACGATGAACCAGACATCAGATGTAAGTGTTATTAGTAGTAGTAGTTCTAAAAAGTATTTTTCTTGATTTATCACCCGAGATGAACTCTTAATACGTATAAAATGTAATAATTATTATTCTGAAACTATAAAACAATTTACGGTAACCGGACCACTATTTGACAGCTAAGCCACATCTAAGGCTCCGGCCTAGTGTAGAGTCGGCCATGTCCCGAAACGATATTTTTTTAGCACTTGCACGATAATTACTGCCGAACGATCTGGCAACCCTTGACACCAGCGTTGCCAGGTCTACTGATTTTTCAGTAGATCTACTGCTTTTGGACCTTTGTCTACTGAATACTGTTTTTACGATGGAATCTACTGATTTTTTTTTGTTTTCAAGAAATAATGAGTACTACTGTTACAAGAAAATGTATAAGGCATAAAAGGTTTGATTTCCAAAGCGATGTTCTGAAAAATGTATCATTGGTTAAGCCCTCAGCAGCTTTGGACGGTCAGTATCCTTCAGTGATGCCACTTGCCAAACATTTTTCAAATTCAGTCAATCCTAATCAACTTCAGTAGCTTGATAATGAGTGGCGACTTCTACGAAATAGTGATCTCACTCGGACATCCCATCCAAATTTTTCGTTCAAATTGCGAAATTATCAAAAAAATTATAGAAGAGAATGTCCTGCTGCTGCCGAGAATGGATACATAGAAGGTCAAGGAGAAGAAGAAGAAGAAGAAGCAAATCATTGAGAAGGGGACAAATATAACAGTCCAAAGAGAGACAGCATTGAAATTAGGTTAGGCAAAATTTTAGTGTATTATATTCAATGCCAATACCTCAAACAAGGCACAGCCTTCGAGGTAGTAATATTTGTATAGTACATACAAATAAATCCATGAATGCATGAATCAAAGCGAAAGTGTGACAGAGTTTTGGATAAAAGTAAAAAATACGTCTCTTTTGGAAATGGTAGTGCCATGTTTTTGTATTATCCGAATTTATGGTGAATACGCAAGTTTTGCCACATTCATCCGCAAACGTGGAAAGAATTTTCTCAGATGCTAATCTTCAAAAAAATGCATATACGCTATCGTCTATCCACGTCAACTGTATGTAATGTGGCATTTTGCATATAAAATGAAAACGAGAAGCCCAAAGTTGCTTTGATGTGGATTTAAATAATTGTATTAAACTACATAACAATATATGTACCATGTACCAAAGAAATGCAGACTTGTCAGATTCAGATCTAGATCAATGAAGGCGTGTATTGTTTTTTTTTTTTTTTTTTTTTTTTTTTGTATAGCGGCTTCAACAGCAAGGTCATTCGCCGCGCCAAGTTGTGCTATAACATTGGTAGTGTCTTCAAATTTAATGATACCTGCATTCTATCCGATTTCGTATCTGTGTATCCATTAGGTTGACTTAGATTTTGTAGAAGAGGCCTATGTTTTTCAGGAACTGGAAAAGTTTTCTTAATTCGAGAATGTTTTTCAAGTTCAATATGTCCAGGTTTGATGGTAACTGCAAAGAATTCAATTCATTTCTGTATATTCGACAATGACAAAGTATATGTTCAACTGTCAGTGGTTCTTGGCATCGTTCGCAAATGGGTCTTCGTTGGCCAAGTAATAGATAGGATGATGTTAAATGAGTGTGTCCAATTCTGAGCCTTGTTAAAACTACCTGTTCTTTCCTCGTCATATCTTTGCTTGTTTGGAATTTCTTAGTTGTTTGTGATATTTTTCTCAGTTGTGTGGTACTTGTTTCCCATTCATTCTGCCATAATTTGTATATTTCTTTTTTTAGAGCACTTTTTAGGTCACAACATCTAATAGGGAGTTCATGTGGGGCACTTGCAGTTGCACAGTGTGCACTTGCATCTGCCGCTTGATTGCCCAAAATTCCAACGTGTCCAGGGGTCCATATGAATGTCACTGTTTTGGACTGTTGCTGAAGCGCGTGATTTAGATATATAATTTTCTGAACCAATGGGTCTGTACTGAAGGTATCCTTTATACTCTGTAAAGAGCTGAGGGAGTCCGAACATATAAGGTAAGTTCCGCTGCTGTTTTGGTGCACATATGTCAGAGCTTGGTAGATCGCAGTTAGTTCTGCGGTGTAAATTGAGGACATGCTGTTCAGGCTTCCTTTCCATATTTCTCCTTCACCAACCACCGCTGCTCCAACTCCAGAGTTCGACTTGGACCCGTCAGTATAAATAGTAGTTACTGGTCTGTATCTATTGATGATATTTGATATTATATTTTGGTAGATCTGCGGGTTAGTTTCGCTTTTTTTGAAACGCGTACATTCGAGGTTTACTTTGGGTTGGCAGACTATCCAGGGTGGGGTTTTATATTCGACAGTATGCACAGTTGGTAACTCAGTATGGATGTTTTGTAAAAGTTCTCTACACCTCACACCCAAAGGTTTTGTGACAGTCGGCCTATCATTGAATTTGCTCAAAGTGGCAGCGGTGAACATGATTTCATGGTTAGGATGGGTTGGCTGTGCCCAAACTCTGGTCATATAGTTGGCAGCGACTATTTTTGCCCTTATTTTCAGTGGCGGAATTCCTGCCTCACAGAATATTGCTTCCGAAGGGCTAGTTCGGAATGCACCAATGCAGAGCCTAAGGCCTTCCCTATGTATGGATTCCAATTTTTTTAAATGTGTTTTTCTTGCTGAACAGTATACCGCCATACCATATTCCATTTTAGCTAACACAGTAGTTTTGTACAGTTGCAGTAGTATATTTTTGTCAGCACCCCAGGAGATGCTAGATAAGCATCTGATGACATTCAGGGATTGTTTACATCTGTTGCTAAGATCCTCGATGTGTTCCTTCCAGTACAATTTTTTATCAAATTTCAACCCCAAAATTCTAACAGTAGACTTGACTGGAATGGGATTATTATCTAATGTTATGTGTGGATCTGCATGCTGTTTACGTAACCTACAGAAATGTACGCAGTTTGTCTTTGTGGAGGAGAATCGAAAACCATATTGTTTTGCGTTCGTCACGATCTGGTTTACCGAACGTTGTATGGTTTCTTCTATATCGCCTATGTCGCCCGCAGAGTAGTAGATACAGAGATCGTCTACGTACATACATTTTCCAACTGAGCCTTCAATTCTGGATACTAAATTATTCACAGCGATTAAAAATAGAGTGACACTAAGTGTAGATCCTTGCGGTATCCCGTTCTCTTGAATGGCTGATTCGGATAACGTGTTTTCTATCTTAACTTTGAATGACCGGTCAGTAAGAAAAGATTTGACGATTTTCATCAAGCGACCCTGTATTCCCCACCGATGTAAAGTGTTAATTACTCCTTGCCTCCACGTGGTATCATATGCTTTCTCTAGATCAAACGCTACAGCTACGAGGTGTTTTCGCTCAACAAAAGCATTTTGTATTGCAGACTCAAGAAGAGTCAGTTGGTCTGTGGTAGATCTGTTTTTACGGAAGCCCATTTGGTAGTTCGATAACAGTCGTTTTGATTCAAGTACCCACATTAGTCGTTTGCTAACAATTTTCTCTAGCAGCTTGCTAAGACAACACGTAAGGGATATTGGTCGATAACTGGAAGGATCAGTTTTATCTTTTCCTAGTTTTGGAATAGGTATAACGATTGCTTCACGCCAGTGCCTGGGATATTCTCCTTGTATCCAAATTTTGTTGAACATGTCCAAAATTACTTTTTTGTCTGTCTCCGGTAGTTGACTAATCATCTGATTGTGAACTAAGTCGGGACCTGGGGCACCGTCTTTGGCTTCAGATATTACCTGATCGAGCTCTGCAATGGAGAAAGGTAAGTTATATTCATCGGAGTCCGTTGTTAAGTCTGATATATTTAGGTTTTCAGTTACTGTCATAGTGTCACTCAATTCTGGGCAGATGTTTAGATTCGAGCTAACTTGACTAAAGTGTCGAGCTAGTGCGTTTCCCACATTTAATTGTCCTCGGATTTCATTTTGATTGACTATCAGCAAAGGTGAAGGGGTTGTAAATTGCTTGCCTGTAATAGCCCGAATTTTTTTCCAAATTTCCGCACTTGGTGTATCGGTACGTATATTAGATACATACGCTTGCCAGGACCTCTTTTTTGATTCTAAAATTAACCGTCGCAGTTTTGCTCGTTGCTGCTTGAAGTGGATGAACCTGGCTTCCGTGGGGCTTCTTATGAACTCTTTGAAGGACTGTCTTTTATCACGTCTTGCCTGCTCAATATCCTGGTTCCACCATGGTACTGTTTTCCTGCCTGGGAGTCTGTTCTGTCGAGGGATGCTGATCTCGGCAGCTTCCAATATGTTTTTGGTAACTGACTCAACAGTATCTTCGACGGATTCTTGAACCGTGAGTGATACATTTTGACGATATAGATTCCAGTCAGCCTTCTCTATTTTCCATCTTTGAGCATCAACGTTATCATAGCTTGGTGCGGGTTGGGCATTTGCGAGTTTAATTTCAATGGGGAGGTGGTCAGATGATTCATCTTCTAAGACATTCCACTGAAGGATGTGAGCGACGGAGGGACTGCATAATGTTATATCAATGGCACTGAGATTTTGTGATCTTGAGTTGAGATACGTGCCTGCGCCTGTGTTAAGGATAACTAATCCAAACTCCTCAACAATATTTTCAATCAGACGGCCGCCATTATCTGATCTACTGGATCCCCACAAGGTATTATGAGCGTTGAGGTCTCCCAATAAAATAAATGGCTGGGGAAGTTGTCTAATTAGTGCTTTAATTTGCATCCCTTCCCAGCTAGAGTCCGGTAGGTATAGGTTGCAAATAGTGATCTTCATCGGGTAGCTCAACTTCATAGCCACCGCCTGTAAAGGAGTATTTAGGGTAACTTCAGTGTAAGGAAGGTTCTCCTTTACAAACACTGCTACACCTCCTTTAGCACGACGCTCTGAGATCGCATCTTTCCTTATGCATTTATAGCTGCGTAGTCTGAAATTATCTTGAGGGCGGAAGTGAGTTTCCTGTAAGCATATACAGATGGGAGCCTTTTCTAGTAGTAAAGCCTTCAGTTCTGGGTACCTGGTTTTGCATCCATTAACGTTCCACTGTAGAATGTTGTAATTCGACTTATTCATAATTTTGATTAGAATGTCTTAGCTATACCCATATAAGGGCTTATGAACATGGTAGTAAGTAAATAAATATTAGAGAAAAGAAAATATAAGAATATAAATATATAAAAATAAATATAAAAAATAAATATATAAAAATAAATATATAAAAATATATACATATAATCATACATGTGTATATACGCACACAAACACAGAGAGTTTTAGAGCTATGTTTTAAATATATCACAGTTTTATCACAGTTATATCAGGGGTTATCACAAGTAGTGGATCTTGGTTTTCCTTTAGGCCATCCCTTCTTCTTTTTTGTCGACTGCTGTTCAGACGCTGTCTGAGATGTGGATTGCTCACTTTCAGATGATGATTCTCTGAGGCGCTTTTCTGATTCAGCTGTTGAGGCGGCTGATACTCGACTTTCGATAGATAGATTTCGTGGTCTAAAAGGAGTTTTCGTAGTTGTAGGAATACTTGGGGTGGTAAAGGTTTGAGTTGCTGGAGTTTTAAGTGCAAAGGTATTTTTTAGCATATCTACAATTTGCGGTATGAGCTCTTTGATGAACCTATCTGTATCCGGTTTACTAGCGGTTGCTTGCGAATACGAGATTCCTTTTGAGGGTGTTGGAATAACAGTTAATTTTCTTGCTTCTGAATAAGTTATGTTGTTTTTGGCACGGCATTCTTGGATTGCGAACTCCTGCTTGAAAGTTGGGCAATTTCTGGAGCGTGCAGAGTGATTCCCTTGGCAGTTTATGCATGTAATAGGCTCTTGGCAGGCTGATCCCTCATGCAATGGTTTGCCACAAACACATACTTGTTCGCTATTACATTTCGTTGAAGTGTGTCCGAATTTTTGACATTTAAAACATCTCATTGGCTGAGGTACATATAAACGTACCTCCAACGAATAGAAAGCCACTTTAATTTTTTTGGGTAGTACAGGTGTTCCAAATGTTAGTAGATGATTTGGTGTGTCAACGAGATTTCCATTTTGCTTGGTTTTCAAGCGTCTTACTTCGATGACATTTTGGTCAGCTAACTCTGTACGAATCGTGTCTTCAGAACAATTAAGGAGGTCTTTGCAGTATATTACACCACGAGATTTGTTCATAGTACTGTGAGGTGATACTTCTACATCATACTCTAGGAATTTATTGGTTTCTTGCAATTTCTGAGATTGCTTTTCAGTCGAAGTTTCTACTAGTATGCCTTCACGTATTTTCTTTACCATTTTTAAATCTCCAAATAAACTATACAATCCTTTACTTATTAAGAATGGGCTCACCTGATCAAAGTTAACCCCATCTTTTCTTTTCACGACCAGGTACCGGTTTTTAGCCGTCACCTGGCTCGTTGATTGGTTGCGGTTTTGATTTCCAAGTGTACCGCTAGCACTTGTATGTTGGGTATTGGGTAACTTTTCCATATATATCCCACGAGTCGGGAAGAATTATGTGTCGACTGCAGCAGTGCTCCCTTACTACAGCAAGGCTATCCTAACTCTAGAGGTTGCCAGGTATCTAGAGTACACCGTTCACGACTCACTGACGTAGAGCCATCCACCCCTTGGCACGGTTCGTATGACACCTTGGGTTCCGGAAGCTTGATCAGGTCCTGAATGTCGCTTCAACATTCAGGAACCCTACCCGGGCCGTCGCAAAACTGAGTGATTGGTAGAAGTGCCAGTGTACAACACCATCACTCCACCACCACACAACTTCGCGCCGTCTCGAGCAGTCTATTTGGTGGCATTTTGCCTTTTCCGCTCCCTATACGTGAGGTGAAAAGACAAAGATGCCTCCGGTCGGGCGCTGGCAGTACGGTCTACGACCTTACCGTAGCACGGGAGCACCATCTAGTGTACCGCTGTTGCAGAAGATGGTGCACCCAATGGCCAGACGGCCGCGTGTATTGTTGTTTATTATTTTTTAGTATTATTAGGTAAGCCATATTAAGAGTTTCCGTGCTGTAAAAAGTTATCTTTTTTTTGTAGTTTTATTAGAGGATTATGTTTTACTCGAGCAATCACGTTTTTTTGTGGTTTTGAAAAAAGAAACTGTGCTAAGTTTTTTTGTTTGAAGTTCGATGTTACACTGTTTATTTTCAAAAAAAATCTACTGTTTTTTGCAAAATCTACTGCTTTTTTATCTATAACCTACTGCTTTTTTAAAATTCGACCTGGCAACGCCGCTTGACACACTTCATTGGAAAAATCATAGATATCATAACCTATAATTAGAATGTCAATGGGAAAAATCATTGACATTCTAACCTAATATGGACGTGCCGTAAGAGAGAGAGCGTGCGCCCAGTAGGCATCGCGACAGAGATGGATAAAGAACCGGGCAAAACAATGATCGGCGCCGGTATAGTTTACCTTGATTTTCAGTGTATCTCTTCAGTTTATCGTGTTTTATTTATTGTAAAACAATGGTGAGCTCTTGTTCAGCCTTCAATTGTACATCCAGGGATGTTAAAGGAGGCAACCTGAAATTCCATTGGTAAGTATAGCTAATATATTTATATTTTAGTACCATTTTTGTGTAGCACGTTTTTACTCTACATTATTCTACATATGGATTTATGAACGTCCTAAAATATGCCTGTAGATAAATAAAACGTTTTTTCAGTCGTCTCTGCCTATGAAAGAACTTATTTACTACTTGTCGTTTGTGTGTATGACACATGTTCGTTATTCAGTTCAATAAAAGCGTAGCTGATGAAAGATTAAAACAGGGGTCTCTTTGTAGCTTCTGATTTCTAAGCCTTTTGAGACAACTGCCAATTAAGTATCCAGTGATAGGTAACAAATAAAAGAATGTGATATTTCAATTTTAGCTCTCCAAGAGATGATGCCTTGCTGAAAAAGTGGATAGGAGCATTCCTGGGAAAGGACTTTGTGCCTGGTACTAGGGCAGTTATATGCAGCAAGTATTTCAAACATAGTGACTATGTTGAGGCTCATATGGACACATTACGTTTGAAAAAGGATGCTGTACCCTCAATATTTTTGATTATCCTGGACATTTATTAAAAGTAGAAAGAACTCGAAGGATTTTAACAAAACAGTCATTGTAAGTATAGCTGTATAACAACATACTTTATGCTTGAATTATTTCTTTGTATTGTCAGTTCATATTGAAAATTCAGAAAAAGGCAAGCCACAGCTGATGGAGCTGTTTCTGTCAGGATAAATAGAAAAAGGTATGGAGAAATATTTTTCTTTAGATGTATATGTAAGTAGAATTTTTAGGAGACGTGATCCTGTCAATTTTGGTGATTTTATAGAGGACTACTTGGAATGCCCTGTAAAGCAGAAGAGATACTGGCAGGCTCGCTGGCAGGTTTTGCAGAAAATGATAAGACAGAAGAATGATTCTTATGAAATTATATGTCAGCAAAAGCGAAAACTTACTCATAAGTTGAAAAACCTCAATGCTGTTATAGATGATCTTAAGAGCAAAAATAAACTTACTTCTGAAAATTCTCTGATATTGAAGGTATGCAAGATATGCTTTTGATATTTTATTCATTTAATGCTATGGCTTAATAGTATATTGTGTGCAGAAGGTAATATATTTTCTACTTTGAATAAAATAAAAAATGAAGTTGTTTCCAGAATACGACAACAGTTTACCAAATTAATTCATTTAAACATCAATAATTGTTTTAAAATCGCCCTAGTTGGTCCTGTTAATTTTTTGTGCAACTTCAAAATTAGTTCTCTGCCAGAATGTATTTAACACGCAGACATTTTCGAGCTATGTCTACGATTTGAAAAGTGATGGTCTCTCCAAGACAATGTATTGAGATACTTCTTGCTGCATTTGGCTGGTACAGCGAATTAAAATTTGAAAGAGTTTCTCTCAGCGACGAACTTCCAGAAGGAAGACTAATTTCTGCAGTTTCTGATGAAAATGTTGTTGCTGTTTGACATATATGATAATAACCCAGTCACCTACCGATGTATGTACTGCAATATATTGTAAATGTGAAATGATCATATTCTTTTACGCTGTGAGTTTGTGTTACTGTAGTCATTCATTGATGCTATGAGCGTACCAATTTATATTTTATCTTATGTATTTATTTGATAGATATAGGTAGATAATTTATTGGTGTCATTATGCTTATTTATATTTACACAAGTCAAGTAATTTTATAAAAAGACAAGGACAATTCATAATATTGTAGCATCACATCGTTAAAATTTATAATTAATATACTTCTAAATAAAAGGTTAAAAACTATCACAATCAATGAATTTATATTGAATTATTACTATTATGTATATATATTAAATATGGAGGCATTATATTTTTATGCATTTTTTGAGCGCGTGTATATGGATATTTTTATATAATATATGTTGATTGATTTCCAGGAATTTAATAAAAATAAATCATTACAAGGGGTCCCAACAATGCCTTCATTTCGATATTTAGCCAATAAAGGTATAAACAAATTATTTGCAGATATGTATTCGTATCAAGAGACGTATTTTTAAAATCTCCATCGTCACATTAATATGAATTTAAATGACATTTCGGAAGTTTTTTTTTGACATTTTCATCAAACAATTTAATATTTATCAGTGTTTTCCTAATATCCAAACATTTGCATAAAAATATCCATATACGCGCTCAAAAAATGCATAAAAGTATAATGTCTCCATCTCAGAGTAACAACTGAACATAGAGGTAGTAAAGAAACCACTTCAGCATGGCGTGCTCAAAGCCATCATCTTTGACACTTCAGCCACCAAATATTGATCAGCTGTGACTTCGCAGTGACAGTTCAAATTGTAAACAATGCTGGGTAACGCCAACTAACCTGAAAATTCTTCCAATGCAACCCATGTTACAAAGACTGCACCTTTTGAGTTCCACCTCAAAAAACTGTTAACTACACTCGAATATAGCACAGCAAGTCCGTAAAGCTTCACTACAGTTACCAACAAATAACAAATTCGATTTTACTGACCAAGCATAAAAGACGCACAAACAATAAACAAAGCAAACGTTTGACAGTTGAGGGCATGCGGCGTTGCCAGCTCCTCAAAATTATGCAAGACTTCAGAATTGGCGTTTATGATGAAGAAATATGCAGTAACGCAGTAGAGGTCAACATATCTATTGATTTTGCTGTAATTATTCCTGAACCATCAAAATACCGTCTTTTTTAACGTAGAATGGAATATTTCTGGATACTATACAATTAAGATGATAGTAAATAATTATGAGTGCCGTACGTAGTGGTCGATATGACAACGTACGAAAAGATGTCGGCCTATTAGAATTAGTTGTTTACTACCTCTATGTTCAGTTGTTACTCTGAGGTCTCCATATATAATCCATTAAATAAACGGGCTTTTTGCCTGTTTCGTAGCTCTATCTCTCTCGCGCTGCTATCCGTACGCGGCGATGTACGGCAAGGATCGGACAGGGCCGATCCATATTAGGTTATGATATCTATGGGAAAAATCTAAATATAACCTAGAAATATTACCTAAATTCGAATGGAATTCAAAGATTTGTGTTCATTTTTCGAAGAAATTAGACAAACTAAAACGCCGAACGATAAAAGGAAGCTGATTCGAGAACGTTTCAAAAAGATACGCGATGACAAAAGTCGCAGTTCCAGTTTCGACTTCTATCAGGTCTTGCGGCTTTTCGTTCCAAATTTTGATAGGGAAAGAGGTTCCTTTAACATGAAAGAGGCAAAAATGTCAAGAGTTTTAACCAAACTACTGGACTTACCGCCGGGTCATGACAGAAACGTGCTGAGCAAATCGCATCTAATGGCGGGACAGGCCACAGATTTTGGAGACGTTGTCTACTCTGTCATTAGAAAGTATCTGAGAAGCTACAAAAATCAAGTGACAGTGGACGAGATAAACAAGTTTTTAGACGACCTCACTAAAAGGCAAAATGAACAAGAAGCCGAACAAGCCATGATGCAAATGTTTCAAAAGATGCCAGCAGAAAACATCCGATGGATAATCAGAATCATATTAAAAGACCTGAAATTAGGCGTATCCTCGAACACAATACTAAACTGTTACCATACAGATGGTGCTGCTTACTATGCTACTAATAACAGTTTGAACAAGGTATGTGAAGTGTTAGCAGATGAAAATGTTAAATTGAACGAATTGGAGATTGAAATATTTGAACCATTCAGGCCCATGTTGTCTAAGAGAATTGAAAATTCCAATTTCAAAAAAGAATTTCCTGAGAACAAGGAATTTTATGTTGAGGAAAAGTTTGATGGTGAACGGTTTCAGCTGCACATGAAAGAGGAAAACTTCATGTATTTTTCAAGAAATGGCTTCAACTACACTGATAATTTGGGAAAAAACTATGAAACAGGTAAACATGTCCTAATAGGTCTGCTTGAAAAACATACATGCTATAGAGCAGAATTGCTAGGAAAAGAACTTTGTAAAGAGTTACATAAATTTTTGAGCGAAAAAGAATCAGAAAACATTTAAATGCCTAAAGGCCGGTTTCTTGATGTCCAGTTAAGTGTCAGACACATAGCTGCCAGCATAGCCGGATTAAGCTTTCATGGGGCCCAGGGCTTATAATTTTAAGGGGCCCTTTATAAATAAAATGCAAATACTACTATTTATGAAACTATATTCCCGATATAACAAAAGAAACTACCATACACTTTTTATAAGTACATCATGAGTCCCGCTTATAGTATTAGCACTGCTCTCAATGTTTGTGTTTGCTTAGTAATCAGAACTATTTTCAGTGCAATCCTTTTCAAGCGGAGCATTAGGTTTGCTTAAAGAACTTATTTTGGGCAATTTTTCACTGCTTTTAATTTATCCTCAGCATCCTTAAAATAGTTATCTTGGTAAATTGTAGCCATGTAGCACAGAGACATTACACTAACAAACTATATGGATAACTTACTTTTCTTTTTTGAGCGTCGCCTTTGTATCGGTTCAACTTCGAATTTTCATTATGCTGACAGTATCCAATGGGTAGGTATAGGTATTTTCTATTTTCTTTTTATACAGGCTGAGTCAAGCTCAACGCCTCGGACTCTTGTGACCAAACCATAACACTTTTTAAAAAATTAACTTTGCGAATGTATGTAGGTCGATTTGGACTACATTTTAAAAATAATGACTTTTATACAGGGTTTTTAATAAAAGCGTGCCATATCAAAGTTATGATTTTTCAAATGGAACACCCTGTATATTTTATTGAATATTTAGATTAGGACCAGTGTGACTTTATGTATCACACCTGGGACTTGAAGTGAGCCGTTTAGGTGCAATTCACAATTTTTGATATAAATAGATATCAGAAAAGATTGAATATCGCAGCTATTATAAAACTTACACGGCTGTGAGCTTGCCGTGTGACTAAACTTGAAATTGGTCAACTTAGGTTTGACGTTTAAGTTTGAATTACATTTTTACTTGGAGAATCGGTAGACTAATTAAGGAAACTTCAATCAGAATTCACTTGATTTTTCCAAATGGGAATGCCTAATTATTTTTATACAGTGGAATTTAAAATTTTGTATCTCTGGTAGTTTTCATTTAATTTCAAATTTTCAACCAAACCACCGTTTTTCAATTTTTCGTACCTATAAGCCACTTAGCAGGCGATAAAATACAAACAAAAAACTATTTAGGTGGAAGAAAACAACTAACTTAGCAGAAAGATACGAACTAGAGTAAACAGTTAAAATTAAAAAATGACTTACAACAAATCAGGTCTAATCAGAAATAACAGAGGTAACACATCTAATCAAATCAAATTATAAGACATAATTTTGCCTGGAAAAAAATTAAAATCTGATTTGTCAGTATTCTTTTTTTTGCGATCTTGCTAATAGATACTGAAAAATTAGAAGGGCTACAGTGGGACAGTCAGAGGTATCGTTACTTTTGATTTTAACTGAAATGACTATTGTTTTATATCATTAAATGTGAAATTTCGTGCTGAAGATATTAGACTGCTAGTTGCTATCGCTGAAAGTTTAATGGTTTTGGAAATTTTTAATCTATAATACATTGCATTAGCTAGTAAGTTGTAAAAATTATTCATTTCTGACGCATTCCAGCTTCTCTTTGACCTTAGACATCTGACCGGCGTTGTTTCTAGTTAAGAGTTCATTGGCTGTAGGGAATTTTTATAACCTTGCCCCTTTAGTTTATCTGTATCTTTCTGCTAAGTGATTTGCTTCTATCGGAACACGTTTTTGTTTATATTTCATGGCCTGCTGGTTTGCTTATAGGTAGGGAAATTGAAAAACACTGTTTTGATTGAAATCTCGAAAATAAGTTTTTATTAGATCTACTGATTTTATTGTTCATCGATTGACCTAGTATTTGCTCTGTCACATTAAATAAAAGTAGGGCCCCTGCGGCGCCCCTCTGAACCGCGGGGCCCGGGGCTCCAGCCCCTTTAGCCCCATGGTTAATTCAGGCATGGCTGCCAGATACCATTTCTATGGATACAACTGTCAGATAAGACTTATGTGAATTGGTAAGTTCAACCTTCAATTGTTTAAGCAATTTATCTGACAGATAACCATTAAATTCCAGATAAATATTTAACTGGACATTGAGAAATCGGCCCTAAGAGGGAATATCACCTCAAATATCTAAATTTTCCAAGACAACGAGCTTTGGATATTTTGGAATGTCACCCCATCTAATTCTCTCCCCTGACAAAAAAGTGTTTTTACATTTTTTGGTCCAAATTTTATACATCAATATAATATAACAATTTAATGATATGTTGAATGTAACTAATCTTTGTATTTAGGCATATTCACACCAAAACTGAGAGGTCTTCTAGAGCCGACAATAAAAAAGCTGATACTTGATGGTGAGCTGATGTTGTGGGACACAAAATATGGAAACTTTGGATGCAAAGGAATGGCATTAGATGTGAAAAAGCTCAATGACACAGGTCGCTATCAACCTTGTTTCTGTGTTTTTGACATCATCATGTTCAATGACAGAGTTTTGACCAATCAGCCATTGAAGGAAAGGAGAGAGATCTTGGCAACTGTGTTCAGAGGTGAGTAAAACAAATACACTAGATGAGTATCATGTGACAAGAAGGAATCAGCTCAAATAAATAAGTATAATCAGCAAATAATCTGAAATTGAGATATAAGTTGTGGAGAAATATGCTGAATGACAGACATATGAAGGGTCGAGGGAAAAAACAGCATTAGTCTATTTTTATGGGAAATTGAGCTGACTGTCTCTCTTTATGGCATATTGTATTTACTATCAGATTACAAGATTGTTAAATATTGAAAACAGCTGGAGTCTGCAAAATAAGAGCTACAAGATAGGCTGGGAAGAGTGGTATGAGTAGTTAAACCTATATTTACGATTTTCTCCAAATCTGTTCCGTTGGACTATTGTCATTCTTCTCCTGTACCCCTCAAATATAAGTACACTCATGAATAGTTAAACTTATATTTTCGATTTTCTCCAAATCTGTCCGGATGGACTATTGTCGTTCTTCCCCTGTACCCTTCATATATAAAGACACTCTGATCTATTCATAACTAAAGTCATTCCCTCCAAATTTGTTCCAAAATTTACCAAAACTAGATATGTAGAGATATACAGTATACTGAAAAAAATTGTGTATAATATTCACTGTTATCCTGCATGTTTTATTTATAGATTCTTTCGAGGACAGTATTTTCTTCAACATGTATTTCGTGTGCTTAAGAAAACCTTGCCCAGATGGAGTATTAAAAAGTCAAAAACCTGACTATACAGGGTGGTCCAATCAGTATGCGGTGCTCTCTAATGGCCGTACCGTTTGAATTAGAAGAAAACGGCTTGAATAGGAACCGTTCCTTTTCAAAGGGTCTACTTGCAGAAAATAATTTCAAAAATGGCATCCGGATATACTGGAAGTAGATATCAACTTTCTTATTTTAATTAGAACACCGTGTATATTAATACGTTTTTTAAATTCAGCACTGATTTGTAAGTCCAGTTTGTTAACCATAGTTTATGTCTACAAAGCCTATTTTCGAAGTTATTCAGCCATCTTTAGAAAATTTGACCTTTCTAGTACTTTACATGAAATGATAACATCTCAGAAACTAAGTAAGACAGAAAGGTACAGTTTTCGGTCTTCAACCGAGCAAGAAAGATACTTGTGTTTTGGTGAGATCGTTGTTTCAGAAGCACATTAAGTCAGTAGACTAGCACTTTTCAAATTAATTATTCCATGATGGCGCGTAGGAATTGGAAAAATTTAGGCGGCGTGGCTCGCAGAAGAAACAGTTGGCTGGAAACTTTTCATCCAAAGTGTTTCGGCCTATAGGACTATAATGTGCAGGCGCTCCACCTAACTGTATCCACATTATCATCATAATATGCATACCATCAGTTTGTCATGCAGTTTACAATGATACCACCTCAAATGTTTAGACTCCATGCTGGTTGTAACAAACCTCTCAAAATTTGAATTTACGTCGGCGTAAAATATGAGAGGAGGAAACATCTAGTTAATGAAGATTGTGAGTTTGACGTTCTCGCCATTATAGTTGAAGATCCGCATAGCAGTACAGCAGAAATTAGTCGCTATTTGGGGCATTGGTCAAACATCTGTGACATAATCTTAACGAAGAATACTTAGCATCCTTATCACGGGCAGCTAAATCAAGCACTTGAAAGGCAAGACTTTGAAAACATTATGAATTTCTATAATTGGGGTCGTGCTCGAGTACAAGAAGATGCAAACCTTTTAAACAGTGTGTCTTTTACAAATGAGGCTACATTACTTATGAAATGTAGATTGACCGTTATTATTAGCTGCCATGTAAATTGGCATAATTTACATTTTTACACCGACGTAAATTCAAATTTTGAGAGGTTTGTTGACCACCAGCATGGTGCCTAAACATTTAGGGTGGTATTATTGGTAACCGCATGACAAGCTGATGTTTTCCAAAATTGTCTAAATGAAAATTTGGAAAACCTGCTGGAAAATTTACCACTGGGGTTTTATGTGATTGCAGTTAGACGGAGCGAATGCACATTTCAGTATTAGAGGCCGAAACACTTTGGATGCAAAGTTTCCTGCCAATTGTTTCGTCTGCGAGCCACGCCACCTACGATTTTTCCAATTCCTACGCACCATTACGGAATAATGACAAAATCGTAAATGTCTTGAAAATCATCAAAGATAGAACCACATATGCCTAGATGAAAGTGAAAGAAAACTTAAATTCGCATCCACTGATGTGAAAACTTATTATACTATTCCATTTGAAAAAAAGTTTTTAACGTTTTAAACCTTTCAAATTACTAGTCTAATGATTTAATTTGCCTTTGAAACAATGACCTCACTGAGACACAAGTATGTTTCTTGCTCGTTTTAAAACTGAAAACTGCATCTTTCTGTCGTACTAGTCGTACTTAGTTTCCGAGATATTAATATTTTTTGTAAAGTATTACCAACGTCAAATTTTCTGAAGATTGCTGAATAACGTCGAAGATAAGCTTCGTAGACATTAACTATGGCTAACAAGCTGGACCTAAAAATCAATGCTGAATTCAAAAATGTAATAATATACAGGGTGTTCTATTTAAAATAAGGAAGTTGACACCTACTTCCGGTATATACGGATGTCCGCTATCTTTAAAATTATTTTCTACAAGTAGACCATTTGAAAAGAAACGCTTTTTGTCCAAGCCATTTTCTTCTAATTCAAACGGTAAAGCCGCTAGAGAGCACCGCGCGCTTATTGGACCACCCTGTGTATTAGCTTTTTTTTGTTATCTTGTATGGTTTGCAAGTTATGGTTATGGTGGAGAAGAAAAACCTTATTCATGTATATACAAATTTAAAAATGACCAAGGTTTCAGAGACGGAGCAGTTATGGTAAGCAAATTCAAGACAGTTTCATCAAGAAGAGAAATAGTGGAGGAGTTAAATGAAGTAGGGCATAGAGGTGATGAAGGTATTGTTGTTAAAGACCCAGATTCGATCTACAAGTACGGTGATAGGAATAGTGGTTGGTTTAAGATGAAGCTTGAATATTTTCAGGTAAATTTGCTGAAAGTACACTCTATCTACTTTGTTGAAAACTGAAGAAATACAGTTACAAATAAATGGATAGATCTTAAGGAAGAATACTTTGAAAAAGGCAATTTCTTTTTTCCCACGATTCCTTTTAATTGTTTCGAAGATTGCAAGATTTTTCGGTGTGGCCCAGTGGCGGTTTTTGAATTTTTGAAAGGGGGTCCAAATAAAAAACTGATAAATCCTACTAAAGATTGTTGAGGCCGCAGATGCACCCTGCACATAATGAGATTTTTAGTTTCGACAAACAATTATTTCTTAAAAGTTTTTTTTAGCTAGTATCACAAAAAGTCGTTTCATAAGTGTTTTGCTTATCACTCATCACAAAATGGTATTTCCTAAGAGTTTTTCACTTATCGTCCCGCCTAACCAAGGAAAAAAATCGTCTAGCTTGAGAATCGAACTCCCAACGACCGACTGAAACACGTCAGCGCAACCTACTGAAACAAGAAGCCCTCTACATCGTTTTGTCAAGACATTGTACATTATACAGGGTGTCCCAAAAAATAGTGTCAAGCGGAAGTCCAGAGATAGGGCACACCTAGAAGTATCTGAATCACCCCCATATATGTTATGCAATTTTTTGTAGTTTCCGAGTTATGAATTTTTTTCTGAATTTTAGAGAATTCTCTACCTCGACAACTTAAAACTCTTCCAAAAGAAAAATTAAAAGACCTTGCCTTTGCTAATTAATATTTAAGAGTTTACTGTTCATACGTAAAGGAATCGGTTTAGTAAATCTGATGAAAGTCATGAAAATTCTAGTGTAAAGTGAAAAATTTACGTTCTGTTAATTATGACTTAGATTTTCGACTTGCAATTAAAAATCTAAAGAGGTGATTTCATGATTTCTATGCAGGTCTAAAAACTTCTCCAGACTCTCAGCTATCATAATCATTAAAAAAAGGAGTACTTAATGGGGCTACTTTGGCTCCAATCGACCTTCATCGATAAGAGGTGGAGATTTCTTGAAATTAGCGATGGGACTTTAAATTAAACAATAACTAATTTTAGGGCGCTAATAGAATGAATGTCAGTGCCGCAATAAAAAACATTCAGTGCGACCAGAATATCGATAGATGACCACCTGTGTCACTTTGCTAAGATTTTTTTTACATGTACGGCTTATTTTTTGTGAGTGGGAAATTGTAAAATGAAACGAAATTATCAGATTTCTTCACTAAGTTTATTAAATTTCACAAGAAATTTTCAAAATGTCTACCTTCTTGTTCGATGCATAATCTACATCTTTCGAAAACATTGTTTTTTAAATTAAAAGCTCTTCGATTCTCTTTTATTGTTTCTTCAGCCTGTGTTAATTTGTTGCGTAATTCGCTGATGTTTCGACACTCTTTAGCATAAACTAGTTCTTTGTAGTAGTCCCAAACAAAAAACTCTATCGGATGTAAGTCAGGTGACCGTGGCGGCCATTCAGTGGGTCCACCACGACCTATCCATTTGTTGCATAGTCTCTTGCAGTAAACAGCTTCGTTCAATTCAGTTGTCGTGCACTCAAGGTCCGTAGGAATAGCCAAGTAGTCAGACAACAGAAACAACAGCAATCCAACCAAAAGCGTATCGTTTTAAAGCTGCAAAGACAGACAGACGACTGAATAAAGACAACGAAAAGAACCTATGCAATGACACATTTTGAAAAGACATGACAACAATACCATAGCTCTATCTCTTTCTAACATCGCCATCGTTTACTGTGTTAGCGTTAGCCCTTTTTGTTGTCGCTCATGTAAAAACCGGTTTTGAAGAATGCGCTCCTTGTGGTTTTTAAGCAAGAAATAGGATCTTTTTTAATGAATGTTTAATTTAACGTTTATTATTGCGGTACTGACAAATAATTCTGCTATTAGCGCGTTAACATAAGTTATTGATGAATTGAAAATCACATCGCTAATTACTTTTTTTCAATGACTGTGATAGCTGAGAGTCTGAAGAAGTTTTTAGACCTGCTTAGAAACCATGAAATCGCCTCTTTGGATTTTTAATAGCTAGTCGAAGACTTAAGTCATAATTATCAGATCGTAAATTTTTCACTTTACTTTAAAATTTTTATGACTTTCATCAAAGTTACGAAGCCGATTATTTTATGTATAAACAGTAAACTCTTGGAAATTAATTACCAAAAAAGATGATTTGGAAAAGTCTTTTAATTTTTCTTTTGTACCAGTTTTAAGTTGTCGAGGTAGAGAATTCTCTAAAATTCAGAATAAAATTCATAACTCGGAAACTACAAAAAATTGCAAACATACAGGGTGAGTTTTTAGTACCGGGTCGGTTGATAACTCCACTAATGTAGAAGATAGCGAGAAAAGTTAAATATAAACGTTGTAGCCACGGATATGCTCCTTGCTCAGAATATATGCAGATTTATACAGGGTGATCCATAACTACGTGGTGATGCAAACATGCATTTTTTTAAATGAGAGACCCCATATATACTTCCATGTCCGAATTTTACTAGTAATTTCCGTTCTTCCAGTATAGGGTATTGTTACATTATACAGGGTATTTCAAAAGTTATGACCATTTTTATCTCCAAATCGCTGTCAAATGAACGTGTCAAAAACTGATGAGTCAAAAATCACTTTTTTTACACGGATGGATAAAAAATATTCTCTAGTTTTAAAATCAGCTACAAAAATAGCCCGCGACGCATATTCCTATACAGGGTGATATAGAATACAAAAGCCAGATTTTCTCTTTTTTTTTCAAATGCAACCCCCAATATTTTATTATACCAAAGAATTGCTTTTAATATGCTCTTTCATCTTTGTATGGCACTTGTTGTACTTCCATGAAAAGACATGACATCATCCGTCCATCAGTTTCCGAGATATTTCGATTTGTCGGTAAATTTAAAATATAGCTTCTATTTGTGTGCTGAAATTTATTTATTTTGAGAGTACTATCGATTTTATTTTTTATTTAACGAACAACTAAATTATAAGGTCATGATAGTATTTGATGAAATAAAATTTGATAGTATTTTCTCAAAATAAATAAATTTTAGTAAGCAAATAGAAGGTATATTTAAAATTTGTAGAAAAATCGAAATCTCTCAGAAACTAATGAATGCAGCCATAACCAGTGCTATACAAAGATGAAAGAGCATATTAAAAGCAATTCTTTGGTATAACAAAATATTGGGGGTTGTATTTAAAAAAAGAGAGAAAATCTAGATTTTGCGTTCTACATCACCCTGTATACGAATATGCGTCGCGGCCTTTTTTTTAGAGCCGATTTTAAAACCAGATGAGATTTTTTATCCATCCGTGTAAAAACAAATATTTTTGATTCATCACTTTTTGATATACAGTACGTTCATTTGACAGCGATTTGGATATAAAAATGGTCATAACTTTTGAAATACCCTGTATAATGTAACAATACCCTAAATTGGCAGAACGGAAATATTTAGTAGAATTTGAATATGGAATAATATATAGGGTACCTCATTTAAAAAAATGCATGTTTGCATCACCACGTAGTTATGGATCACCCTGTATAAATCAAATTATTTTCTGAGCAAGGAAAATATCCTTGGCTACAACTTTTATATACAACTTTTTTCGCTATCTTCTACAGTAGTGGAGTTATCCACCGAGCCGGTACTAAAAACTCACCCTGTATATGGGGGTGATTCAGATACTTCTAAGTGTGCTCTATATCTGGACTTCCGCTTGACACTATTTTCTGGGACACCCTGTATTAGTGTCTACTTATTTTCATTTTTGTAATGTTATTTATAATTTCCTTAATTTTTACTTTGTACTCTAAGAAACGTCGGTCAAAGTTCATCTTAAGCAACGCGTTCACCCGATTATCCATTTTAAATAATAGGTTAGTAGGTTAGGATCGCCGATGTAAACAACGCGTAGCGACTCGAACAAGAGGTGACTGAGGCGCGTCAGCAGGAGCGGCCTTCGTTCATATGTCACCGTAACCTTTTGGTTTTCATCAGTAATTTTCAAAGTCGATTGATCAATAGGAGCGCTAATAACGTGCGACTGACCAATAGGAGCGCGCTCGGTCCGCTATCCGTGCCTTAGCGCCTTCAGTCAATCACGTGACCAGACACTGGTTAAGTTCGAACTTAGTGAACTACGAGTACCAGTTTTTATAGTCAGAGCACTATGTGCTACTTACAAATCAGACAACCGATTGTAGCTAGAAATAGGTACATACTAGCACTGCAAATATACCTACTAAACATTTTTTTTCTCTTTTGTACGGGAAGGCATTACACCTTAAACAGGAACCGCCCCTGGTGTGACCTACTCAACAGAATGTGTATGTTTACTAATGTGCGATTTAGGACTCGATGAACGACCTGGACCTGATCGTGATGGGCGGCAAGTTCGCCAGCTCGACGTGCGGCACGCTCAACTCGTTCTTGGTGGGGGTGAGGAGCGGCGCCATCTACCGGTCCTTGGGCAAGGTCACCTCGGGCCTGAACAACCAGCAGCTGGAGGAGATGGACAAGCTGCTGAAGATGAAAGGAAAATGGTACGACCCCGATGACACCCACCCCAACCAACAGTTGGTGTTCGGCAAGGAGAAGCCCGACTATTATATAGAGCCGCGGCACAGCGTGGTGTTCCAGATCAGGGCTACGGAGTTGATCAGGAACACGGACAATTCCTTTGCCGCTTCGTACACGCTGCGCTTCCCCAGGATCCTCAAGGTTAGGCAGGACAAGCCGGTCGATGAATGCCTCACCCTTGACGAGTTGCTTGATCTCACCAAGTCCAACAAGGTAGGTATCAATCGCTTCTGTCAACGTTTATTTTCAAGGGAAACAATGAAGAAGTATCATGGGTTTGAAAATAATGATTAAATCAGTATAACCTCATAGTGTATACAAAAATATGTGTATTAATGTATCTTGTTACCATCTGCATCATTCTGTCTACTAGTAATTTTCCATTTTAAAGTTAAAAAAAGGGATTCAAATTTAGCCAAGCAGTGCTCAGTGCATTGTTGTCTCGTCAATTTTCAAATCGCGATATTGATGCAGTTTCCACGAAACAAACTACTTTTTGTGATTTGTCTGCGTCAAGGGGATGCCCTGTGGGTTTCATCTCTTGACTATCTTACATGAATTAAGGTTGTGTGGGAGGGCTTTGTTTTGTGAATTGTGCTGTTGGTTGTCAAGTGAAACAAAACCTAACCTTATAATTTCATAAATTTCCTGATTCGAATCGAAGCTTTTTGTGTCTAATAGTTATTGTGTGTGAATGATAATTCCGAGAAGTACACATCATTTTCGCATTAGTGGAATACTCATCAGACGTTGCCGTACTGCCGTATTATCTGTACCTGCTAAACACAAACCTTTCAATCAAGTATCAACTAGGTTAGTAAAGTCTGTTTCATTGGCCGCAAATATAAAAATATGTATTTTTTCGAATCTGTAGAAGATCACATAAAGATATGCATTGAGTATTGGGTACTTAAGTTAGAACGACAACACGGCACACATCACATATCCGTCTTCCGATTTTCTGTTCCCCTATAGGACCGTGACGGATTCAAATATTTGTCTCGCCTCGACTTTGCGATGCCAAAAAAAAATACCGGAAAAATGTGCAGTCATAAAAAAATCACAATACTAGTTAATGCGTTACTTCCCCAGCTTGTAGAAACATCCTGTGCCTAAGGTTAAAAATCCAACAGAATTTTTAGACTCAAGACCAAGTCTTTTTATGTTTCTTGTCAAAGGTATTAGCAAAAGTGGCTTATCTTCAAGTTATCGAATTCATGAACACAACTGTTATTCTTCCTGGCTTCATCACTTTTAAATTTAACTTTTGTGTTTATAGTCTTAAAACAATAAAATTTGTTTTGCCCCACTTTCTATAGATTTCTGGGTTCGATAGTACTTCGTTCAACTTGAGCCCCCTATCTTCTCGACAGATCTCAGCGTATGTCCATCGAGAATAATTCATCAGAAGCATCAAAGATTTGGGGTTCCGCAATGTTTTATATTGGGTCCACTGACTGTTGTTACTGATTTACATTGCTGGTGCTTATATTTCTTTCCAGGCCGTGATAAAATTGGCCAAAGGCAGAATAGAGTTGGAAGAACTGCTTAGAGCCAGTGCCGGAAAGGTGGCGAAAACAAAAGTGGAAATGCCGACGATCTATGACACCAGAAAAGTGACCGATGTTCTGGAAGGGTACACGATCTATTTGTTCAACGACACAGAAGAAATGAGCAAAGAACAAGCGGCGAGTTTCATACGCAGACTTGGTGGAAAAACAAGTTTTAGGTATGCTTTATCTGAAGAGTATGACGTACCTACATTCGTTACTTTTTTTTCGAACTAAATATACTTTGAACTGCTGGTTCTTGGGTTGTTCGGCCTGCATCGATCGCCTCCGTTGTTTAAGATTCACGTAATTTACGTTTACGTATATCTTAGTAGTAGTAGTAGTAGTAGTAGTAGTAGTAGTAGTAGTAGTAGTAGTAGTAGTGGCGGGGTGTGGTCTGGCTCGGGTCCGTAGCCGAAATGTAGGCGCCAAACCGCTGATAGTAGGCCACACGTACACCCTGGATAGCGCTAAACGAGTCAGCCCTCCATGGTGAATGACCAAGATCGGGTAGCCAACCGCGGTGGCGGGAATCACCATGTGAGGGACGGAAAAGATCCGGAGCGGGCGGCTGTCAAGGGGTGGACCGGACTCCTAAAGCCGTAGAGAAGGCAACCGGTCTAGGGAGGCGGACCCGAACACGGAGGCATAGCTGAGACGAAGGCAACCAGTCTAGGGAGGAGAACCCGAACAAAGCACACTGATTAAATATGCACAGCAACCAGGAGGGAAAAACTGTTACGGAGCAGGGGCGCGGAACCCCAGTTCCGGTCGGTGTGGGTGGTGAGAGAGCGCCCCCCCCCCCCCCCCCCCCCCGACCGTTAGCCAGCGACCGCAATAAATGGCCTCAACCGGTGGATAACCAAGCTGGAGGAGCGCCACGAACTACTGAGTATGCTTGGGAAAACGTAAGTGATCATTTTGCCAGGAGGAGCTCCTCGAGTAAAACGCCACCACAGGGCATAGAAAGGACGCATTCTGCTCCATGTTTGGACGAGTCTGTGAAACAGGCAGCCAAAAGAGCGAGAGAAGAGACTCCTCCCCAGTGTAAATCGATAAAGGGACAGAGCAACTTAGACCAGTTCAGTATACTGTTGCGCAGATTGAATGGGTACGCAAACGATTTAGAGACTGCGATCAGGGGTACGCCAAACACCAAGAAAGAAATTAAATTGGATGCCAAGGGTCTCAAGCAAGTGACTGGACTGCTAGGTGAAAGATGGGAGGAGGTGGATAAGTTCACCTATCACGAGAAAACGAAGACAGGTGCTACGAGTGATGCGGCGACGCAAACGGAAGGATACCCACTAGAAGGGATAGGTGCATTAAAGAGAGACGCAGAGGTCCAGGCTGACACAACAGGTGAGGCTCGAGAAATAGAAAACGCAATTCACAGTGCAAAATCATTTAATGAGGTAGCGTGCCTTTTGAACAGAGAGTGGCCCAACGAACTGTTTGAAACAACGAAGATCATAGGAGGAGGTCTATCTAAAGTGAAGGAACAGTGGGACATTTCCATAGTGGTGGATCCTGCTGACATGAGCGAAAAAGGGGCTCTAAAGGTGGTAAAGGAACGGTATCCCTGCATCTCCTCTCTACTAAATGGCAAAATTGAGGAGGGAGTCATTGAAAGCGTCAGTGTTTCGACAAGGATGATCACTAGTAAAGGGGAAGAGCTTGAAAGCTGTAGACATATACGTCTTGTGCCTTACGCGATCGACGAGCAAGGAGTCAATAATATGGAGAAACTGTACACGGTTCTAGCAAAGCTCAAAGAGATAACTGAGCGCGAGGGAAGGAAACAAATAGCGATTGTGAGCCCGGATGGTTTAGACATATCATATACCAGGAAAATCTTGGAATGCATATTTAGAGGATCGAATATCGATGTATATTACATTATAAAAGGGAGCGTACAGGAAATGAGTACCAATGGACCGCAATTACATGCTAAGCCGAGGAAGCCACAAAAAAGCCGTCGAGGAGAGAGTAGTGGTTAAAGCCAGAGGAAAAACATTTGCGGAACTCCTCAAGTCTGTGAAGGAGAGTGTCGACATTAGAAAGGTCGGGGTCAAGGTGACAGATTTAAGAAAAATCGGTGACGCAGATCTAATATTAACAGTGGAGGGAGCTGACAGCGGGAACATTCTGAAAACTGAGATATCTGCAAACGTTAGAAATACCGAGGTAAATACTAGAAGGCCTGAAGCTGCTTTTTTCATATACGGCATGGAACCGACGGCCACGGTAGACGAGATAGCAGCAGATCTACAGGTTGCGACCGGGGAAGATGTTTCGCAGCTGAAAATTGCACCGCCTAAGGAAGGAAGATATGGTAACTTGTATACCACAGTTACCATGCACAGAGCACCCGCGCGCAGACTGATAGCAGAAGGCAGGGTCCAGATAGGACTTTTGAGCTGTGAAGTAAGGGAACGAGTAACTGTACCTAGGTGTTATAGGTGCTGGGACTTTGGTCACAGGGCACGGGACTGCAACCAGGAGCAGATGCCCGAGATATGTATCAACTGCGGCGAGCAAGGACACCAAGCGAGAGACTGTAAGAACGTCTCCTATTGCACCAAGTGTCGCAAGAGGGGACACAGAGCGGGCCAAACAAGGTATTTCAGGGACCTGGTATTCAAGAGACAGTCAAAGTAAGCAAGCACCCATTAAAACAGCTATGAGAGTTCTCCAGGTGAATGCAATGAGATCAAGGAACAGTCATGATGCAGCGTATGCCGTAGCACTGGAAAAAGGAGTTGATATGATAGTCTGTAGTGAACCAAACCGAAAACTCATAAGGGGGAGTAGGTGGATCAAGGACAAGAGGGAAGACGTGGCCGTCATATTTCTGAACCAGAACGTGGGAGTCGTATAAGAGTCAGGAGCGAAGAAGGCTATGTGTGCATTTACCTCAAAAACTTCTGTATTTTTTGCTGCTATAGCTCGCCAAATGTGCCCAAAGATATATTCGAAAAGCAAATAGATACTATTATGCTGGATAGCAAGAACGTGGCTCTGGAGTCTATGATACTGGGAGATCTCAATGTGAAATCACCGCAGTGGGGCGCTTCAGTGGCGGACTCAAGAGGTAATTACTTCACCGAGTGGTTGGCGACGTTGGACATAATAGTTTTAAATACAGGTCTAACGCCCATATTTGCCCGAGGGGACTGCCACTCGTATATAGACGTAACATGCTCTACCCAGAAAATAGCTATGCGCATAAAGAACTGGCAGGTGCTGGACGAGGAGTCACTTAGCGATCATCGATTTATATACTTTGAGATAGACACAGATAGCAGAAGTAAAATGAAACGGGAGCGAATGAAAGCAAGAACCGACCGGGCCATTTTTGAGGACATATTAATGTTGAGGACAGAGGGAACAACCATGGAAGATGACCTAACCGAAGTAGAATCCTGTACGACCTACGATCATATATAACTAGATAAATTATGCAGAGGATAGTTCTAAGTCCAAGACAGGGATAGTTACACATAAGCGTCAACTCGCGTATTCATTGGTAGATTTTAAATTTGGCGCGCTTTGTCTGTCAACGAAGAAAGAGACAGAGGTTAACCAGCCAGCGTTTAGGCGTCATTTTACGATTTAATCTTTGTTTACGTTGGTGGCTGAGTGTGTTTTGAGTAGTATTGTGCAAATTGTGATTAAAAACAATGGTTGGAACCTTTTCTCTGTGCAAAAAGGAACATATACCGGGTGAGGGTCGACCTTGTCACACGTAAGTAATGTTTATATCATATTTGCAGTGGCGTAACTTTACGGTACGTGCTTGCAAGAGTCTCTTAAGGCTGTATTAGACTACCATATTTTTGAAATCAGATTTGATTTCATTTCTTGAACTGCTCAAATAGGCTAGTGTAATACACGAAATTGTTTCAAATTGACAGATTGAACCAAAATTGAGATGGAATTTAGAACATGTTCTATTTCCAAATCATTTTTGGGCTGGGGGCATGCGCATTTGAAACATAAATGTCATTGCATCGGGAAAAAGGTAAACAAAAATAAGGACAGTAACCTTACTTTTTAATTTCGGTCGGCTTCTCCAGAATGCTCTCTGGTACTAATATAAATTGAGAAATCCACATTCGGATGAAAGTACACCAATAAAAACAAGTAACATGTTAATCCTACGGCTCCAGCTAGCAAATCTCCACCGGACCGGAATGCCCCGCGAACTTTGAAATTTGAAGGATTTTGAACTGGTTATGGAGTATAAAAACCCCCAGCCCCAAGATAGGTGCTTTTGTTACCTTTGTGGCGAGTTTACCAACATTCTTGCGAGTTGTGTGGAAGCAATTGGCAATTTGAAGACAATATAACAGGTAAGCTGTTAGTATCTTTGCAATTATGTTTCATATCAATTTCATATACAATAATAGCCCTGATTATATCAAAAGTAAGGTATAGTCCAAATTGCACTATAAAAAATTTGTTTTTACTCAGCAGATTCGGTAGATTTAATTTGTAATATTGTATTAAGTCCTACATCACATTTTGGATGTATTAACTATTAGTTATTTACAATGTATTAAGTGTATCTAATATTTTGCCTCAGTGTATGGCAACATTGTCACTTTTTATTATGGTGTTTTCCTATGTTTTGTTGTTTTTTCATATTGCAAAGGTCCTCGGTTAAGTAGCCACACTTGACTGCACTGAGGATAACAGAAAGGCATTCAATATTAAGAGTAACATATTTCTTTTGATTTAAGGATGACTGGTCCACTGAACATATATCTCTGCTGATAGAGATATACGAACACCATCCCTGCTTGTATGTGGTCAAGTGCTACCACAGTAAAATCAAATGGAGTGCTGCTATCACTGCCATAGTAGAGGCTCTGAAACCACTAAGATCTACTGTAACTGAACAAGAGGTACAGAAGAAGTTTATGGGCTTAAGGTCAACATATGCACAAGAACAGAGGAAAGTTTTAGTCACTTCGCACTAGAATGGGAGAATACGAGGTAAGAGTCTCAGCTTATCATAAATGAAGTGGTGTAGTATTGATATAACAGTGCCAAATTTCTACTAATAACTATTGAATTGCACTTTGAGCCAAAGGAATAACCTAACATGTACTTGAATATATTGTTAAATTTTTTTACCTTAACTTCCCTATAACTCGAACCTACCTGTAAAAATTGTATGTGCATATATTAGGAAGGCTAAACTTTCAAGGCAGTATTTTGCTTTCAGGCAAGTCAACAAGAAATATGAGGTTAGTCATGCTGGGATTCTATCACCCACAAGCGAACTATCAGATATACCTCAAATTGACTCGCTCCGCTCACAGATACAAAGTACAGGTGGTGCTCAAAAAAGAGGGGGAACAGACTGCATTAGTAACTCACCCAAGTGTATAAAAAACAACAAGTACCAGCAGATGCAGAAATAAAGGTGCTGAAGAATGCTGCTGATCAAACATTGAAAACTTCTCCTCGCTCTACAGTCCACAAAGGGACAACCATTTTGCAACTGCGGATGACCATATGGCGCAGTTTATTGCATGTCAATTGAAATAAATAAAAAATTAAAATACCAAACAGAATGTATATTTTGAATTTCATATAATATTACAAGATACAAGAAAGAAACAAAAAGTATAATGTTTCCATTTTTAATTCAATTCCTTTAGCTTTATTTTGCCAAGATTTACTAAAGCTCCAAATGTATTCTCAACTGCTGTTCTAGTTCTAAACAACAAATATTTGATTACAATTGGTTCACACAGTTCTGGAACTATCAGACTTATTGTACTCTCAAGGCTTCGAGCCACTGGATGGTTTCACTGGCTAAACATCGAAGAATTATTGCTAGCCCGAAAATGGAAATGTTTATTACTTTTTATTCATAAGGTTTACTGCTAATATTACCTATTTTCTCCTGTTATGCATTCTCATAGATGGTTATCTAGCTTGTCAAATTATGCTAAGTAGCTTACTGAAGATTTTATTATTCATTCGTAAAAAGTCCTTCCAATGATCTAGATCTTCTAGTAATAACTCTTCTCTCAACATATGTAGCATACCTGTGCCTTCATCTATTCTTCTCAGCCACTTCTTTTGTCAATTTTTTCTTTTAGTAGTTAGCCTCTTAATTCGCCTGTCTACGAGTTTTTTGCAGGGTAGATGGATAAATACATGTTCTAGCATTATCTTTTTCCATTGCCGAGGGAGTCAAGTCAAGTGTAATGAATGAGAATTTCAATAAACAGTAGTCGATAAACTACAAACAGTACAAACAGTACCCAAAAAAAGCTAGGTTATGATTTTATTTTGACCATTGACATTTTGACACTGACGTTCACACAATCACAAAACATGTAATTGCAAAATACGTCATGTCAGATCTGACAACTTTGACTGTAGAGGACATCTGTGTTCGGACAGTTGACAGATAAGATGTATTCAACGAATGTAATGCGCAGAATCGCAAATCAATTCTTGAACCGAATTTGGTGTGGTGTCAAACAGACAAAATGCTGGGCCACAATTTTTGAGATCATTTTTCATTTCAAATATGGTTCAAGAAATGAAATCAAATCTGATTTCAAAAATATGGTAGTCTAATACAGCCTTTAGCGCCTGACGTTCCTTGATCGTTTCCATTTGAAAAAAGCATATGGGCAGTTAACAAATGCATCTCAGTTTACTATAAATATCTGTAAGTCTGCGGAAAAATATCTCAAGTCCAGTTATCTTTTAAAAAACTGAGTCTACGATTTTTAAAAGTACCGACTTTTTGTTACATCATGCAATGAGGAATCTACCTCATACAGTTTTTGACACATTTGACAATCATTTATCTGATCAAGAGCACTGCCTTGATCTAATAAAACTTGTTTTAAAAAATATTTTGGTTTAAGATTTCATCATGAAGTTGAAGTCAGTTGAGAGGATCAGAAATATATTCACTAAAACCATTTTATTTAAAAATCAATGAGAAGTATAGCTTGTAGATGAATAATCTTGAAATAGGTAAGGCACGAGCTGATGTAAGTTCTAACTTAGGACATACAGACCTACTTCAAAAATAATAAATTTTGCTGAAGGCAGCTTACAATGTCTAATCATCAGAAAAGTAAAGTAGCTTATTATGCGATGAACTTTTCACTTAGTGCTAAAATGGCTAAATATTCAATTGAAAAGGTTCAGAATAAGTTGTCTGTACTCTGTACTAATCCACTGAGTATATTGAAATTCATTATCAGAAACTTTCTGTTAGGTAAGGCATACTATGAATTGCAAGGATTCTTGAATGATCAACTAGTACTGTGATAACTGCTCAGTTTATTTACTTTTGCTTCATATGAAGTACTGTTGAACCTTTAATGTGAATATGTATTGTACACAATTTGACGAATATATGGATGAGTATACATTTTTGTATGTTTGTATGTTTTCATTAATTTTATTTTATGTATGTAATTTGTCTTATTCTTTTGACAAGTTCTATACCCTAATACGGTTATTTGGAACCAACAAAGATTATCTTTCAATCTACATCCTTTTGATTGCAGATCCAGTGTTCTGCTGTCTTTGTTTTAACACGAATTATAACTATTATTGTTGAGTGATATACTATGATGATTTCAGTGACGTTTTTTGTCCTCAACTTTAAGCTACGTTATTACTTTTAAAGGATTAATAAAATGTTTGTTTTGTATAGTGCTTCATTCATAAGTATTTTGATGTAACAGCGCTAACAATCAACTCCCATATTCAGTATATTGTGTTGTTAAAAGTGGACTGACGACACTGAACACATTTACATATCAATCTCAGATAGAAGTTCGTGACCCCCTTTCAAATGTATATGCACCCGCCTATGTCCTATCTAGGGTAAACATATTGGATGTTTACAAAATCCACTAAGATGATGCAAGCAAACAGTCACTGTGTTGAATAGCTACCATTACTTATCTAGTTATATATGATCGAAGTGTACGACGGTGATACAAGAGGCATATAAAAACAGCCAAATGACCATGGACAGCACGCCTCTTGTGCCATACTGGTGGACCCAAGATATCGAAGAACAGAGGAAAAGGTGCAACACTGCAAGACGAGTGATGACTAGGGGAAATAGGCGGAATTTTCGGATAGGGAGGAGAACAAACGAAGATACAGAGTGGCCAGATCCAATCTCCGAGTCCTCATAAACGCTTCTAAGAAATCTCACTGGAAAAAGCTCTGTGAAGATCTTGAAACAGACATATGGGGTGATGGATATCGTCTAGCTACAAGAGCACTAATGACTCAAACTGCCTACGATCTCCCAATAGAGAGAAGAAAGGAAATAGCGGAAGCGCTATTTCCTCAGAGATCCGACAAGACCATTGGTAAGGAAGTGTGTAGCGAGGTCGAGCCTTTCACAAGGGAGGTGCTAAAAGAGGCAGAAAAGACCATTAAAACTGGAAGAGCACCAGGTCTGGACGGAATTCCCCCAGAAGCAGTCAAAGAAGCGATTCGGGTGGCACCAGAATGGATACTCAAAGTCATGAACAAGCTATTGCTTGCCCAAGACTTTCCCGGACAATGGAAGACGGCAAAGCTGGTTTTGATCCTTAAGGGAGGGAAAGATCCAGAGGACCCGTCGGCTTTTAGACCAATATGCCTGCTTAATACTCTAAGTAAACTCTTTGAAGCACTAGTTAAGAGGTTATTAGAGGAGCTTGAACGAACAGGAGGACTAGCTCCACATCAGTTTGGTTTTCGAAAGGGACACTCGACAATCCAGGCCATAGAAATAGCCATGAGTAAAAATGAGCAGGCACGTGAAAGATGGTGCGTCTTGATAACATTAGATGTCAAGAATCTCATAAATACTATAGAGGAATACTTCAAAAACAGAAAAATTGAGGTATCCAAAGGGGTCAATTTGGAGGTAACGGCGGGGGTCCCGCAGGGCTCTGTTCTTGGGCCTATTCTCTGGAACATACTCTATGACGGCGTTCTGAGGTTAGAGCTTCCAAGGGGAGTGGACACCATTGGTTTTGCTGATGATTTGCACTGATAGTGGCAGCAGACGACGAGGAGGAGCTAGTCTTCCGTGCCAATGAGTCCCTCAGAAAAATCGATAGGTGGCTACATAGAAATTCCCTAAAACTTACCCCAGAAAAAACTGAGGCAGTAGCCCTAAAGGATCCCCGGAAACGAACTACTAGAAGAAGGGTGCGGTTTATTCTTAGGAACGTTGAAATAGAACCTAAGAAAGCAGTTGAGTATCTGGGAGTCACACTTGACGAAGGTGGTACCTTCAGTCCTAGGAGTGGTAGGAGGCAACTGTTGTGCGGTGTGGTGCGCTCAATACTGCTGTACGGTGCCCCCATCTGGCACAAAGCGCTAAATCGAAGGATTCACCGGGAAAAAAATGGAGAGGGTGCAACGCAAAATGGCATTAAGAGCAATCAGCGCGTATAGAACGGTTTCAACCAAGGCAGCCCTGAGCTATTGCGGGGATTGTACCCATACATTTGTTGGCGCACGAGAGAAGAGCGATTTACGACAGGGGGAACGGGCACCTGGAACTAGTCCGAAGAGAAGCCACGATTGAAACCCGACAAGCCTGGCAAAAGGAGTGGGACGAGAACCAATCGGTGGGACAATGGACAAAAACTCTCATTCCGGACATAGACCCGTGGGTGAGATGTGAACATCGGGAGGTGGACTATTTTTTGACGCAGGCGTTGTCAGGGCATCGCAGCTTCGGGAGCTACCTAAAGCGCATAGGAAAATCCAACACCGATATATGCATGTACTGCTCGGATAGGGACACGGTGGAGCATACAATATTCAGATGTGTAAGATGGGAGGCCGAAAGAGAGATCTTCACGAGGAGCGTAGGGACACAGCTGTCACCAAGTAATACCATCACCGTTATGTGCCACAGTACACAGCACTGGCAATACGTACAAAGATTTATTGCGAAGATTATGGCTGTCAAGGAAAAAGACGAAACATCACTTACGAGTTCCTGAACTCCCTAATCCCCGTTAGCCGGGGGACAAGAGAGTAGGGTACTCTGGAAAATCGAGATACTGGGGAAAATAGAAGAGGATGAAGCATAGAAGACCATCCCGTCACTCTGACGATATGTCGTAATCGACGGTTCCGGAGTGCAGGGTATTTCGCATGACCCACTCGCTCCGGGCTGCGGCCCGGCGACGGTCCATGGAAAAAAAAGTAGTAGTAGTGGCGACCAAATTATGGAAGACGTCCAATTCAGCTCCAGAAAGCAATCATGCTTGGAGATTTATACGTAAAATCACCGGAGTGGGGCTCTCCAATAACAGATGACAGAGGTGCATACCTAATGGAGTGGATATCCGCATTAGATCTGGTAGTCCATAATACAGGTGACGAGCCGACCTTCATTAGATGAGAAAGTACGTCCTTTATAGATATTACGTGCTCTATAGGCCTCAGCAGCGATCACCAGTTCATTTATTTTGAAGTAAGAGACAAAGCGGAACGAAAAAAGTACAACGAGAAAAATTCGTGTCCATTGACGTAAGCAAACTAAGAACAAATATTAAACAGCTGTTAGATGACACCGATGGCGCAGAACTGACAGTCCAGAATGTTACATCCCTACTAAAGGAAGCCTATTGCTACAGTACTCGTACAAAGAACAGCAGGCTGCTAAATACTACACCCTACTGGTGGAACTACGAAATAAAGGCGAAGCGAGAAGAAAACTGGACAGAGAAGGAAGGAGATGTCACTCCGAAGATGATAGGAGGCAATTACGGAAGCGGTATAAATTGTGTGAAAGAGAACTTGCCCGGCTGAACTAGCAGTCCGAGAAGAAAATTTGGCACGACATGTGTTTGGAACTGGATATAAAATCGTTACCGGGTACCTGAATGCACCACCAAGGCTAGGACTGACGGGAGACAGCAAATTAGAGGATGTGGAAGCGCTCTTCCCTGTTCGCGAGGAAAGTTGGGTAAAACACTCCGCTGATGTTCACATGTTTACCGAAGCCGAACTCTTCCAAGCCGGTGAAGCGATTAAATGTGGAAAAGCCCCTGGTCTCGACGGTATCCACCTGAGATCGTTAAGGAGCTCATAAATACTGCACATACCCCACTACTAGGACTTCTGAATAGCTTGCCTGCAAGACAAGAGTTCTCAAAGCAATGGAAATTTGCAAAAATAATCCTATTCCTTAAGAGTGGCAAATCGCCTGGTTCCCCATCTGACTATAGGCCCGTCTGCCTGCAAGACACTGTGGGGAAGCTATTTGAGTTGTTGCTGAGGCTGGAGCAGGAGCTACAGAACGGCGAAGGGTTTTCGGAGTCCCAGTACGGGTTCAGAAAAGGCCGCTCTACAATACAAGCTGTAAAGGCCGTAGTGGATATAGCCACACGAACTAAAGGGAAGCTATGGTTACTCTTGATGTCCGGAGTCCCTTCAATTCGACAGCATGGGAGCTGATAATATCCGAGCTATGACGTAGAGGAGTGTCTGGTAAACATCATAAGTAGTTATTTCGAAGACAGAAGCCTAATGATACTCAAGAGGACAAAAGCAGTCTCAGCGGGAGTGCCGCAAGGCTCTGTCCTCGGACCTACCTTGTGGAATGTCCTTTATGATGGTGTCCTGAGAATCAGGTTGCCTTTGCAGACGACTTGTCCTTTATCGTAACTGCCCAGGACGAGGACATGATAACTCGTAAAATGAACGTATCACTTCGCAGGATAGACCTTTGGATGAGACAATACCTCCTAGAATTAGCGCCGGATAAAATTGAGGCGATTATACTCCGAGGCTCAAGACGAAGGTGAGAAGTAACGCAACTAAGAGGACAAAATATTACACCAAGCAGATCGCTGAAATACTTGAGAACCCCTGAAAAGGGTGACTCGAAGAGCCGAAGTGCAGACGGCCATGCTATCCCGGCTGATGCCAAACATCGGCGGCCCAGGAAGTAATAAGAGAGTTATTCTACACGGAGTGATGCAGTCGACAGTTCTGTACGGTGCACCCGTCTGGAGCAAAGCACTACAGAAAGAAAATACCGAATGATGGTGGATAGGGTTCAACGGAAGCTGCTGCTTAACGTAGCCAGCGCCTATCGGACGGTATCGGCTGCTGCTGTTCAGGTAGAATTGGGGCGCCACCGCTGTCTTTGCTAGTAGAAGAGAGGCAGCGCATCCATATATCTGGAAATGGACAAGTACCCTCTGTAAGAAAAGCTGCCAGACAGCAAACAATATGAGAATGGCAGGCCATATGGGAACAAAACACGGAGACTGCGCAATGGACAAAAAGGCTGATCCCAGATCTAGACGCATGGGTGAGTTGTCCACACCGTAATACGGACTACTACTTGACGCAAGCACTCAGAGGCCATGGTCCTTTCCGCCACTACAGGTTTGGAAGGATTCAGGATGAGATGTGCCGTCATTGTGGCAAGGTAGATACGGCGGAGCACACGCTATTCGATTGCAGCAGGTGGGAGAATTTGAGGCAGGAGGTATCGCGAGAGCTAGGGGAACAACTAACAGCGGAAGCAATAGCGAAAATGATATGCAGCGAACGCAGTTGGAAAAAAGTGCATATATTCATTAAGAGCGTTTTGAAAATCAGAGAAACTGAAGAATGGCGAAATAACTAGTACGAAACGCAGGCACAACAGTCAACCACTGATGACGTATGTCTAGATGAGACGGTTCCGCCAGTGGTACAGCGTCTCGTGGGGTAAGCAAAGATATTTGCGAGGAGTTTAGCCGGTAAGAGTCCGGGAGCAACTAGCGTTAGAATGTGGAGGTCCATGAGGATTCACCCCCCACGTTAAAAAAAGCTAGAAGTAGTAGTATTTATCGATCCATTTGAGCTATTGTACAAGTCATTGAAAACAAAAACATGATGTAAAATTCCATATTTCTACTTTGACTTAGAGAGATGTATTCATGTACAGAGTAGGCAGTAACTAATAAGTAATTTTTCACATACTTCACATACTTTTCAAAAGATACGTGATACAATTTTTTGCATTCATCTTGTAAAATACTGTGCAACCTCAGGCCCAGGGCCTAACATTCTCTCATTGAAATGGTCGAACGCCTATAAGGTACTACATAATTATTTTTTGGTCTTGCATTATGCGAGTGTACATTGGAATATCTCATGAATCTATGTAAGTTTTGATGAATGTTCACCAACAGCTCATAGATAAAAAAACAGACGGCAGAGGAAGTATCCCTAAGGATCTGAAAACTCCTCTGCAAGATTGCGTGGAGGAAGCATTCTCGATGCATCGAACTATGTGTTTCAAAACCGCAAATACACGTCTAGCTGCAACTGAACTACCCTACACTAACAGCATAAACTAATAGTCAGATAATTTTTGTAGCAATTTACTATGCTCAATACGCATCTTACATTTTTTCGATTTTCAGGCTCGTAGACACGGTGGACATAGTGCTGGTGGGAAGGGAAACGGGCAAAGTCAGTGAACTAGTGTCGAGAAGAGCGAATTACGACATAGTCGACCTAAAATGGTTGCAACGGATCATGGCGGAAGGTGGCAACCTGATTCCCTATCACCAAGACGAGGTGTACTATATAGCTCCGAATTACAAGAACGTACTTTGTGACGGCTTAGACATGTACGGGGACAGTTACACGGAACCGAGTACAGTGCAGCGGCTGAAACGGACCTTCCAGATGATCGAACGTATGGGCGACTTCTGCAATCGGAACGGCACGCTGCGATTGGCCGCCGCCGGGCGCCGTCGAGATTACGCTGGCTACAACGCCTACTTCGATAAGTATGCGATGCCGAACGAGCCCACTTCTGACGTTGTGTACGATTCCTTCCTGGACGAGATTGAGTTTAAGTTCTGCGGAGGGAACGTGCGCGATGCGATCTGTGATGATGTTAATCTAGTGGTATTTAACGGGGAAGAAAGTAGAAGGTTGTTTTTAGAACGGTATTTAAAAGATGCAAATAGATGTGAGATCGAACTGAAATGTAAATCTGTTTTGTATGAATAATTATTTGATGGTTTGTATTGGGATTTGTTGATTTTCTATTTTGGTCCTTTTTTAAGAATATATATTTATCAGACTTCCTGGCATGGTTTTTTTGCATTTCAATTTAGTTGAAAAGCCAAAAACACACTCAGAGCAAGTTATAAAAAAATTCTGAACTCAAGAATCTTGATTAGTTAATGAAAGATATTATACAAAGCCCTAAAGAAATATTATCTGCACTCCTTTTCAACAGTGTGTTGTTTACGAACGAAGCTACATTTCTTATGAAATTCTTTCATTTTCTTTTTTATGAAATGTAGGTACAGCGTTATCAATAACGGCCATGTAAACTGGCATAATTTACATATTTATACCGACGTAAATCCAAATTTTGAGAGGTTTGTTGACAACCACCATGTAGTCTAAGCATTTGGGGTGGTATTATTGGAAACCGCATATTAAACTAATGTTTTCTAAAATTCTCTAAATGAAAATTTGGAAAACCTGTTGGAAAATTTACCACTGGGGTTTTTAAGAATAATGTGGTTACAGGTAGACGGAGCGAAAGCACATTTTAGTATTAGAGACCGAAACACTTTGGATGAAAGGTTTCCTGCCAATTGTTTCGTCTGCGAGCCGCACAACCTACGATTTTTCCAATTCCTACGCCATAATTACAAAATCGTAAATATCTTGAAAACCATCAAAGATAGAACCACATGTGCTTAGACAAAAGTGAAAGAGAATTTAATTTCGCATCCACCGATGTGAAACTTATGATACCATCCCATTTGAAAAATAAAAATTTTTACCGTTTTTAACTTTTCAAATTTGAAAATTGCTAGTCTATTGATTTAATGTTCTTTTGAAACAACGATTTTACTGAAACACAAATACGTTCCTTGCTTGTTTCAAACCCGAAAACCGCATCTTTCTATCGCGTTTAGTTTCAGAGATATTAACGTTTCTTGTAAAGTACTACAAATGTCAAATTTTGTAAAAATTGCTGAATAACTCCGAAAATAGGCTTCGTAGACATAAACAAACGACCTAAAAATAAATGCTGAATTCGAAAAGGTAATAATATACAGGGTGTTCCATTTAAAAAAAGGATGTTGATCCCTACTTCGGGTATATCCGGAAGTCCGCCATCTTTAAAATTATTTTCTAAATGTAGATCATTTGAAAAGAAACGTTTTTTATTCCAAACATTTTCGTCTAATATAAACGGTCTGGCCGCTAGCCGCTAGCACCTCGCTCTTATTGGACCACCCTGTATAATATTATTCTTACCTTAGGAACCTTCATTTTGGGGGCAAAGTTGAGAAGGGGTCAATACTCAGCTACATTTGTCCATCTATTCTGAGTGTTTTTTTTTGCCTCTCACCTGGAGTGGAGGTGAAAATCCCTTTTACAGACATCATGCGCTATGCTCTTTGGATCTATCGCGTCATGAAGTGTGGGGGTCCTATCCTATTCCGAGGATTCGAATACTCACTAAAAAAACCTCCAATTCTCGTTCATTGTATTCAGCTCCGGCACCTCGGGAATCTACCGTAAAGCATTACATCCGAGGCGTCTTGGTTTCCATTATCTATTCCGAGTCTGATGGGCTTGATGTACTGCTACCATTGAGGTTAACTATAACAGGTTCAATATTCTGTATTATGATGTCTAATCGCCACATTTTCTGTTCCACCTTTTCTTGAACATGTCGAATGCACTTTTGCCATTTATTTGCAGTAATAGATCCTATTGCTTCTTGGAAATGGTTTTCCACATCAACAAACTTGAACGTAGTGTTTTTTTTTCAGCTACTGTTTTTTATTTCAGCCCAAACTAGCTCAATAGGATTGAGTTCACAGTGGTCAGGTGGAAGCCGCAAAACTATTTTATTTTGCTCTTTAGCCATTTCATCTATTCTATATTTATTGTACTCAGTCTTATGCTCATTAACAATTTGAAGTAATTCAACTTTCAGTAATGATTCGTCAAAACTAATGTTTTTCGATCGAAGCCAGTTCTGAATACCTAATTTCCTGGAGGCACTTGTTGGTACTTTCCCTAATCTGCGAGAATGATAAGGCGCATTGTCGAGAACAATTACAGAATTATCATCGAGCTTTGGTAAAGTATTCTTGAACCAATTTTCAAATGAGTTGCCATCCATCTCCTCATGGTAATCTGTAGTTTTTTTTTTGACTCAAATGTCCACAAAGAATCCGTTTTCACTACCAATGTGACAGATTATTAACCTCTTCCCTTTTCCAGAAGGGTTTTTCAGTCCTGCAGAAAGTGTCTCTAAAAATGCTCGCCTAGATGGAGTCACTGTACTGTCCATCCAAACCTGGGATCGCGTATGGGCAGCATTAATTCATGTCTCATCTAGGTAATAGATTTTCCTTTTTTCAGCCCTAACTAAAGGCCTTAATTTTCCTGAGGTAATCCCTCCTCCATAAAATTATATCCTCCCTATCCTTCCTCGTTTCTCAAATGCGAAGTTAAGCTTCTTTAATAGCTTATAAAACGTGGTCCGCTTAAAATTGGGCAAGTCATTATCGTCATTCACCTCTTTCAGGACTTTGTCAATAGTCGGAAATTCATTTCGGAAAAAGAACTGATGCACCTTTCTCCTAATTGCACTTTTATTGCCATGGACACAAGGTCAATGCAACGTTTGCGACTCTGAAAGGTGCAGCAAGAGTGTCTGGTTTTGTATTCACGCACCACTTTATAGATAATCCGTTTGCAGATACCTATGTTGAGTGCAATCTCTTCCACAATATTGTCAGCAGCAGTTGTTAATGATTTTTTTCTGGCTTTTGTATTTATATACGTTTAATATTACCTCCTTAAGCCTCACGTGGCTCTTCTTTGACCTCTTCTTTGGTGGACTCAAATCCTGACTTGTAGCCACATTCATGGGTTCATCAGCAGTGTCTGTTCTACTAGACATCCTTCAATATCTCCTTCAAGTTATCGGGCGTGGTATCCTATTTGTTTACAATCTTCTGCACCTTGGATTTGAATATGGTATAGAACTCGAAAGGAAGTATCATTTTTTTGAATCGATATATTATTTGTTGTATTCATCTAAGATGCCGTGATGCATAGGTATAACCTGTTTTCCAGTTTTCAGATATAGTGAAAAAAATCAAACAATCGTTCATTGCTATGAGAATATATTATGTAAACAAATGTATATGCATGTGGTGATATGGTAACATCGCAAATAATATCCGCATAACTCGTAAACACTCTTCCAGCAACTATTCCATGGAATATCCTTCTCTTTGACAGTTTGGCAACAAGGCGGGTAATTTCTTGTTATCGGCCGACCCAAAGTTCTCTGTCTCCCTCTAAGTAGGACGGATCAGTGTCGGAAGCAATTTTTTGATAGTTTTTCATCTATCTTTCCCTTATTATTAGAGATATCGCTATCGGCGTAAAAAGAAAGAAGTTAAAAAAACTAAACAAAGAATTTTTTTGAAGAGTTAAGTTTTTCAAAAAATGTTTCCGTCGGTCGAGACATATTGTGTCACTAATTATAAGAAACGAAATTAGAAAGTTATAATATCGCTATATTTTGAAATATAGTTGAAATAAAATTCGAGAAATCTAGTACAAAAAATACCCATAACCCTCGAAAAAACTATATACATTCAACGAAATACACCCTCTTAGAACGCATATAACATTAATAAAAAGTAGCTATTACTGGAAATATAAACCGTTTATAAAACGTGACGAACCATCTTAATATTCGAGGGAATATTAGGCTGATACTTTCACATACCATTTACGAAGTACTCTTAAATATCAATACCACCTATTTTAAAAATTAGATGTTTGAAACATGTCTTTTGACCTAATATTAATTCGTGCGAGAATACCGATAATTCTTTCAATCCCATTTTACAACTCATTGGAGTGCCTTGGAAATTACAATAAAGATTGTCTCGAAAACGGTTCCTTCTGGGGCTTAAACAAAGTATATCTTTTTTACGTAAAACATTGAGGAAACAGTAGAAAGGAAATCCTATCCCAGCTTTTTTACGATTTAGTAGAAAAGGTTCTTCGGATTTTGGGATAATAAAGTACTGCAGAGGTTTCTTTACTCAAAAAGCCGTTTCGGCGTTTATTTTACGCCTTCTTCAAGGCTATCGAGCACACCCCTATATCACCAAGGGGTGACATGTCCCTTTGGGTCAAACAACAAAAGACATTCCAGAAGATGTTTAAAAAGAATACTAAATGCCGTTTGTCAACACATCTGAATTTTAGTATTTACACTGAGTGTACGCCGAAACGTCGGCTTTTTTAGTAAAGAAACCTCTGGGGTACTTTATTATCCCAAAATCGGAGGAACCTTTTCTACAAAATACATTGAGGATACAATTTTTTTAATTATCACATTGATGCACCAAACCAGAAAAAAGTTTTGTTAATTTAAAAGAGTTCGACGTGCCGTACGTGGCGCCCTCTATTGATGATAAAAAAACCGTGGTTGAATTTGGATTTCTCGCCTTAAAAAACCCCCCGATACGTAATTTTAGATCGTTGTGCCATTTGATTCCGGAATAATTGAAAAAAAAAACGGAAATAAAAGTAAAACTTTGACGCTCCGTATCTTAAAAATTCAGCATTTTAAGGCTTTATGTTCTTATCTCAATGTTCATAGAAATGTAAGGTCTATCATCTGTCAAGCGGTCGAATGTCCGGACACCCTGCGTATAGTGCCACGTGTGATATATACATACAGGCGAAGTTAGGCTTAGTTCAGATGACGCGCGTAGGACGCGCGTCGACATGGCGCACGTTTGTTGCGTCTGTGTTCAGATGACGCGCGTAGGACTTCGTACAACTTTTATATAGAGGAAAAAAGGCAATCGAGTGTCAGTGTATTTGTTATTAATGAGAATGGATGTAGGAGAAGCTGTTTGTGTTTGGTTAGCATATAGAAGAAGGAAACAACGTAGGAGGGAAACGACACACTGGGATCACCCAATTTTAAGGAATAGACTTCCTACAAGTTTATACGTTACACTGTAGTCCAGTCTGCGAAATCACGAACCTAAATTTTTTAACTACTTCACGAGTAAAGTTGACAAAGTACTTTGTGAATGAAGGAAAACTAGAATGGCAGGATAGAATGATTTGAATTGCTGTATTAACTGTAAACACCTATTATAAATAAAGCTGTACCAAAAACCTACCTCTTTTTTGCCGTCTCATTTGAATATAATTTGGAATGCATGTCCCAAATCGTAGGCCTCTTCTCAATTTCATCAATGAAAACATCTGTGTTGAATTCTTCGTTTCCATTTCAATAGCATACGTGAGAAATACATTTTTGCTGAGAGACACCAGGTATGTCGACTGAATGCTAGAAAAGACGCGTGCCAACTGAACAGGCAATGGGAGCGTCTATTATCCATTCAAATTTCACTTGCGCCGCGTCAAAACAAAGCCGGGTTCCCGGATGTTCAAATCGCAGCTCTGCTATTGGTCTATTGGCCATAACTCACTCGAGGCTGACATGTGCGATGATATGAACAGGGACGCATCGGCACAAATTGTAAATAGTTCATTTTCGGAGGCATTGCAAAGAAAGCTAATTTTTATAATCATTTGTTGTTTTTTAATTCTGAATACGCATTGCTGTTCATATTTCCCCTGCACCGCATTAAAACAAAATCGGGTTGTCGGTCTCAGAGGAATGACTTAAGAGTCGTCGTGTTTCTATTAGCCTACAAATGAAGGCAGGAAAATCTATTATCTAGACGAAATGTGGATCAATGAAGGTCACACGAAATCAAAGGTGTGGATTGATATGTCGATTGCATCCTCAAGACAAGCTTTTTTGCACGGACTGCGCTGGAATAAAAAATCCGTCAGGTATGTACAACCTCGTTTATTAAGAAAATGTGTTTCGTTTGAAAAAAGGTTTCAGGTTTCACATAAAGGGCAGTGCGGCCCTGGACAATTTGAGCGTTCGGAATCCTGTGTTTTGACGCGGCGCAAGTAAAATCGCCGCTGACCGACGCGCGTATTGGGATTCTCTGCGTCTAGTGGCGTCGCACGCGCGTACAATTTGTTGTGCGCGCGTCCATGTGAACAGCTTGAATTAATTATGTGTATTTTCAAAACGAGCGCCACGTCGACGCGCATCGTACGCGCGTCATCTGAACTAAGCCTTAATATAGCAAAGCAAATGGATGGTGTTACTTACCAAAAGGATCTGTCCGTCGAAATTGGGCGAGTCCATTTGCAACGGGTTCATCCAGACGTTGTCGACGCTGTCTCCGGAGCCGGTGCGCGTCGTTATCTCGTTGGACTCCGGCCTAGTGGTAAGCGCGACCGCCGCCGCCACTGGGGGGTGCCTCTTACAGCCCTGACCTGGCACCGGTTGACCGTGACCGACGGTCGGCTGCCGGCCCGCCGCCGGCGCAGCGCTGTCCTGCAGCCCTGTCAGACGCAGTCCCTTCCGCAAGCCGGCGCGCCCAAAGTCCAAGATGCCTTCCACCATACCCGCCGCTTCGTCCTTCCTCCCAACACAACTCATTTAATTAATATACAAACATTCAACACGAGCGAATTCATCGCAACCACCGACTACTCCATACAGGGTGAGTCAAGCTCAACGCGTCGGACTCTTGTGCCCAAACGATACCACTTTTCGAAAAATCAACTTTGCGAGTGTATGTAAGTCGAGACGGACTACATTTTAAAAATAATGACATTTATACAGGGTGTCTAATAAAAGCGTGACATATCAAAGTTATGTTTTTTTAAATAGAACACCCTGTATATTATTGCATATTTAGATTTCCGGGTCAATTTTAGTGTGACTTGATGTATCACACTTGGGACTTTAAGCGAACCGTTTAGGTGCAAATCACAATTTTTGGTAAAAGTAGATATCAGAAAAAAATCGAACATTGCAGCGATTATAAAACTTAGAGGGATGAGACTTTGCCTTGTCACTAAGCATGGAATGTGTCAGCTTACGTTATGCGATCAAATTTGAATTACATTTGTACTTGGAGAAATCGGTAGATTAATTGAGAAAACTTCAATCAGTGGTAACTTGATTTTCTCAAATGGGAATGCTTAATTTTCTTTATACGATCAAATGTGAAATTTGATAGGCTTTCTAATGGTATCAGGTTGTGAATATCAATCTCTGGTAGTTTTCATTTAATCTCAAGATTTCAATCAAATCGGTGTTTTTCAATTTTCCTACCTATAAATAAACTAGCAGGCCATGAAATATAAACAAAAACGTGTTCAGATGGAAGAAAACAACTAACTTAGCAAAAAGATATGGAAGAACTAGAGTAAAAGGACAGCATTATAAAAAATCTCTAGAACAAATCAACTGTAACCAGAAACAATGGTGGTAACATGTCTAAGGTCAAAGAGAATTTGGAGTACGACAGAAATGGATAATTTTTACAGCCTACTAGCTACTGCAATGTACTAGAGATTAAAAATTTCCAAAATCACTAAAAACTTTGAAATGAAAGCAAAACTTTCAGCGTTTGTTGCCTTCAGTCTAATATCTTCAGAACGCAATTTTACATTTAACACTATAAAACAGTAGTCATTTCCGTCAAAGTCAAAAATAACAATACCACTGTCTGACTGTATTCCTTTAAATTTTTCAGTTCTATTACAAATATCGCAAAAAAAGAATACTGACAAATCATATTTTAATTTTCTGCTAGGTGGATTATGTTTAATAATTTGAGCAGATTTTTAATTCATTCTTAATTTTCGGCGATCTTGGTCATGGGTGCTGAAGAATTTGCAGAACTCCAGTCAGAGGTATCGGTTACTACTTTTTTAAATCATTAAATGTGAAATTTTATTCTGAAGCTATTAAACTGTCAGCAATATTCGGTGGTAGATTTCCTTTCATTTAAAAATTGATAATGGTTTTGTGAATTGTCAATCTTTAGTATATTGTAGTAGCTGGTATGCTGTAAAAAATGTCCATTTCTGTCGTACTCCAGCTGCTTTTTGTCCTTAGATGCGTTACCTCTGTTATTTCTGGTTAGAGTTGATTTGTTGTAAGTCATTTTTACAGTTTTGTCTCTTTACTCCAGTTCGTCCGTATCTATTTGCTAAGTTAGTTGTTTTCTTCCATCTGAACAGTTTTTTGTTGATATTTCATGGCCTGCTAAGTTGCTTATATATGAAAAACACCGGTTTGATTCAAAAATTTGAAATTAGATCAAAACTACAAGAGAATGATGTTTACAACCACATATCATTAGAAAGAATGTCAATTTACATTTGACTGTATAAAAAATTTAAGCATTCCCATTTGAAAAAATCAAATCATCTCTGATTGAAGTTTTCTTAATTGATCTACCTATTTCTCCAAGTACAAATGTAATTCAAACTCGACCGTCTAACATAAGCTAACGCATTTCATCCTTAGTAAGAAGGTAAAGCCACAGCCCTCTAAATTTTAGAACAGCTGTGATATTAAATTTTTTCCTGACGTTTACTTATACCAAAAATTGTGATTTGCAGCTAAACCGTTTGATTTAGGTCCCATGTGTGATACATAAAGTCACACTCAAATCGATCAGGGAATCTAAATATGCAATAATATATAGGGTGTTCCATTAAAAAAAAACAACTTTGATATGTCACGCTTTTATTGGACACCCTGTATAAAAGTCATTATTTTTGAAATATAGTCCAACTCCATCTACACACACACACACACACGCAGAGTTGATTTTTCGAAAAGTGGTACGGTTTGGTCACAAACGTCAGAGGCGTTGAGCTTGACTCACCCTGTATATTATGCTGGAATATTTACTGCATATTCATAGTTATCAGGATAAAAGTATTCATACTCATCGATATAACACTAGAGGCAAAAATACTTTAAAGCTGCCATTCAGAAGACTTACAAAACCACGCGATCGAGTTTCGTCCGTCGGTCTGTCGGACGGTTCAAAATAATATAATATATTGAAACCCGTAGTTAAAAACCTCCCTATGCCTCAGTTTATGGTCTGCAATAAGAAATTTTTTTAGTATCTGGTGCAATCTTTTCTATAGACGACATCATATCAGGATTTTGCAAATGTAAAAGAGTTTTAATAATTTAGCTTTAAATACTTGTACTACTACTTATATTGACTAGTACCTTTACAATATGTTCTATATTATTATTCACAAAACACAAAAAGTGCAGCCCGGGCTCCGACACACCGAGCTGCTGTTCCATTACCCAATGACTACTCCTCACACCGTGAGGTGAGCAATCACTGGGTCCGCGAATCGTGCGCCCTAAGTAGACGAAGTGACCCAAGGATGACTGCCTTCTGCATTCTGGCGGCTAAGATGTGCGCCGCCGCACGGCACACCGGTATTTTGCGCATTATTATTATTATTATTATTATCTTGATTTTCCAAGTTTAGCTCGCATGACTGCGGCAGCAACAGATGTTGACGGGCTGTGCCAAGTCAACACCTGAACTATTATTGATCGGAGTTTAGGAAGGATCTTACAATATTGAAGGTCTTCATGATTACAGACTTTTGAAATATTTTGTTCAACCTTTCGTCCAGGCCTAACTGTTGTAGGTGTGGTGTAAAATTGTTTGGTGTAAGGTCTGAGACAGACATAATGAGGGCGACAATTGGGACTTTGTTTTGTTTCCAAAGTCGTTTTATTTCAATGGCAAGGTCCGTGTATTTGGATATCTTCCCAGCGTAGGTGTTTTGGATATCCACATCGTTTGGAATGGCAATATCTATCAAATAGGTACTTTTGTCGGACTTTGACTGGAAAACTATATCTGGTCTATTGGCTGGGATAGTCTTGTCTGTATGTATTTCAACGTCCCAGTATAGTTTTTACCGATCGTTTTCGAGTACTGATGTCGGAGTATAATGTAGTATGGATCTGTGCTTTCTATTAGTTTGTTTGCTGTGGCTAGTGCTTGGTGTATGACCTTGGCCGCAGAGTTATGTCTGGCTGTGTATTCGGTACCGGCAAGAACTTTGCATCCGCTTGTTATGTGATCTATTGTTTCTTTTTGTTGGTGACATTTTCTGCAGTTATCTTCTGTTATGGATGGATCTTTAATTATGTATTTCTTGTAGTTTCTTGTTGCAATAACTTGGTCCTGGATAGCAAGCATAAATCCTTCAGTTTCTGGAAAGAGCTGGCCATCCTGCAGCCAGGTGTATGACTGTTTTTCGTTTATGTGGTCTTGCGTAATACGGTATCTATGCTTGCCATGGAGTGGTTTCTGCGACCAGGTGTTTATTTTTTCTTGTAGCGATTGTGCGGGATTGTGTGTGTCTGCGGCGTGGTCTGGACATGATAGGTTGAGTGGTGTATAGTTTTTGTCTGCTTTTACTATTGCTCGATGTAAATTTGTTTGTTTGTTTTGGAAGAAATGTCTGAGTGTCTTTATCTGCCTTGTGCGTAGCGACTGTATATCTATAATCCCTCTGCATCCTTGCTTCCTGTCTATGGTGAGCCTTTCTTTGCATGCGTTTGGATGTGACATTCGGTGTTTCGTGAGTTCTGTCCGTATGAGGATGTGGATGTTTTCTATATCAGTGTGTGACCACTTGATGATGCCGAAGGAGTATGTGAGAACTGGTATCGCAAATGTGTTAATGGCTTTTGTAAGGTTTCTAGAATTCAATTTGGTTTTTAGTAGCTTAATAAGGCGATCTTTGAACTCTTGGGTTAGCTGTGCCTTGACTTTTGTGTGGTCTATTTTAACGTTTTGATTGAAGCCCAGGTACTTGTATGTTTCGTCCTTGTTCATGTTGTTTAGTGTTTGGCCAGATACTGCTTCCTGTTCGGGGTGGACCTTCCATTGGCCTTCGTTGATGTGGAGGACTTTGCATTTACTCATTCCGAATTCCATTCTGACGTCTGACCAGCACACTTCTGTTATTCTGATTAACTCTCTCACTTGTACTTCATTGGCGGCATATAGTTTTATATAATCCATGTAGAGTTGATGATTTATTTTGTGTTGATTTAATTTCTCGTGTCTAATGTTGAAACCGCAGTTTATGTTAAGTGCTTTGGAGAGCGGATTCAGACAGACAGAACCACAGTGAACTGAGAGAATCACCCTGGAAGATACCGCGTCTTATGTGTAGCTCATCTGTCTTGATATGGTCGTCCTGGGTTTTGAGATGTATGTTGGTTCGCCATGTCTCCATGGTTCTTGTAAAAAACTGACGTAGCCCCGGGTTGATTTTATATATTTGAAGAGTTTTCGCTAGCCAGCTATGGGGTACCGAGTCGAAAGCTTTTTTATAGTCGATGAAACAGGTATGAAGGTTCCTATGTTCTTTTCTGGTTTGCTCCATGATCACGCTATCAATTATAAGTTGTTCCTTGCAACCTTGGCTTTGATTTCGACATCCTTTTTGTTCTTCAGTCAGGATGTTGTTTTGCGTGAGGTGATGTTCAGTTCTCCTGCATATTGTTGCGGTGATGATCTTGTACAAGGTGGGAAGGCAAGTGATTGGGCGATAGTTGGCAGGGTTCTTGGTGTCTGCGTTTTTGGGTTTTACATACGTTATTCCTTGCGTGAGGGAATTTGGGAAGCCTATTCGGTTGGAGTATGGCTTTATTGATTTTGTATGCATTTCGTATGTTGCACTGAATTGCTTGTACCAGAAATTTTGCACATTATCTACGCCTGGGCACTTCCAATTATGGGTATGCTGTATGGTTTGAGCAATTTCCTCTGGCGAAAGGATAACGTCTCTCTGCTCTGCTATATGTTGATGTTTTTCCTCTTCTTGTCTGATGCATGGAGCATTTTCATTATGTGTTTTGGGCTCTGACCATAGGCTTCCCCAAAACCCAGTTAACTCTTGTTTACTAGGAAGTTCTAATGCTGTTATCTGGTTGTCGGTTGTTATCTTTTGGTAGAACTGTTTTTCGCTTTTCTGAAGAAGATTGTTAGCATCCTTTCTGGCATTGGACTCGTTGTATCTGCGGAGTCTAGCTGTATAGACTGCAAGCTTCTGTTTAAGGGTATCAGCAATTTCTGGTATTGTGTGTTGTGGTGACTTGGATTTGAGTATATTAATTGTTGTCTGTATGCGATTCGATCGGTTGTTATCGTTGGTGTATTACGCGAGGTGTGCCAGATCCTTTCTGATTGTGCTAATTTTATTTTCAATTCTTATTTGCCATTTAGGTTTAGATCTTTCAGTTGTGCGGGATAGATCGTTTTGGGAGTTTCTGGCCGTTAAGTATGAGTGTGATTGCTGCGGCACAATATATTACAGTATGGATGTCTTCTAGGTCACTGTCCTTGGTTAAAAATTGTGGTATTATATTGACATTTATTGTGTGTTGTTTTTCAAAATTAGTCTGGGCAGGGGATCTCGCAATGTAGGATTGGAGCCACACCATTTGCTGTACTGTGTGTTCGTCACTTGTTCGGCAGATTATGCGATGGGAGGTGGTAGAGTGATATTTTGGCTTTGTGTGGCTGTGGAACGTAAGTTAGTGCATGTTGTTGCTGTTGTACCTGGTGTATGATCATGTTCTGGATCCAATTCTAAGTGTATGATGGTGTTATTGGTTGTGTCTGTGTTTGGAGGTTGGTTATTTCGGGTATGAATGGCATGTCCTTCTATGATTGATTCAGTAGCTAACGGATCATTAGGTTGGACAGCGGTATCTGGTATATGTTGTGTATGCTCATGTTCTGGATCTGTCTCTGGGTGTATGCTAGTGTTGACGATTGTGGTTTTGTTTACGGTCTGCGGGTGATTCGGATGGGCAGTATTTATTTCATTGGATACAAGAATCTTTATAGCTTGTAGTTCTTCGGGTGTAAGGCGGTTGTTTTTTGTTATGACTCGTTTTTGGTCAATGAGTCGCTGTTCAGTTACACGTTCTGCGAGGTGTGGGTATTGTGCTATAAATAACCTATGCAACTCATGTCTGTAGCCTGTTGAGATGGTTTCTAGTTTTGTGGCGGTGTAGTAACAGCGCATTACATATTTGCTGATTTCAGTGGTCCATTGTAAGCGCTGTCTGGATTTACCAGCTTTGGTGGTTGCCGGCTGTGCTGGCAAAACATCCGCAGCTGGGTTTTGTTCTCTGGGTTGTTCTGTTTGGGTTTGGGGTTCGGGTGAGTTTAATCGACGTACCCTAGGCCGTCGTTGGTTATTTTTAGTAGTAACTTTATGCATCGTGTTCCCACGAGTAGGGACGATCTAAATGTCGCTCTCTCGGGTTACGCCCATTCCAGGAGAGAAGGGACTTATATTTACTCCGAAGTTGGCCCAAGGTGCTCCGGAGGATTTGCGACTTTACTGTCGGGTTTTGTTGAGGCTTTCTCCTCACGGGCCGGCCGGTTAAGGCAAGCCCCCCGGTTGCTTACCTCTCACGACGTTCCCCAGCCACGCCCTGCTGGGGTCGTTGAAGTGTCAGGCGCAATAACGGTGTGTGACAGAAGGACCGGCGCTCAGCCCTCTGTGGCATATTTTCCCGGATTTGCCAAACCCCTATCTGACCGAAGTCAAGATAGCTTGGGGAAAGGAGCTTGGTGCTAGGTAGGGTAAATAAGATCTATCGAGCGCCTAGCTTCCTGGGTGTGCTAGCCTTGGTTGAAATGACCTTTTGACCACAAACTCTGCTGGTGTCGTAGCTCTGCGGTGGCATTAAATCCCCACCGTGAACCATCCACCCACATAGCTCGCCTGTCAACAAGTCACTTTCTCAGCCCCCAAACGAACGTCAACGTTCTAGCACCCGATGGGGGTTATTATTATTATTATTGTGTGTTATATCTGTTTTTGCAGTTTATTTATTTTATTTTATATTTATTTTTTTCATTATAACTGACGAGTGTAAGCATTTTTGTGCAAACCACAAATAAATTACCTCTACCTCATAAAGAGTAATCGATCAAGAAGCCAATTTTTTGCTACAGTAAGCGAATATATCACTACACACGATTGGCAAGATTGGATCTGGTGTGCGAAATCTCCAATGCAACTAACTACATACGGGCAAAGCCATCCATTAAAAAGAGACACCTAGCCCCTCATACATGTCCTACATTCACAGCCAGGCGCAGTAAGAAAGCAGTTTCGGTGGAGCGCATTGGTGTTTTACTCAGAGCCCGTTACCAGGTTATAAGTATGCTTGCAGCCAGCTTCTGGCATGAAATTCGCAAGGAACCGTCAATCTTTGGCATGCTTGAATGAAAAGCGCGAAAAATCAAACTGATCGATGGGACGGTGGTGGTGGTCAAGGTTATATTTATTGTAGAAAATAAGGACTATTCTAATTCTCTCGGACCCCAGGCCGTTTGGAATGCTTTGGACTCCAAGCATATTACATCAAAACTGGTATGAAACTATTTAAATCTGGGGATACCGCGCGAGTCTGATGCTACATGAATTAGCCGTGATAGAAGACAAATAGCTGTCAAAATTTTGGTAGAAAACAAATCATTTGGTACGGTAGTATTTTTTATGATATTTGGGACCGGTGAAACCGGCCCCTAATAAGTGTCAGATAGCCTATCTGGCAAATAACGCCATATAAACAGCATAGGCCTGTCTGACAGATAAGCTATCTGACACTTATCAGGAACCGGTGAAACTACACCTTAGAGTTTTTAAGACCAATCATTGTAAAATATTTGGGTGCGCATAATGGTAGGGTGTGCAGCTTCCGGTTGTAAAAGCCACAGCAGCAGGAAGGAGGCAGGAATCACTTTTCACATGTAAATTTATGTTCATATGTTTTTGGTGTATCCGAAATTTATGCAAATGAACCGCTAACATGCGAATCATAATATTTTTGAGCATGTAGAGTGTAAACATTATATTTCTTGTACAAGTACAATCAGTTTTCCAGTGGCATATCTCTTATAGGTTACATTTTGAATAGAAATATACCTCAAATTAGTTATCTCAGTTTCAATATATATGCTTAAGCGACATATCAATAAATACAAATAGACTATAGGTATTATGCGTTCTTCAATATTAAAAAATTGATATACGAGTACTACGAGCAGTATTTTTATCTGGGTAGAAGTACAATCTTTCAGCGTCATATGCTGCAAATGAAGAAGTTATTTCGAATACAATATACCGGGTGTAACTAAAAAAGTGTAAAACATTTAAGGAGGTGATTCCTCATCGAAAAAAAAGATAGGTTCTTTCATATAAAGAAACTTCATTGGAGTACCCCTTGTTACATTATTGAAATTAACCTGACATTTCCGACTACGAAAAAGGCACTTAGCTAGTAATTTATTTGGTTTACCCCATGGTTGTAAGGGGTGGAAAACGCAACCCCTAAAATTTATTTCCAATGTTTTATTATTGTTTTATCATTTAAAAATGTGTCCGGTAGCTTGTTTCATTCTAGTCTCTTGAATTTTTTGCCAAAAATAAACCAGTTCGCAGCAAACAATTGTTTTACGAACAACTACATCGTCATAAATGCGAACTGGTTTTATTGTTATTTTGTGGTTACTACCTGCATCAAATGATTAAAGAAGAATAAACAAAATTAATTTATTAATATCAAAACGTACAACATGTAGAAATCATAGTAAATGTTCAATATGTCTACCTTCAGACACTACGCATGCATCTAGATGTCGGCGCATTGAGCCACGTATTCGCTCAAATATTCGTGGAGTCTTTCTTATTACCCTGTGCTTGTGAAAAAAAAATTTAAACAAATTTCATGTACCCCTTTAAGGGACTGTATCTTAACAAGGAATGCTCAAATGAAGTTTGTTTATATGAAAGATCCTATCTTTTTTTCGATGAGGAATGTTTTACACTTATTCAGTTACACCCTGTATACATCAGTGGCGGCTACTCATTATGGTCATTCTGTCAATGACCTCCCAAATATTTAATTAAGGTACACTATTTTGATCGCCCCTCGTGCACGATGAATAATCATCTCATTCCCTCGTACCAACAAAAATGTCGTCGGGTCGCGTCGTTAGCCCCCTCGTACCGCGGCACCACCGCTTTGGGTCAGTCTCCCAAATAGGCCTGCAGCTTCGCAATACCCGTTCATATTACGTAGACAATTCATTGATACAACTAGCAAAAGTTACGTCTAATCACTACTGATTGGGTTAGCGCCTATTGCATCAACGAAATTAGAACAGAGGTACGTGTTAGCGTTTCCCAACCCTTTTCAATAGAGAGAGATAAAATAAGACGTGTCACGAGTATGGCGATATCAGATACCGTGCGACATCGGGGTGTAGGACTGTATGCTGTCATCCATTATTATATTTTTTTAATGTCGGTTGTGAAGGCCGTATGAGTCTTAAAACCAGCGATAGACCTAGACCAGAACAAGATCTTCGTGTATGTACGATTTGGCGGAATGGATTTGTGGATGTGAAAGAATAGAATCTATGGTCTTGATGCGTATCTATTATTTTCCGAACATTCGCTGAGCTGTCGAACAGGAATTAAAGATTTGAGATATTTACAAGAAACTATAAAACGGTACCATCGATCACATGAGATGAGGTGCTCGGTGAGCTATTGTACTGCGGGTGCAACTGCTAACGCATATCGGAAATCTATTCGAGATTTCAATGAAACTGTGTCCCAAAATCGTTACATTTTAAATCTAATAATTAGTTGCGTCAAGTTCTACGCGCTATTTAAACTGGCGTTACCAGGGCACGAGTGGCACGACGAAATAGCCTTCTAAAAATCTCAGAATATTTCGTGTCTGATACACTTTGTCGCGGAATTATATTATTTTATCACTTATCAATTATACAAATATGTAGGTGCATCTTCGGGATTCAATATTTTTTTAAAAATTGATTTAACCTTCCTGCTAAGATGACTACGAGCCGCCACTGATATACATTATCCATTTTTAATTATTATTGGCCACAAGATATAGATCGAATGGAAAATTCACGGTTAAGGTAATGTTAATCACTTGAGTTTTAAATGTGGATGGTGAAATGGGCCATATAGAACTCGCGAATAACAAAGTATTACAATAAATTTTATTTGAAAATAGCTTAACCACAATGTTAATCCCATTAGCTACGCCACTGGGACTAGCCCTTTAGTACTTTTTGGTAACAGAGATGTTAGCCGCGCGTTCTGTCCTCTCTCTTTCCTTATCAGAATTGCAAAAATTATCCTATGACTAGCCTATGGTCAAGGGTTATTGTGATCCTCTCGGACCCCAGGCCGTTTGAAAGGTCTTGTACTTCAAGGAGATTACATCAAAACTGGTATGGGACTGTAAACACTCAGCTTACTAGGTTCACGCAACGCTATACATCTCAGTTGGGTACCAGGCCAAGAAGGTATTGGTGGCAATGAGTGTACAGTTGAAAACACATAAACATTAGGTACTACATATTTGTTTTTTTTTTATTTCAATAAAAAATACTTCAGTTTTAACCCTCGTATCTATCTGATTGAAATTAAAACAACGTCCTAGTGAGATCAATTTATTTTGAAACTTCTAAGGAATATTTGCTGATTGCGAATCATTTTCAGCTTTTCAAATAATACTATTTATTGGGGCGTTTTCGGACTACCGTTATATTGAGCATGCGCGGTACTAATAAGAAATAGATAAATGATGCCCAATAACGATGACGAAGGTCAATCAATTTTACTAGCTTGGTATCTTTCCTTCAAGAGTCAGAGTCACTATGGTTAAAGTGTGAATTGTAAAACAACTGCCAATACTGCCGCTTCATGCTAGCCCTTAATTTTTCAGGGAAAACAGATGAAATGAAAGTAAGAAATAGCCAAACGTCGCCAACTGTGTCTTTTGCCCCACCAAAAGTTGCCAATCGCCCAGCTACGAGTTATGGGCGCTAATTCGGTTTTAAAATCGTCAGACCTGGCAACTCTGCGGAACGTGTCCCTAGAGAATAGAAGTATTAGGTAGGGGTGATTGTGTTATCTGCGTGCGATAGGTTGATATCGGCATTCTAGATCCCGGCTTGTCAATCGTGTATACCTCAGTGGGCTTTTATTGAACGTTTGATGAATGAAGCGGCGCTATGATATTTTTGTGCTCTTTTGGTTAAAACATCAATAATTGAAACAACTTTTGAAATGCTTAGAAGTTTATCACGACATAGAGTGTCTGAGTGGCATAAGAAGTTTAAAGGGGGTTGTGAATCAGCTGTAGATGAACCTCGTCTTGTCCCGAAGTGTCTCAAAAATTGCAAAAATTAACGACTTCAGGCAAATTGATCGCACGATTGGCAAAAACTATTTTCCGACAATGTTAATTTTGTCTTATGGTTCCACTCAATAAATTATTTAAGATTAAGATTTACAGAAAGGTCCCGACAAGATGGATTGCAAAAGTGATGACCAATGAACAAGAAGCGAATCAAATGACAATTTCTCAGCATTGGATAGATATATGACAAAAGTTGGTTTTATCATTAATATCAAATAGCAACCATGAATGCAGCAAAACTACCGTTTCTAAAATTTTATATAATTTACATGAGTAGTAGTAATTCATTCAACCCATGGCCATGGGTCACACTAAATGTTATAGAACTATACAAAATCAAATGATACAAGCCTAATGCATTCACAATCATGCTAAAATATCAATTAAAGTCCAAAACGAATTCATTGTTGTAGTTGAAAAATGCGTCAAGTGATTTGACTCCGTGCGCATTTTCCAGATACATAATAATTTTTGAACACCATATAAAGCTTTTGCTGGATGCAAATACGCAGCGCGAATTATGAAATGACAAGCAACGAAACACTTTTTAAAAAACGATTTTATTGAGAAGGAAGCAAATGAGATACTGATCAACGGAATATGATGTACACTCATATTTATAACCTAGCCTAGACAATGATATCATAATGCAAACCTTAGCCTCTTTAAAAGTCTATACATGAGAGTAGACGTAGAGGTGTGCTACGTTGCCACACACTTTACAAAAAAATTACCTATACCTTATTGCTTCGCCGTGTAACGGCGGGTTCAAGAAACTTTTCCTTTGCCGCAATTTAGCCGTGAATTAGCGTTGTGTTAATTCTAAAGTTGAACCTACCGTCAGTAAAATTGTTCATGAAACATCTTTGAATTTAACTTAAGAATTAGGAGTAAGAATTGACCTTGAAAATATAATTAACTTCCAACTTTACATTACCGCAAAAGATAAATCTAAATCTTAGGAGTGCCTGAGCATGCGCGAAACGCACAGAACATAAAATTATGATCTGGCATGAGGCAACCACTCCTGAGATCGCCTTACTCTTTTTATTAATCTTCATTTTTGGTCGTAGTTTTAAAAACAAATTTCGCCTTTCGCAAACAGTATATCCGCCAACGCTCCAAATCTTGAAAATATAACCTTAAAATCAAAACAGACCGTAGAAAACAGACTTGTGAAACGTCACATCTGTCATCCTTAACGCCAAATGCAAGTTTCATTAGAGAGTTTTTGGTCAGTCACGGCAAACGACAATTTCGTTATGGTTATGGTTAACTTTGTCGTTAATAACGATAACTTTTCGTCGCAAAATGTAGAGTTTTGGACGCGTCAGACTTTAAGGAATCGAACTGTCAGTACTGTCACCGTTGACAAGTGTAGGAATTTTAGGTTAATTTGGACATTCTAAACAAAATACGTGATTAGAACGGATTGTGCCCTAGACGTCGATTGCGCGATAAATTATAATTCAGAAAAGTATGGAGGAGATTATTGAATTAGTGTATATATATACGATGACGTAGCAAATGTCACATAAAAATAACCATAAAAGCACAAATAACGATACCGCTAATCTGACGTAATTAACCACGTCCGTTATGTTTAATGAAGTTAACTGTGTGTCAAATCGTTACTGCGCAGACTCCAAATAACGATAACCACGATTTCAGTGACATATGTGCGAACCAAAAACTCTCTATTGACGTCGATTCTCTTACGGCTAAAGTTAAGGATCAATTTACGGCTAAGTTACGGCAAAGTTTCATGAACCCGCCTTAAATGTTCGTGATTCATTTGGCACCGTTTATGACAGATCATCGGTAAATGGAAAGACAGCGTATAAGTTGCTATTACATGCCAATATTGCAAATACTGAATTTACGATTCATTTCCGACGCTTTTTAAGCATCCAGTTGAAATAGAGAGATTAACAAATTCAAGCACAGAACATAGATGAGGTTAACTAAAGTTGTTGAAAATAACAATGTAAATGAAACGCAATATTCTGTCATTTCCACAAAACATCCATTCGTTCTATGCTGTCAGCATATTGTCAACAGTCCGCCTTTTTCAGCTATATGAAATGAAACGAAAATCACAACCACCAGTGATAAAAGAAAAGCACACCGAGAACATAAAACTCAAAAGCAGTAGGAACCTAGGAACACAGAGTAGGAACCTAGGATCACAGAGTAGGAACCTAGGAACGTTCACAACTGACTCTTCAATAATCTTGTTATTGATAAGATCTGGTTCTTTTATATCGTAGTCCTGTATAAGGAAACTAGGTGAGGATATGTTGTCAACTTTATTTGTGTCTTTGATAATCCAGGACAATAATAGTTTTTATTTTTTATTGTGATTAAATTTGATGTAAGGAATTTTTTAAATAGCTTTTTTACCTTGGGTATACCTATAACTGTATTTTCTAATCCCTTTGGTCTTCCACGCTTTCTGATTGCAATTGGCATTTTCATTTCTGCTATATTATATGTTACTACTTTGCTTTTTATACAGTTCTAGTTCCTTTATGAAATCTTCAAATGAATTAAACTTATCTCCAAGCTTCATTTTCACCAGTAATAATAGTAAAAACCGAGGTTAAAACTAAAAACACTATTCACCAAAGACTGAAGGTAAACAGAGCATGAAGATAACCTCAAACTTCTTATGTGGAAATGTCGGGTGCCGGCAGCCGAGACCTGAAAATTACAATCAAAATCCCGGATGCCGTGATTTCAAATTAAAATGTAAAAAATCCCGGTTGCCGGGATTTTGATTGTATTTTTCAGGTCCCGCCTGCCGGGACCTGATCCACTGCCTTAAAAAAAGTATACCTATTATGTTAAGAAGCATTAGAGCGAATCATAACTAAAAAAGATGTGGATTTATATGGACATAACCAGGAAAATCAGACATTTATCCCTTGCGAGACTTGTGAAACGTCACATCTGTCATCCTTAACGCCAAATGCAAGTTTCATTAGAGAGTTTTTGGTCAGTCACGGCAAACGACAATTTCGTTATGGTTATGGTTAACTTTGTCGTTAATAACGATAACTTTTCGTCGCAAAATGTAGAGTTTTGGACGCGTCAGACTTTAAGGAATCGAACTGTCAGTACTGTCACCGTTGACAAGTGTAGGAATTTTAGGTTAATTTGGACATTCTTAACAAAATACGTGATTAGAACGGATTGTGCCCTAGACGTCGATTGCGCGATAAATTATAATTCAGAAAAGTATGGAGGAGATTATTGAATTAGTGTATATATATACGATGACGTAGCAAATGTCACATAAAAATAACCATAAAAGCACAAATAACGATACCGCTAATCTGACGTAATTAACCACGTCCGTTATGTTTAATGAAGTTAACTGTGTGTCAAATCGTTACTGCGCAGACTCCAAATAACGATAACCACGATTTCAGTGACATATGTGCGAACCAAAAACTCTCTATTGACGTCGATTCTCTTACGGCTAAAGTTAAGGATCAATTTACGGCTAAGTTACGGCAAAGTTTCATGAACCCGCCTTAAATGTTCGTGATCCATTTGGCACCGTTTATGACAGACCATCGGTAAATGGAAAGACAGCGTATAAGTTGCTATTACATGCCAATATTGCAAGTACTGAATTTACGATTCATTTCCGACGCTTTTTAAGCATCCAGTTGAAATAGAGAGATTAACAAATTCAAGCACAGAACATAGATGAGGTTAACTAAAGTTGTTGAAAATAACAATGTAAATGAAACGCAATATTCTGTCATTTCCACAAAACATCCATTCGTTCTATGCTGTCAGCATATTGTCAACAGTCCGCCTTTTTCAGCTATATGAAATGAAACGAAAATCACAACCACCAGTGATAAAAGAAAAGCACACCGAGAACATAAAACTCAAAAGCAGTAGGAACCTAGGAACACAGAGTAGGAACCTAGGATCACAGAGTAGGAACCTAGGAACACAGAGTAGGAACCTAGGAACGGTAGAATGGTAGAACAAGAACGACGTATATATGACGATTTACAACAGATTTATAGCACACAAGCGTCAAATCTTAATCACCGTGACGAATGACAGTCTGACATAGTTCTGAGTTCCGCACTGATCTATTGTATGTTCTGTGTTCCGCATGGTAGTAATTTCTAGTTGGCATTAACTGGCGCGGTTGCGGTCACAGTAGCGGTGGCGGTCAGATACTGCATATAGCATTGAATGAGAGAACGCACACTGGAACGATATGCCCGCACAACTTGCAGCGAACAAGCCGCGGCGATGACGCGAGCAGCGGTCAGACGGTGCATGCACTATTTGCCCGCCCAGTTCGCACCGGTCATCGAGGGAGCACAGACGAGTGTAAGAAATATGTATTACGACGAGAAAATTATTGAAAAAGTGCGAGAGCATTGCATATTGTTTGAAACTCAGAATTTCATCAAAGCATTCAGTCGTCATTTTAAAGTAAATTAAAAACCGTTCTCTATTTTGTCGTAGCTTATGAAATATTGTATGAAATTCTCCTCCTTCTTCTCGAGATAAGTCTACCTCGTCAAACCAAATACGTCTTCTCTTCCTGAAAAATTGGTGAATAGTGTCAATACCATCTTAGAGTTTAGCCTACTTCATTTGTTAGTTATACCTCAGATAATTTTGAACGTAGGGGGCTTTTTAAATTATTACAGCATTTTACTTAGAATTATACCTACCCCTACGCCGGTACTCTGTAACTTAGAAACGTGTTTCTATGCACTATGTGCTATGGGATCGGGTGGCCTCGTAAATATGACAGCGTGCCGTGACAGCGTAGTAAACACGCGATAGGCTCCCGAAACTGCCCGATCGTCATGGTCGCCATGGTGATAGAAACATGTTTCTATCTCTTACGTTAGAGAGCACCGACGCTGTGGTTCTTCATACTCATCTACAAAATCTGTCAAGAATTAATAATGCTTCTTCTTCAAAATCTATTTTTTAGCTCAAATACAACTTGCCATAGGCGTAGTTAAGTCCCTGAATCTGGGGGAGCTTAAGTCCCTGGATCTAAGGGGACTGAAGTCTCCGCCCTAGAACAAAACAAGGTATTTTCGGATTTTTGGGGGGGGGGCTTAGCCCCCCGGGCCCCACCGAACGCCTATGCAACTTGCTACTGAACATTAATTTGTCCCCACGTGTTTTTGTCTTCAGCATATATAATCGACTAGTTCGCTCATCCAGTGCGCTTGCACTATCACCACCGCCACCGCGCTAGTTTGCGCGCTACTTAATACGTCTGAAACCTACCATTTCTGAAATTAAGGTGGCGCTGAATGGTCAAACTGCAGCCTAGGGCTCATTTTTATGTGTTAGTGAGGCCGTTAGTCTATTTAGCATTCTAAAGTTATCAATTTATCATAAGACCATGTACATTTTGGTACAACGATATGCTTTTTGTACATAGTTTCCTGCATATGGGAAAACCGCAACTAACTAATAAGGACGCCATCGGAATTTAACACAAAATAGCTCCAACGAAAACCACTTATAATAGGCAAAGTGATGCCACCTAACCTTTTGTCTACCATATAGTACGTGAAATCAGGACAGGTTTGGCAACACTGGCCGCGCGATCAAAACCGCGCTTTGCAACTGTTGACTGCATTTAAATTTCGGTTCCTGGATTTCAAAACTATTTCATTTAAGATACTAAGGGTTAAAAAAGTAACTGAACGCACCTTAGTGACTATTTTTGTATACCATACAACGTCTTGCATGCGAAAATGCTACTTTTAAGTTCATGATACTAGTCCTTTCAAAAAAGGCAGTGGATCAGGTCCCGGCTGCCGAGATTTGTTACATCAGAAAAGAAATCCCGGCAGCGCGTTTAGTTCATCAAAAATTTGTCAATTCTTAATATCATTGTAAGCTGAAAAAAACAACCAAACAACCATTGTTGGTTTTATAGTGAAACCATGCATTACCTTTGGAGAATAAACAAATGAAAATCTACGTTAGATAGACAAAGATAACACTAGTTACACAAATGACTATACTTAACACGTTTGTACAAAATAGTACATTTTTATTTCATTTACAGGCTACAAACTTTCAGTTATTATTATTTAACATATGAATACAGTTTCATAACATGTATTCTTTGTTTATTAAACTAACACATCCGGAAAAACTAATACTTCTGTTTAGGTCTTCTTGCCAGAGAAACACATATCAAATAGTACCGATTCAAGCACTACTACATCTGATGAAACTTTCATTGATATCATGGTTACAAACAGCACATATCCACTGGTTCAATGCGTTTTTCTTTTTAATCTTGGACTCTAGAGTATTCCATCCTTCATTTGTGAAATATCTTCGTATACAAAAAACGTTCACAACTGACTCTTCAATAATCTTGTTATTGATAAGATCTGGTTCTTTTATATCGTAGTCCTGTATAAGGAAACTAGGTGAGGATATGTTGTCAACTTTATTTGTGTCTTTGATAATCCAGGACAATAATAGTTTTTATTTTTTATTGTGATTAAATTTGATGTAAGGAATTTTTTAAATAGCTTTTTTACCTTGGGTATACCTATAACTGTATTTTCTAATCCCTTTGGTCTTCCTCGCTTTCTGATTGCAATTGGCATTTTCATTTCTGCTATATTATATGTTACTACTTTGCTTTTTATACAGTTCTAGTTCCTTTATGAAATCTTCAAATGAATTAAACTTATCTCCAAGCTTCATTTTCACCAGTAATAATAGTAAAAACCGAGGTTAAAACTAAAAACACTATTCACCAAAGACTGAAGGTAAACAGAGCATGAAGATAACCTCAAACTTCTTATGTGGAAATGTCGGGTGCCGGCAGCCGAGACCTGAAAATTACAATCAAAATCCCGGATGCCGTGATTTCAAATTAAAATGTAAAAAATCCCGGTTGCCGGGATTTTGATTGTATTTTTCAGGTCCCGCCTGCCGGGACCTGATCCACTGCCTTAAAAAAAGTATACCTATTATGTTAAGAAGCATTAGAGCGAATCATAACTAAAAAAGATGTGGATTTATATGGACATAACCAGGAAAATCAGACATTTATCCCTTGCGAGACATTTCAGCCACAAATTGCTGAAACACTATATAATATCATTCATTAACATATTTTATAATATATATTTTTATGCCTAATTTTTGTTGGAAGTCGCACATTTTTTTCTATTGCAGTTTTATCCAAAAACTCTTGTATACTTCAGAAACCATATCCTCGCTGAAAAACATCAACAACATAAAAAATGGTTACCCTCCGTCCTTGTTTTCTCCTGGCGATATCCATATGCGTTTGTTTATAAGAGGAAAAAAGATTGAAGCCAAGTCAAACGCAGGCATGCACATACCTCTTGCTGAGATTCGAATGTTCAGTGTTTGTTTGTGTAAGGAAAATATTTAGTGTGACACATTTAGTACATTGTAGGTAATTATCTATTTATGTTTTCGCTTTACCTGAAAGTCCCCGATTTTATGCAAGGCGTTGTTCATCGTCGATTCCTGAAGGTCTTTTATATTGTGTAAGGTACTGACTGTAGCATCACCTGAACCAAATAGACAGCATATTGTACAGGGTGGAAAGTTGCAAAAAATGTCTACATGGGTTCACAATAAATAAAGGAATGCATAGAATAAAAACTTGTTTGTTTTTTTCGATAAGCCATGTTATATGGTCCTCTTCCTATGCACAATTTCTAACTCGGCAAACAAATGTTATATTTGGGATGTACTAGAAAGGGCCCCACAGACGTCGTTCTTTTTTGGCAGTTTTACCCTCACGGGTAAAACGGTACGTGTAAGCACGAACGACGACCATGTCCACACACTACTCGTTTTTTCGTCCAGTTTCTCTGAAATCCTATAGTTAAATTCCACATAGGATGATAGCTGCGTCACGCGTGGTCACGCCGGTAGCAGTAACGCGCTCGATTTCTTTGCAGGTATAGAAAGAGATTCAGATCCAATATACAGGGTGGCCAATCGGGTGACGATAATAATTTTTTTTTAGATAGCCCGTACCGAGACCTATCCAAAACACCCCCATGTATGTGTACCGATTATAGATAGTTTTCGAGTTATGATTTTTTTTTTGAAAACTTAGAGATTTTCCAGTTTTTCCAAGAAATCGTCAAAAACAAAAACAAGAATGCTTTTTGGCTTTTATTTTTTTCTGCAATTATACTCAGTATTAAGCCTATTCTAATATCCAATAAAGAGAACCTGAACATCTGAACAATAATTAAGTACAGTTTGGGCCCAAAGTTTGAAATCTCTGTTTTTAGTCAGGAGACCAAAACCTTCAAAATAAAATTAAAAATACTTATGCCTGGTTCTGGAGATTCAAACTAATCTTAAAAACTTTGCAAGATATTGCACTTTCGAAATAATAATGAAAAAGTAGCACTTATGGGGACATTTTGCGTCGTACCCAATATGCGTTATTAGCCGACGGCCTTTGCCTAAAGGGCATTTGAATCCCGTACTTAGGCCTTCAAGATGGGCTTGTCTACGACTCGTTATATTCAAATCCTCCCAGCACTTGGTAACCGAGTGACCTTCATTCAACCAAGCTTCGTCCAAGTAATGAATTTGTATTCCCCCGGCGTTACGGATACTACTATTTTATTTATTTATTTTTCTTAAATATTCTCTACGCCATAATACTATATCGTCCCTTTCAATTAATGCGCTGTTCCGCTTTCTTTTTAAATATCTGATATTTATTTCGCGTAATGTTCTCAATAAAACCCGACGTGATATCTTTGGCACTTTCATCATTTTATAATTACTGTTTTTTTATCGTTGGGAGTTCATTACGGAGATAAAATGAATGGACTTTTCGATGAATCGCATTTTTCACGTCACCATCCAAAACAACCTTTTTAACTCCTCTTTTTTGTTTATGTGATTTTACCACAAATACTACGTCGCGCTTTTTTTCTTTCAAAGTTCTGAAAATTGTTGCAACCGAGACCTTAGTCAGATTGCTGCAAAGTTTAACGATTTCCTTTACTGGCCTTTCAGAAAATTGCGTACGTACACCATCGTAAACATTCTTCACTATATTGCGTTCACCGGTTGATAAAACATGTCGTTTGGATGTTGTATTGGTAACCGATGTACCTTGCTGCATTGTTATTAATTTTATCGTGTAATTTATCGCGCAAACTTCAAGAATAACTTACCACAGCCGCTAACGTTACGCACCTGGCCGAGACGAGCGTTAAACATATAGACGCGAAGCGGCCAAGCCAACGCTCACTTGATCTTGCGGCATTGTCAAACCGTGCGTAATTACTGCGAAACTGCTGTGATTTCGGGGCCTCTCGCACAAAGCGTCACAGCGTCACATCTTTCAAAATACATGAGCGGCATGGTGTGACCAAAACTGGTGTCGATTTTTTGATGAACATCAAAGAAACATACGTATGCGTTGGTGCTCTAATTGACGGTTATTTTGCTCCTCAGACATTTTTATCACGATACCGAATGAATCAAGCGACTTGAGATCCCACAGATATGCGACAGTACAAGTATGCGGTGAACGTTCTGAGAGCGAATATATTGAGCACACTCGCACATCTATAGCTTCCCACAGTATGCGTGTGCATGCCCTTACCGATCTTTAGGCTATGGCTAAAGGACCTGCACAAATGGGCAACGCCGAGAGCTCGCATGCTGGAATTTCAAGCGCTGTTGTCAAGTGTACGTATGTTTCAGCAGTTGTGCTACCGTTGGTATGATTGGACGTGGATTAGGCATATTAGAAATTAAGGATTGCAATTAATGTTTGATTCCACACTTGAGAAACATTGCTGAATATTTGCTCACAGATTATGCATACAATAATACCTATTCGTTATCTGAGCATCTACGGGATTTTACGATTTTGTTACACAAGCGCGTGACAACATTGTTTGCGCTGATTTGCCGCTAGACGTTGATGTCATGTGAAATTTAACTTTGTGTCATAATCTGCATCGCATTCGTTATGGATGATGCGACAACGTTGGCAGTGGCGGCCGCAGTGGCTATAAAATATTCAAGGAGAAAACGTTCAAAATGTGCTAAATAGTGGTTACTTAAGCGTAAACAATTTCCACATGTGAATCTAGAGCCGGGAGACTGTATAATTATCTATACGAATAGACGAAGAAACGTAAACGTCCTTTTTAATTGTCTCGTAAACACAAACAGGCAGACTTGAACGAGCACGTCTAAAAACGGACGGTTAAAAATCAACCAGTACTGATATTTTTGAACGCCAGCAAGAAAACATTTTTCGGTCGTACCTGTACCGTTTTATCCGCACCGGTAAAACCGCCAAAAAACAGCGACGTCCGTGAGGGCCATAACAGTTTTGATTTAACAAACGTTCAATTTTCAGGTTTACAAATGGAATATACATGTGCGATTTGTTTATTGACGAGCAAACTTACTTATTGGCTTGATGGATTTCTTGAAGTCTTCAACAGTCGCCTGAGTCGTATGTTTCACTTCGTTCAAAAACTGGTTTGCTGCATGGGCTGATGAATCTTGATCACCTTTTGCTAAAATCAACAAACGGTGACTTGCTTTCAAAAGTATAGCACTCATTTCTATCTTAGTTCAATTATACGGTAGAACCCCGATGATTATCCGTGCGCGGATTATCCGGCCTACTGCAAATCACTTGGCGGAAACCTTCTAACACGCAACGAGGGCAACATCACTCGACGAAAACTCTCTAATACGCTGTGAGGGCCACGCACGACGCAATTTCGATGCTCTGGGAATCACATATAGTCCGGGAAATGAACGAAGATCGGTCTTAGGAATATTCATTACAGTAGACCAGTTCAGTTGTCATCCGCAGGCAGCGACGTTTTAGCAATAGGTCACTGTTCAAAATTGAATACCATATAACCAATGTTGTGTGACCATGATAACCAGATTCTTTTAGTATACATGTGTACCAACTCAGAGAGCATTAAATCAAAACAGTTAAATGTTATGATATTGTTTTATTACTTGATTCTTAACACTGGTTTGTATTTATTAATCAAGAGTGCTTTGTATTTCATATATTTTACTCGTTAAGAATTTATACTTATATGTTGAAATATACGATTCAAAAATGTCTGAATAAAAGTGGTCAACTGGCCCTTATTTTGTATAAAGTAATGGTTATAAACATCCACATTCTAAATAATGAATAATAATAATACATGGTGTAGCGCACCACTCATCCCCACTCATTTCTAATCAAAGTTGAACACTTGATTTTTTCAATCCGATGCACGGTTTTCGCTTATAAAATAAAAATCAATTCTCTGCATGATTGCAACAATAGTAGATTTAATTTTTTTTTATGAAACCCGTGCGCAGACTAAAAAAAATCAAGGGATCAAACCTGCTCATAATTGAATGCACATTTAATTTTTTTATTTAAGAAAAGTCAGTGGCGAGCCACTCCACTGACTTTCTAAATAATATTTGGGACTATGTTAATTGGGTCGGCACTGGTTAAAATCGAGTCTTTTTGTGAAAGATGTAAAAAAATCTAGTCATTAGTTATCAATCAGTGGCCACAATCGCAGGATGTAAATAATGTTGCTAGAAGACTGTTTTTTTAATAATTTTACTTTTACACTTTTAATCAAATAACATAACATTCTTTAACAACAACCACAAAAACAAGATAACTAATAAACCATATTGGTTTTGTGACGAACCACGCTAACTTCATCGAATGATTACACTCTTATGCCGGTTTTCCATTAAACGGGCAAAACAATAACAAAACAGAAACTCCTGCCGAGGAAAACAAAACTGCGACAATGAGCAAACGTTTTGAAGACTGGCGTGTTTTGCAATAGTTCGAGTTTCGTTTTTCGAGTCCCGCTCGGAAGCGGTAGCATCAAAAGGTTTCGATATGTTCTGAAACTTGAGTCTATCTGATGGAAACGGTTGTGTTGTGTTTCTTGAGTGTTTGGCTATATTTTGTTTTGCTGTCCAGATTTGTACCAAATAGTTCACATCACATAAGTATAGTTTAATAGTAATAATGAATTAAGGTGCCATTTATTCAGGCAGAGCACATTTTCATTACAGATAAATCCATCACATACGCGATTTTCTGAATCTGCTCTGTGGCATAACTGAGATTTGATTCATTCACACTTCTGGTATAATTCGTGATATTGAAGTTACTGAAATTATCAAGTAAGAAGTACAATAAGAGGCCTGTGTACACACAGTTATACATATGTATTTGCCTTGTAAAACACGGATTCCAACTTCCAACAGAATTTACTTATTTTTCAAACTACATGCACTCATTCACAGTATTTCAGGTGATAGTTAAGATCTCAATGAATGACATCTATTTTTCATTTTTTCAGTTTTTTAGTGTGCAAAAAGACTCGCAATGCAAAATCATACATTCTTCAAATGTCTGTAATTGAACAACCAAACGCCATATCAAAAAAGGCCAGAATAGTGACAAAGCGCAAGCTGTCTTCGTCAATTTGCTTTTTGAATCATTACTGTAGGTTTAAAGGTAACGTCAGGAGCTTCGAAGTGCGAAATTCATTTTTAGGACCTTACCTTTTGACCTTAACCTTGCCTTTGGATTTTTGTACTTATCTCCCCTCATCTTAGACACACACACTGGAGAACAGCAGGCGAACCCCTGAAAGATAACCATTTCCCATAATATCTTGGAGTAACGTTAGATCGCACCCTCTGCTATAAGAAACATCTAGCAGAAATTGCAGGAAAACTGAGAACACTCCAACTCTACGAACCAGTGCGCTAGCTCTTGTCTATTCGTGTGCTGAGTACTGTGCGCCTGTCTGGATTAACAGCCATCATACCAGACTAATTGACGTCCAACTAAATCACACATGAGACTTATTACAGGCGCAGTAAAGACAACCCCAACTCAATGGCTGCCTGTACTCTCTGGAATAGCCCCAGCGCAGCTGCGAAGGACTGACGCCCTTCTAAGGAAGTATAACAAGATTACGGCCAACAACAAACTGCCCATCCACCGAGCAATACCCCCGTTGTAGATAAACTGACTTAAATCCCGACAACCACCAATAAGGGATGCAGAAGAGTTTAAAACCAATAACACTCCTTAAACCAATGGCGCTCCCAGTGGGAAGGTTTTGCGGAACACCACTCACGATGCGCATTTATGGGGGCAGCCATACCTCCAGGATCAGAACTACCTCGAAAAGAGTGGGTAAAACTTAATAGTGTCCGAACAGGCCACGGCAGATGTGCCGACTCCCTTTACAAGTGAGGCTATGTGCAATCTCCCTTATGTGCCTGTGGCGCGCCCCGCCAAACTATAAACCATATTACGAGCGAATGTGAACTGCGTGCGTTTCGGGGATCGCGAGAAGAGTTCTTCACAGCCACACCGTTAGCGCTGAAGTGGTTGAAAGAACTGTATATCAACCTGTAAATCCAAAGACTATGTATCTTAGTCTGTAGCTGTATCTATTTTATTTTAGTATAGGTTATAATACATTTTTTTTAATCTATATTTGCTACTGTCATGTTTTTGAGCCATACGATAAATAAAATAAAACACTGGAGAAAGGAAACAGGCGGCCACACCTCCTCGCTAACACGGGAATACGTATTTTCTTGGATACACAAGTCACTTGCTTTTTTCCCAAAGACCGTAGCACAAACCAATCAAAACCAAGAAAATAATCATCTTTTCGAAACATTGCATCATGATAATTGAAAAGTATGCGTTCCTGACCAATTGAAAAGGACGGAAAACAAAACCGAAACTCGACCATAATTTATTCCGCTTGATGGAAACAAAAGTTTTAAGTCTGTTTCAGTTTTGGTTTTTTAGGTTCCAGAAAACACAAACAAAACATAAACTCAACTGTCCGTTTAGTGGAAAACCGGCATTACACTGTTATATTCTAACTTTTGTTTGTGGTTTTTTCTATCATACGCCTATGTCAATCTAACCAACGCGCGACAGCCGGCAGCGCGTTCCAAATCAACACAATACATACATACATACATACATACATGCATACATATACAGGGTGTCCAGTTAGTGTGTAATTCTTCGATATCTTGCAAGGTATACCTGATAGAAGAAAATGTCAAACACAAAACTTATTTGGTTACTCAAGACGCATATTTTAAAAATATCTTGAGATATAAAGGGTGTTGCGGGAAAGTAGGATAGTGATCAACCTAATTTTTTCAAATGGAACTATAACTTTTTCTTAAATTCTTCTAGTTTCCATCATTGATCTCTATTCAACCCTAAAATATTTTTGAGATCGGTTACGACGTTGCCAAGTTATAATTTATTTTCTATTAATTTCCGGATTTGCAAGGTCGCAAGTAATACGTCCAAATTGATATATTCCTCCAACTTTTGTCAATAATATTACACAGCGAGTTACATGAATATTAAGTGGATATTATTTTGTATATTACCAGAAATTTGTATCTACAGGGTGTTTTTGGCAGACCTTTAAATTACGGCAACTTGAAGGTCATTTTACTTTGTTTTTTTAAAATGAACTATAACTTTTTCTTAAATTCTTCTAGTTTCCATCATTGATCTCTATTCAACCCTAAAATATTTTTGAGATCGGTTACGACGTTGCCAAGTTATAATTTATTTTCTATTAATTTCCGGATTTGCAAGGTCGCAAGTAATACGTCCAAATTGATATATTCCTCCAACTTTTGTCAATAATATTACACAGCGAGTTACATGAATATTAAGTGGATATTATTTTGTATATTACCAGCAATTTGTATCTACAGGGTGTTTTTGGCAGACTTTTAAATTACGGCAACTTGAAGATCATTTTACTTTGTTTTTTTAAAATTTAACACCCTGTATTTTTTATTTTAAATCGAAATATCTACTAATAGCCTACCTCGTCTTGTAATATTTTTTTCTAGTTTGCGATATTGCCAAGTTATAAATTATTTTTCCAAAGTTTTAAACAAATATCCCCGATTTTAATTTATTTTAAATAGGATCCTATACTTATTTTTATTGCAATGAATTGCGCATATCGAATTTAGTAAGATCTCGCAATTTAAAAAATTTGTTTCCATTAATTACTGAGCTACGGCAACACCACTTTTTCAATAAACAGTACCGGAACGCTCAAATATTTCCAAAACTGCCACAGCTGGAATGGTGAAATTCAATACTTGGGGGTTTTTGAACAGAATTCAAAAACGCTAACATCAGTGTTGTCAGATTTACCACTTTTACGTTAGACTTCTTAAATAGGGCATTCCATTCAAAATTATGACATAAAATTGGTAAATCTGACAACACTGATGTTAGCGTTTTAGAATTCTGTATGTTCAAAAAACCCCAAGTATTGAATTTCACCTCTCCAGCTGTGACAGTTTTGGAAATATTTAAGCGTTCCGGTAACGTTTACTGAAAAAGTGGTGTTGCCGTATCTCTAATACAAACAAAATTTTGAAATTGTGAGATCTTACTAAATTCGACATGCTCAATTGATAGCAATAAAAATAAGTAGAGGATTCTATTTAAAATAAATTAAAATCGAGGATATTTGTTTGAAAATTTGGAAAAATAATTTATAACTTGGCAACGTCACAAACTCGAAAAAAAATATTACAAGGTGATATAGGGGATTAGTAGATATTTCGATTTAAAATAAAGAATACAGGGTGTTACATTTAAAAAAACAAAGTAAAATGACCTTCAATTTGCCGTAATTTAAAATTCTGCCAAAAACACCCTGTAGATACAAATACAAAGGAGTATATCAATTTGGACGTATTACTTGCGACCTTGCAAATCCGGAAATTAATAGAAAATAAATTATAACTTGGCAACGTCGCAACTGATCTCAAAAATATTTTAGGGTTGAATAGAGATCAATGATGGAAAAAATGGAGAAAAATTTAAGAAAAAGTTATAGTTCCATATAAAAAATCAAGTTGATTAGTATTCTACTTTCCTGCAACACCCTGTATATTTCAAAATATTTCTAGAATATGCGTCTTGAGTAACCAAATAACCTTTGTATTTGACATTTTCTTCTATCAGGTACAACTTGCGAGATATCGAAGAATTACACACTAACTGGACACCCTGTATAAATACACATACATATGTACGTATGTAAATAAATACGTACGTAATTATCTAAGAAATAAAAATGTGTATTATCCGTGCACTTCAGTTATCCGTACCTCGTCCGGTTCCGTGGAGCACGGTTAATCGGGGTTCTACTGTACTACTATGTTGTGTAGAACTATATGTCTTTATACCTGTTGTTATAAATATTGGTTTCGCTGAAGTCCTAGTACTTTCCCTATTCAGCAAATCCAATGGATCTTGTCCTAAAGAGACTCCTAAGGCTAAGTCTTTTGAGTCACTCCATGTTCTTGTAGTTTTATGGTTTTTTGGTTCATGTATCTTGACAGGATGGCTTACAGCTTTTGATCCTTCAAAAGGGTCCTCGCCTACATCAATATCCTTTAAAGCAAGAAAAATAGCCATTAAGGTGGTTGGTCACGTTTTAGAAACACTCTATATTGTGCTTAATAATTACTTTATGATGTTCTTATGTATTCGAACATACCAATATGATATATATGATCAGTTATTCTTCTTCTACTTCTGCTCCCTCCCCCCCCCCTCTCGATTCTAAAATGAGGATATTTGGGCATGTTTTATGATTTTTTCTGATGACAATACCATTCTTATACAGAAACCATTCGTTACACCCGAGAGTTTGAGATATTGCTGACGTCCTATAATTATAACGATCGCTTTTTCAACGAGATTATATACTAATTTTTCATAGCACCCTATATTCATACTTTTGCACATTCTCTGATAGTCCCATACCCAAACCCTCCTTATAAGTTAACAATACATTAATCAATGGTTATACCTAGCCAAATAGAAGGAAGATAGTATATGTATGTCGGCCAACGGCCACCTGATACTTTGTGCGTAAAGCCGACGTTTTTTCGGCAGCCGACACAGCCCAGTGAATGACCCATAATTTATGGGCCATAAAAAAGTCGGCATTTCTTTTATCAGAGGACTACAAACCCTTGGCAACGTTGTTGGGACGGCCATACTGGTTTTGGCGGTGTCTAGGTAGAAATAGAAGGAGCTTCTTCATAAGACTGAGCTGTATACGGATGCTGCCCTCTCATGGATTTAGCTTTCTAGACAAAGTGACGAACCACGTTAAATTGTTGGGTATAAGAAATAACTGTGATGCTCTCGAAAATGTTTAGTAGACAATGAGAAGAAGAGATACTTTATACTGCTGTATACTTATTTTTTTGCTATTGTTGAATATTTTGTCAAACTATATCCTCAAAGCAAATAGTTTTCAAAAAAATGTTCAAGGACAGAATTTGTGTAAGGTGATTCAAGATATTGTCACGACGGCCTCTTTTTCTTCACCCAGGGTATCAAACTGGACGTAACTTTCACCGTTTTACTTCACAACTCAATACAATATCTCTTAACCTTATCTCAGCTACAACTCAACTGAACTGACCTCGCCAGGCTACCCTTGGCGCCTTATATACACTTCATCGAACCATCTAGAGAATTCGATGACATTCTAGAATGCCCATCCGTCATTCCCGAAAACTGTAGACGATTCGATCAAAGATCTAACCTTACACTTTGGCTTTACATCATGCATGACAACTAATACACAATACACGAATACCATAATATACAGTATGTTACAATATGTTTCCTTTATTTTCTCATATATATATAATATATATATAGGACAAAACAAAAACAAAAAGGGTGCAACCCGGGCTCCGACACACCGGGCTGCTGTTCCATTTCCCAGCGACTACTCCTCACACCGTGAGGTGAGCAATCACTGGGTCCGCGAATCGTGCGTCCTAAGCAGACGAAGGGACCCATGGATGACTGCCTTCTGCATTCTGGCGGCTAAGATGTGCGCCGCCGCACGGCACACCGGCATTTTGCGCAGTGCAGAGAGCAGCGTATCCCTCATACCACCTAGGGATCCAATGACCATTACTAGCAGACTCACAGTGTAGTCCGGCCAGAGCCTGCGAAGTTGTCCGAGGAGCTCCTGATACTTGGTCCGCTTTTCCTCCTCCTTAGAGACGATGTTCCCCTCGGCAGGCGCCGAGAACTCGATAACGAACATCGTCTTTTGTTGGTAGTCGAGGAGGACTATGTCTGGCTTATTTGCATGTATAAGCTCGAGCGTGGAGAATGAGTAGTTCCAGTAAATTCTGCACCTCTCGTTCTCCACAACGGACTCAATGTCCCCTGGAGCATACGGCAGCACCGGTGTCTCATCTATACCGTATGAGTGCCTTAAATGGTAGTATAGCACTCGTAGAGCCGCGTTGTGCCGATAGACGTAGGCTGTGCCAGCGTACACCTTACACGCCGACAAGAGGTGCGTAAGGGTCTCTGGCGCCTGCAGGCAGGCTCTACAGCGGATATCGGGCACATCCATACCCATAATCCGGCTACGGTATACTAAGGTGTTGAAGACACCGTCTTGGCAAGCCATTATAGAGCTCTCAGTCTCCGACTTCAACCCATTAGACCTTAGGAAGGAGAAGGTCAACTGCTCAGATAAACCATGCTCTTCTAGATGTTTGTAGAAGATTCCGTGCATTGGTTTATCTTTGTGAAGTCTTAAAAGCAATTGGACTTCAGCAGTTTTAATCCGGGTTTTTAATTGTGCGGGAGCAAGTTCCGTAACGGACTGCTGACACCTCCGCGTGAAGTCGAGCGTGAGACTAAGTTCTTCGGCTGCCCGTGTTGCTGCTCTAAAAAGGAAGGCTCCTTTACCCGCAATCTCGTGCTCTCGCACAAAGCGGATCAGGGGATCGGTGCTCGTCGTAACATAGCAGGCAGTGGCCAGTACTACTCTGTTGTGCAGACGCTCCAAACTCAATAGTCCACGCCCTCCCAGGTGTCGCGGGAGGTATATTCGCGGGACAGAGGATCTAGGATGTAGACTTCCCTCCATATTCATCCTTTTGCGGGTCTTTATGTCGATTTGTCGCAGCTCTTCCACTTTCCAGTGGATAGCACCAAAGCTGTATAACAACAATGGGACCGCAAGCATGTTTGTGGCAGCGACTTTGTTTTTGCCGGACAGTTCTGACGACCAGATCTGCCGGAGTCGGTGCAAATACTTGCGGCGGAGACACTCTTTGACCAATTCTGCCTCTTGGATGTGACGCTGCGCCACTCCAAGGTAGGTATAAGTATCTCCGGCATGCAGTTGTCGCAAGATGCTCCCATCAACGAGCTGCTCCTCATCTTCACTATCTCCGCAACGTCCTCTTTTGAGATGAACCATGGCACATTTGTCTATCCCGAACTCCATACCAATAGCTTGACTGTAATCCTGCACTACCCTCAGCGACTGCTCTAAATCGCGTTGTCCGGAGGCATAGAGTTTCAGGTCATCCATGTAAAATAAGTGGGTGACCTTGTGCCTCCGGTAATTGGGCTTGCCACAGCTATATCCCTTAGTATTTTTCAGCGCTATGGACAAAGGCAGTAGCGAGATGCAGAAGAGCAAGGGACTCAAGGAGTCTCCTTGGAAGACGCCTCTTTTAAATGATACCAACTCTGTCCGAACCCTGGTTTCACCCGATGTTATAGTGAACCGAGTCTTCCAGAGCGGCATCAGTTGTTTGATGCATCCCACTATTTGATCATCTACCGAAAGACATTCCAACAGCCGCACAATCAGTTCATGAGACGTAGTGTCGAATGCCTTCCGATAGTCGATCCAGGCCATAGAAAGGTTTCGCAGGTACTGCACGGAGTCCTGTGTGACACAGCGGTCAATCAACAGGTTATCCCTGCAGCCAGCTACTCCTTTCTTAGACCCTCTTTGTTCATATACGCTGAGAAATACGGGATTTACAGCTTGAAGGATACGCATGTACAAGATTCTGGTGAAGAGCTTGTAACATGCGTTCAGACATGTTCTTGGCCTGTAGTTTTTAGGATCAGACAAATCTCCGGTCTTCGGGAGAAGCACGGTTCGACCCTCGACAAACCAAGCCGGAATTGGCTGCTCCTGATTTAGCCACGAGTTAAAAACTCTAGCTAAATGCCGGTGGCAACTGGGAAACTTTTTCAACCAGTAGGTGTTTATGCCATCCGGGCCAGGAGCTGCGAAATTCTTTGCGCCTCGTAAGGCACCAAGAATTTCTTCCGTGTTTATCGGGTGACGCAGTACATTCAAGTTTGGAGTCCTCCTACAAACGGACTCGAACTGCGCCAAGGCCGGAGTGTCTGCTTGGAGAGGTTTGGGCTGTTCGTAAATGCCCCTCCAGAATATATATATATATATATATATATATATATATATATATATATATATATATATATATATATATATATATATATATATATATATATATATATATATATATACCCGTCTGGGTCCGGGTTTAGAATGTTCCCAGGGTTTAATCTGCCTGTCGTAAGAGGCGACTAAAAGATTGGTAGTCCTTGCCTTAAAAGGGCCTATGGTGGTCACCGGCTGTGAAAGCAGGCGTATGAACCACCATAGTGAGGAAGCGGCTGCACCTATGTTAAGGACGGCTTCCCGACAGCGTCTGACCCCAGGTTAGGGGCGGCTGATAGCAAACCTGGCAGTAGGTATAAAATGCGCCCCCAGGAAGCCGACCAACATCAAACGGCTATTCGGTGCGTGGCGACACTGTGGGGATAACCCAAGCCAGGGATGAAAGCCGGCCGGCAACCTGTACAGGTCATCCCTAGGAGGCAATGTGGTCGGCTGCCTCCGAAATGTCGGCTGGGGGCCCTAAGGCTAACCACCGGACGGGCCCTACCTTCTGGTTCGACCGCCCCAGAAGAAGAGCACCCACACCAGGCCGGTATCGGAAGCCGGCTCTGGGCAAGGTGGCGGTGCCTCGGATCGCCCTGACGACGACACACGCAACGACATGGACCGTTTTAGGTGGACGACGGAACTGAAGGATGACCTGCTGAGCTGCTACGAGAGCAGTAGCCCGCGCCGTAGGGGATACATGTCCCGCATGCATGGGAGGTGGTGTGAAATGCATCCAGAGCATAGCACAATTACCTCCCAGAGCTTGCGGAACCAGGTATTTTACCTTCGGGGGCAGGGATACGTTCGTGCTCCAGCTCAGCCTGCCCCTCCGGCGACTGAAAGGCCTGTTAACCAGGCTGAAAGGTCGCCGATGAGGCCCGCTGAGAGGGAAATCGACGAAGCCGTCTCACCTGGAGATTTCAGTGACCGAAGGGCCTTGCATAACAACAAGAGGTCCTTCAAGCTGGCAGATTTAAAGAGAGAGGATGAGGCGTTGAGTGAACGTCTATCGGAGGTCTCTGACATTTGGAGCATCAATTGCGAAATTTACGCTGCGGCTCTGAGGCTGGCTGGACAGGGGAGAGTGAGAGACTCTCCTGTCGAGAGAGCACAGAGGCGGGTGCGCCAGATGGAAGCGAAAATCCAGTTGGCTCGCCAAGAAGCATCCCGTATCCAGTGTGTGATGGAATATAGAGCGGCCGGTAGGCCTTTTACGCGCCGCGTGCGCCAGATAGCCCGAGAGCTAAGGCGCGACCATCACACGCTCAGTCAAGCGGTACTGGTTGTTGTCAAGCAGCATTGTCTTGACAGGATACGGACGCTAATCGCTGCTAAACGATCACTGGTGACGCGGGCGAGAGGTTTGGAGGAAAACAGATTGTTTTCCGAAAAGCCTGCTCGTCTCTTCCAACAGCGACCACCAGTCATAGAGCAGCCGCCAACTGCTGATCGCGTGGAGACTTTCTGGAGGGGCATTTACGAACACCCCAAACCTCTCCAAGCAGACACTCCGGCCTTGGCGCAGTTTGAGTCCGTTTGTAGGAGGACTCCAAACCTGAATGTACTGCGTCACCCGATAAACACGGAAGAAATTCTTGGTGCCTTACGAGGCGCAAAGAATTTCGCAGCTCCTGGCCCGGATGGCATAAACACCTACTGGTTGAAAAAGTTTCCCAGTTGCCACCGGCATTTAGCTAGAGTTTTTAACTCGTGGCTAAATCAGGAGCAGCCAATTCCGGCTTGGTTTGTCGAGGGTCGAACCGTGCTTCTCCCGAAGACCGGAGATTTGTCTGATCCTAAAAACTACAGGCCAATAACATGTCTGAACGCATGTTACAAGCTCTTCACCAGAATCTTGTACATGCGTATCCTTCAAGCTGTAAATCCCGTATTTCTCAGCGTATATGAACAAAGAGGGTCTAAGAAAGGAGTAGCTGGCTGCAGGGATAACCTGTTGATTGACCGCTGTGTCACACAGGACTCCGTGCATTACCTGCGAAACCTTTCTATGGCCTGGATCGACTATCGGAAGGCATTCGACACTACGTCTCATGAACTGATTGTGCGGCTGTTGGAATGTCTTTCGGTAGATGATCAAATAGTGGGATGCATCAAACAACTGATGCCGCTCTGGAAGACTCGGTTCACTATAACATCGGGTGAAACCAGGGTTCGAACAGAGTTGGTATCATTTAAAAGAGGGGTCTTCCAAGGAGACTCCTTGAGTCCCTTGCTCTTTTGCATCTCGCTACTGCCTTTGTCCATAGCGCTGAAAAATACTAAGGGATACAGCTGTGGCAAGCCCAATTACCGGAGGCACAAGGTCACCCACTTATTTTACATGGATGACCTGAAACTCTATGCCTCCGGACAACGCGATTTAGAGCAGTCGCTGAGGGTAGTGCAGGATTACAGTCAAGCTATTGGTATGGAGTTCGGGATAGACAAATGTGCCATGGTTCATCTCAAAAGAGGACGTTGCGGAGATAGTGAAGATGAGGAGCAGCTCGTTGATGGGAGCATCTTGCGACAACTGCATGCCGGAGATACCTATACCTACCTTGGAGTGGCGCAGCGTCACATCCAAGAGGCAGAATTGGTCAAAGAGTGTCTCCGCCGCAAGTATTTGCACCGACTCCGGCAGATCTGGTCGTCAGAACTGTCCGGCAAAAACAAAGTCGCTGCCACAAACATGCTTGCGGTCCCATTGTTGCTATACAGCTTTGGTGCTATCCACTGGAACGTGGAAGAGCTGCGACAAATCGACATAAAGACCCGCAAAAGGATGAATATGGAGGGAAGTCTACATCCTAGATCCTCTGTCCCGCGAATATACCTCCCGCGACACCTGGGAGGGCGTGGACTATTGAGTTTGGAGCATCTGCACAACAGAGTAGTACTGGCCACTGCCTGCTATGTTACGACGAGCACCGATCCCCTGATCCGCTTTGTGCGAGAGCACGAGATTGCGGGTAAAGGAGCCTTCCTTTTTAAAGCAGCAACACGGGCAGCCGAAGAACTTAGTCTCACGCTCGACTTCACGCGGAGGTGTCAGCAGTCCGTTACGGAACTTGCTCCCGCACAATTAAAAACCCGGATTAAAACTGCTGAAGTCCAATTGCTTTTAAGACTTCATAAAGATAAACCAATGCACGGAATCTTCTACAAACATCTAGAAGAGCATGGTTTATCTGAGCAGTTGACCTTCTCCTTCCTAAGGTCTAATGGGTTGAAGTCGGAGACTGAGAGCTCTATAATGGCTTGCCAAGACGGTGTCTTCAACACCTTAGTATACCGTAGCCGGATTATGGGTATGGATGTGCCCGATATCCGCTGTAGAGCCTGCCTGCAGGCGCCAGAGACCCTTACGCACCTCTTGTCGGCGTGTAAGGTGTACGCTGGCACAGCCTACGTCTATCGGCACAACGCGGCTCTACGAGTGCTATACTACCATTTAAGGCACTCATACGGTATAGATGAGACACCGGTGCTGCCATACGCTCCAGGGGACATTGAGTCCGTTGTGGAGAACGAGAGGTGCCGAATTTACTGGAACTACTCATTCTCCACGCTCGAGCTTATACATGCAAATAAGCCCGACATAGTCCTCCTCGACTACCAGCAAAAGACGATGTTCGTTATCGAGTTCTCGGCACCTGCCGAGGGGAACATCGTCTCTAAGGAGGAGGAAAAGCGGACCAAGTATCAGGAGCTCCTCGGACAACTTCGCAGGCTCTGGCCGGACTACACTGTGAGTCTGCTAGTAATGGTCATTGGATCCCTAGGTGGTATGAGGGATACGCTGCTCTCTGCACTGCGCAAAATGCCGGTATGCCGTGCGGCGGCGCACATCTTAGCCGCCAGAATGCAGAAGGCAGTCATCCATGGGTCCCTTCGTCTGCTTAGGACGCACGATACGCGGACCCAGTGATTGCTCACCTCACGGTGTGAGGAGTAGTCGCTGGGGAATGGAACAGCAGCCCGGTGTGTCGGAGCCCGGGTTGCACCTTTTTTGTTTTTGTTTTGTCTATATATATATATATATATATATATATATATATTTATTTACAGCGGATCACCCAGCGTCCGGACCAAAAGCGTTTTACCCAGCGTCTGGCGTATATAACTGTATATAAGTAAGTTTCAGAAACAGGTCGCTTGGCGTCATAGTTCACCGTTAGCTCCACTGGGCGTCCATGTTTTTTATGCTTGTCTATTAATAGAATTTATATACAGACTTTTTGTAAATTCAGCGTTGCTGTTACTAGGCGTCCACCCTTAAATGGTTTATTTTAATATTTGTTCCACGAGGCAAGGGTTCTGAGATAGCCGTTAGAATGAGTGGAACTTTGAGCGTGTGGATTAGAAGCGTAATGGCTAATGAGAGAAGAGTCACTGCCCAAGAACTATGATACAGCTATGCAGTTATAGTGGTACAATACTACAGGGTGTCTCAAAACGACCCGACTATTTGAGGTAGGGAAAAACAAAAACCGGCTTATTGTAAATGCCATTGATTAGTGCCAATGGAGAGATGAAGGAACAAATTTTACTTTTTCAAAATAACATTCTTTAAATGACGCCCATTTTGTTGAAGGCGTTATTCACACCGTGTGTGCACATTTTATCAAAAACTGTTCCAAGGAGTTGCTGAGTTGCTATCGATCTGATGCTTTCTTCAATATTGTGGCAACTAAACATGCATCCTGGCAACTAAAAGTGCAATATCTAACCAGTGTTCTTACCGAGCGAGCGGTGTGGGCTTACTCCCTCCACCACGCTTTATTTGCGTCTCGTGCACTTTAAGTAGTTGGACCGTTTTGATAATGTGCATAAACGCTTTGAAAAATCCCGTCAACAAAATGGGCGTCATTTAAAGAATGTTATTTTGAAAAAGTAAAATTTCTTCCTTTATCTCTCCATTGGCAGTAATCAATGGTATTTACAATAACCCGGTTTTGGTTTTTTCCCTACCTCAAATAGTCGGGTCCTTTTGAGACACCCTGTATATGGTTACGGAGATTTGAGCGCAGAATATGTATAGAACTTTTCATCGCGTACTGCAACTTAATATAAGGTCACTATAGCCCAAAAATTGTCTTTGAGTGTATTATATTGTGGGTACACTACGCTTACACGGAAATGGAATATACTGAGGAATTGCATTAGCATATTATGGAGGAAATGTGTTCATAGGCTATTCGGTATAGCCTAAACGCTCAACTCCTAAGTTCTTAGCACGCTACAGAGTACAGTACCCATGCAAGAAACACAAATCTGCAAGTACGTCGTGAGCAGAGAATATTTGATAGCTGGGAAAGACGCTGTTATCTCAAGAAATTTCGGTACTATGCACATTACAAGGGTAAGATTCGGCGGGAGACGCTGGGTAAACCGCTGCAAAACACAAAGAATATGATGATACTAAAAATAGATTTACTTTACAATAGGGGAGCATAGTAAACCTGTACACTGGATTTTTTATGAAATAAACAATGACCTTTAACATTTTATATGAACTTCCCTTCTGGACACCCCCCATTTATCTCACAAATTATTTTATGTTCACAAAAAGGCTTATGAGAGTTGAATGATTATTTATATGGATGTCGAGGGTGAACAAAACAAAATTACAGCATGTACAGGAAAGTGGGGCGCAATTAAAACAGATTCTTTAGGTGCGCTGCCCTGGATAATTTCACACCATTATATTATTTTATATTTACTTATCTTAATATGTGGCGTTATAAAATTTTTTAGAGGTGGTCGATAGTTGGGTAAACTAGAAAGGTATCGAAAAAAGTTTAACAAGGGTTTGTAGAAGCAGTCATCAGCAGTCTCATTTTTAATTATACACAGTAACTCCATAAATTCGGCAAACCAAAGTTGTATTTGTTACATGAATCAAGCTGCATATTACTGATTTTCACGTAAAACATGAAGACCGGAGTTTGTCTATTTCGCTCCCAGATCATATGAAGATCTCCAAGAAAAAATCAAACTTTTAAAATAGTTTCTTTTTGACAAAAACTGAGAACTTCTGAAAAAACGTAAAGTTTTGAAACTTTGTGAAATAATTATTATGAAATTTCCGAAAAAAATTTGACTTCTTAAAGAACTATAAAATTTTCAAAAAAAAATATAAAAATTTTGAGATATCCGACTTCAAGATAATCACGTGAAATTTGAGTTTTTTTGGAAAGAGTTGGATATTCAAAACAGAAACGTTCAGAAAATTATGATCTTGATAAACGAGATGATTCCAAAAAAAGTGAAATTTTCGACCAATTTTGCAACTTTTCGAAATTTTGAAAAATAAACATTTTAAATTACTAGGGTGCTTGCAAAAAAAATATTATGTCGTTTACGCGTTCCTTAGAGCCTAGTAAACATGACAAAATCACTTGTTTGGTTTTTTGGTATCGGCTGTGAGAGATATTCCAAAAAATATTTCAAATGCCGTCAGTGATATCCTATAGTGATGGGATGTAAAGTATTGATATTCGATATCGATAGCCAGTGCTAACCTAACATTTTGACATTGATCATTATAACCACAAAACAGGCACACACAAAAGTACAAAAGTCAAAAGAATAAAAGTTAGGCTAGATTACTAATTCACCTTGTAGGCATGGGCTTGAATTAGATTCTATCTTTGAATTCATTCATAATGGGATGCGTCGAAATAAAATGATGGCTTCGATTAGTTGCGAATCTCGGACACAAACAGGATGAACTGTGATACCTATCAGATATAAAAATGTATTGCAACAAAAATGCTAGTGGGTTAATTGCCTGTTTCAAATATGTTTAAGTATCAATAAATTGAGTCGCATTGTTAAAGAATTCAGATCATCTCCAGTCGAATGCGCAAATGGCAAACCACAAAGAAAATATGGTTGCGTTCGAGCAGCTGATATGATTTCGTTTTGCATTTTGCATCTCGCAGTATTACTCATTGAGGAACTACGGCTGTAGTAGGATAAAAGAGAAGTCTTATTTCATTTGGGAATATGTATACCCATATAACAAAACACGCTCGTAAATTAAATGATTGATATATGGACAACGTAAATATTTAAAAAGAAATTTGGCAACATCAGAAATAGTTTGCAGTTGAATCTCACTGACCTGCGCTGTTAGCAGTATCGATTGTCGATATCGATAAGATACCTGTGACGTCAGCCCTTGTTTTAAGTCACGTGGAAAAATTTGAATATATCCTTATTTTATTTTGCAAATATCTTTTTTTGGCCGTCCGTAAAATCATGTTTTTTGTTTCCTACTGCTTGATATGGTTTTCTTTACGCTATGTATACTCCCGAGGCGATTTCACGACCTCTGCAAGTACCCTAATGATACTGTCAAAAATTACTCACATTTTGATTGTTTTTTGTATTTTAAAAATGTTTACTTTTTCAAACCAATGACCCTTTCGATAAAATTCAAAACTTTTTGGAAAATTCCGAGATATTTATAACAAAAACAAACAAAGAAGCAGGATTTATTCGAAAAATGAGGTTTTTAGAATGAATGAATTTTTTGACCAATTTTGAAAATTTGAGAAACTTCAAGATGCAATAAACACTTTTGAAATTTTACTAGTCTGTGATACTCTCGGAAATAACCGATGTTAAGAAACATTTTGTGTAAACAATAGGACGTTTCGTGAAAAATTGTGATATTTTTTAAAAATTCAGACTTCAAAAAATTAGATTTTGGAATAAAATTTTTGGAAGATTGCCTCTCGCATTTAGAGAATTATTTCGACTAGGTGAAATATTTGAAAGCTACTGATAATCGTAGTAACTGTAGTAAATGTTGCTAAGTAACATTTACACGCATTTTCTATGCCCAACCAACCATGCTGATTTCTCTTCAAAGAGATATGATCGTATTTTTTCAAAGAAAATACAACACGTTTTGCAGTTTTTGTAATCTGTTCTTAGTAACCGAATCTAAACAAAAATAGTATACACTGCTACAATAAAATATGCTAGGAAATATGAGAGACTCACATAGTTTTTTCTTATTTTAAAATTCAACGATTGAACGATTACATATAAATACTTCAAAGTAATATAACATTTTTTCAAAACATTTGACACATGTTCTTTGAAACGCGGAGTATCAGTATCAGTATCAATAGTCAATCCCAAATTTTTGGCAGTATTTACCATATTCAGACTCGTTGTTAATTTTGACATCAAAGTGATTGGTTATAAAATGATGTTTAGGGCCTGGGCAAAATAACATTACAGAACACTTGTCTTTATTAAGTTTCAAATTATTATTTTGAGAGTAGTTTGCAATGGCATTTAGATCATTATTAATCTGAAGGAGCACTATCCATGGAGTTGGTGTTGACGCTTTTGTAAATTTGTGTATCGTCAGCATAACACATTACTGACGAGTTTTCTACGGAGTTGGACATATCAATTGTGTAAATTAAATACAAGTGTGGTCCCAGGACTGACCCTTGAGGAACACCTGAGGATATTTCAATTGGGTTGGATAAACAGCTATCAATCATTACTGATTTCCACGTAAAACATGAAAACTGGAGTTTGGTCTATTTCGCTCCCAGATGATATGAAAGTCTAAGAAAAAGTCAAACTTTTAAAATAGTTTCCTTTTGACAAAAACTGAGAACTTCTGAAAAAACGTAAAGTTTTGAAACTTTGTGGAATAATTATGAAATTTTCGAAAAAGATTTGCCTTCCTAAAAAACTATAAAATTTTCAAAAAAATATAAAAATTTTGAGATATCCGACTTCAAGATAATCACGTGAAATTTTAGTTTCCTGGAAAGATTTGGATCTTCAAAACAGAAACCTTAAGAAAATTATGATTTTGGTAAACGAGATGATTCCAAAACAAGTGAAATTTTCGACCAATTTTGCAACTTTTCGAAATTTTGAAAAATAAACATTTTAAACTACACCAAATTATGATATTGTCGAAAATTACTCACATTTTGATTATTTTTTGTATTTTAAAAATTTTTACTTTTTCAAAGCAATGACCCTTGCGATAAAATTCAAAACTTTTTGGAAAATTCCGAGATATTTATAACGAAAACAACCAAAGAAGCAGGATTTATTCGAAAAATGAGGAGATTTTGGAAATCTGGGAAACTTCAAGATGCAATAAACATTTTGAAATTTTACTAGTCTGTGATACTCTCGGAAATAACCGATGTTAAGGAACATTTTGTGTAAACGATGGGACGTTTCGTGAAAAATTATGATATTTTTAAAACATTCAGATTTCAAAAAATTAGATTTTGGAATAAAATTTTTGAAAGATTGCGTCTCGCCTTTAGAGAATTATTTCGACTAGATGAAATATTTGAAAGCTACTGATAATCGTAGTAACCAATTTTCAAAAATCTCATATCCGAGCACAAGAATAGCAATATTAGTTACAGGCACTGTAATTGCATAAATCAATGAATCGAACTACATTTCTCTTTTAAACTTCATAGAAGTAAAACATAAAACTGTTATCTATGCACATTTGTTCGATATTATTCCGACTTTACAGTAAGCCTAGAGTTTAGCTCCAACGGTAGCTACTGAATTGAATCCAAAACAATCCTCCAATGTATTAGGAGAGACAATATTCAATGACAACAAACGACGGCAGTCGCCGAGTAAACCGCTGCAGTGTACGTAGTATAGTTATTCTAAAAATAGATTAATATAAAAAATTGGCGCCGGGTAAACCCGTGCACTGGATTTTGTATACGGCGCCGGGTAAACCCTTGCACTGGATTCTGTATACGGTAAGTATATAAATGAGGACCCCCAGCGCAGCAGGTGGTAGAAGCTTGAACTTCGATTTTGTACGCAAATCAGTATTAGGTGTCAGCGGGCGTCCAGCCGATTTTAACGGTTTTGGAATCTACACATGTTATAAGTATCGAAAACAAGGTTGTAAGGGGGTGGTTACTGGGCGTCCGTATATCCGGACGCCCAGTGACCTCGGACGCCGACTGAACCTAAGATTTTGCATTGGAGACGCACAGTTGTACCGTGTAGATATATATATATATATATATATATATATATATATATATACAGGGTGGGCCAATAGTGCGTGGACGGAGGATTGTGGGCTTACTGAAAAATATTTCAAAAATCTGTCACTTGACGATGGTAGGCACCCTTGAGGGCTATAACGTAAAAATATTTTCACTTAAATTCTGACGTTTGTACAGGGTGATTCATATCAAACTTACATTTTTTTGAATGGAACCCCCTATATATTATTGCATATTTGGATTCCTTGGTCAATTCCAGTGTGACTTTATGTATCACACATGGAACTTTAAACAAACCGTTTAGGCGCAAATCACCATTTTTGGTATAAGTAGGTATCAGAAAAAAATTGAATATCGCGGCGATTATAAAACTTAAAAGGCCGTGACTTTGCGGTACGACTAAGCATGAAATGCGTCACCTAAGGTCAGACGGCTAAATTTGAATTCTTTTTGTACTTGGAGAAATCGACAGATTAATTAAGGAAACTTCAATCACAGATAACTTGATTTTTTCAAATGGGAATGTCTATTTTGATTTAAAGAATCAAATATAAAATTTGATTACCTTTCTAACGATATAGCGTTCTTGATATCAATCTTTCGTGGTTTTCATTTTGTTTCAAATTTTTAGTCAAATCGGTGTTTTTCAATTTTTCTGCGTGCAAGCAACCTAGCAGGCCATGAAAAATAAACAAAAGCTCGTTAATATGGAAGAAACCAACTAACTTAGTAGAAAGATGCAAACTAACTAGAGCAACGAGGAAAGATTATGAAAATTTCTTACAACATATTAGCTCTAACCGGATACAGCAGCGGCAAGATATCTAATGTCAATGAGTAGCTGGGGTATGACAGAAGTGTTTGTTTTTCACAGCCTACTAGCTATTGAGATCTACTAGAGCTTGACAACTTTCCAAAACGATCAAAAATTTTGAAACAAAAGGAAAACTGCCAGCGATTTTTGCTTACAGTCTAACATGTTTAGAATGAAATTTCACATTTAATGGGATAAAAAATTAGTCATTTCTGTTTAATTAAGTCAAAAGTGAAGATATCTCCAACTGGAGCATTCTGAACATCTATTGAAATAATTGCTAGAATTTTTTAATTACGCTATGTTGTAATTGCGATTATTTCATGTAGTTTTCTACAAACTAAATTATGTTTTACAATTCAAACAGACTGCAAATCAAGTTTCATTTTTCACGATTTTTCTAATAAGTAGAAGAAGAATTTGAAGGGTTCCAGTCAGAGGTATCATTACTTTTGACTTATGGAAATGGCTACTTTTTCATAGCACTAAATGTGAAAATTTATTCAGAAGACATAGATATTCTACTGCCAGCAACAATCGCTAGTAATTTCCTTTGATTAAATATTTTTTTACTGACTTTGGAAATTGGATAATAGCTAGTAGGCTGTGAAAAATGAGCGTTCTTGTTACCACTATTGTTTCTGGGTGGAGCTAATATGTTGTAAGGAATTTTGATAATCTTGCCTCGTTGCTCAGGGTAGTTTGCATCTTTCTACTAAGTTAGTTGCTTTCTTCCATATTAACGAGCTTTTGTTTATTTTTCATGGCCTGCTAGGTTGCTTGCATGCAGGAAAATTGAAAAACGCCGATTTGACTGAAAATTTGAAATAAAATGAAAACCAAAAAAGATTGATATCAAGAATGCTATATAGTTAGAAAGGTAATCAAATTTTACATTTGATTCTTTAAACCAAAATAGGCATTCCCATTTGAAAAAATCAAGTTATCTGTGATTGAAGTTTCCTTAATTGATCTATCGATTTCTCCAAGTACAAAAAGAATTCAAATTTAGCCGTCTGACCTTAGGTGACGCATTTCATGCTTAGTCGTACCGCAAAGTCACGGCCTTCTAAGTTTTATAATCGCTGCGATATTCAATTTTTTTCTGATACCTACTTATACCAATAATGGTGATTTGCGCCTAAAGGTTCGTTCAAAGTTCCATGTGTGATACATAAAGTTACACTAGAATTGATCAAGGAATCCAAATATGCAATAATATATAGGGGGTTCCATTCAAAAAAATGTAAGTTTGATATGAATCACCCTGTATAAACGTCAGAATTTAAGTGAAAATATTTTACGTTATAGCCCCCAAGGGTGCCTACCATCGTCAAGAGACAGGTTTTTGAAATATTTTTCAGTAAGCCCACAATCCTCCGTCCACGCACTATTGGCCCACCCTGTATATATATATATATATATATATAGACAAAACAAAAACAAAAAAGGTGCAACCCGGGCTCCGACACACCGGGCTGCTGTTCCATTCCCCAGCGACTACTCCTCACACCGTGAGGTGAGCAATCACTAGGTCCGCGTATCGTGCGTCCTAAGCAGACGAAGGGACCCATGGATGACTGCCTTCTGCATTCTGGCGGCTAAGATGTGCGCCGCCGCACGGCACACCGGCATTTTGCGCAGTGCAGAGAGCAGCGTATCCCTCATACCACCTAGGGATCCAATGACCATTACTAGCAGACTCACAATGTAGTCCGGCCAGAGCCTGCGAAGTTGTCCGAGGAGCTCCTGATACTTGGTCCGCTTTTCCTCCTCCTTAGAGACGATGTTCCCCTCGGCAGGTGCCGAGAACTCGATAACGAACATCGTCTTTTGTTGGTAGTCGAGGAGGACTATGTCGGGCTTATTTGCATGTATAAGCTCGAGCGTGGAGAATGAGTAGTTCCAGTAAATTCGGCACCTCTCGTTCTCCACAACGGACTCAATGTCCCCTGGAGCGTATGGCAGCACCGGTATCTCATCTATACCGTATGAGTGCCTTAAATGGTAGTATAGCACTCGTAGAGCCGCGTTGTGCCGATAGACGTAGGCTGTGCCAGCGTACACCTTACACGCCGACAAGAGGTGCGTAAGGGTCTCTGGCGCCTGCAGGCAGGCTCTACAGCGGATATCGGGCACATCCATACCCATAATCCGGCTACGGTATACTAAGGTGTTGAAGACACCGTCTTGGCAAGCCATTATAGAGCTCTCAGTCTCCGACTTCAACCCATTAGACCCTAGGAAGGAGAAGGTCAACTGCTCAGATAAACCATGCTCTTCTAGATGTTTGTAGAAGATTCCGTGCATTGGTTTATCTTTGTGAAGTCTTAAAAGCAATTGGACTTCAGCAGTTTTAATCCGGGTTTTTAATTGTGCGGGAGCAAGTTCCGTAACGGACTGCTGACACCTCCGCGTGAAGTCGAGCGTGAGACTAAGTTCTTCGGCTGCCCGTGTTGCTGCTTTAAAAAGGAAGGCTCCTTTACCCGCAATCTCGTGCTCTCGCACAAAGCGGATCAGGGGATCGGTGCTCGTCGTAACATAGCAGGCAGTGGCCAGTACTACTCTGTTGTGCAGATGCTCCAAACTCAATAGTCCACGCCCTCCCAGGTGTCGCGGGAGGTATATTCGCGGGACAGAGGATCTAGGATGTAGACTTCCCTCCATATTCATCCTTTTGCGGGTCTTTATGTCGATTTGTCGCAGCTCTTCCACGTTCCAGTGGATAGCACCAAAGCTGTATAGCAACAATGGGACCGCAAGCATGTTTGTGGCAGCGACTTTGTTTTTGCCGGACAGTTCTGACGACCAGATCTGCCGGAGTCGGTGCAAATACTTGCGGCGGAGACACTCTTTGACCAATTCTGCCTCTTGGATGTGACGCTGCGCCACTCCAAGGTAGGTATAGGTATCTCCGGCATGCAGTTGTCGCAAGATGCTCCCATCAACGAGCTGCTCCTCATCTTCTCTATCTCCGCAACGTCCTCTTTTGAGATGAACCATGGCACATTTGTCTATCCCGAACTCCATACCAATAGCTTGACTGTAATCCTGCACTACCCTCAGCGACTGCTCTAAATCGCGTTGTCCGGAGGCATAGAGTTTCAGGTCATCCATGTAAAATAAGTGGGTGACCTTGTGCCTCCGGTAATTGGGCTTGCCACAGCTGTATCCCTTAGTATTTTTCAGCGCTATGGACAAAGGCAGTAGCGAGATGCAAAAGAGCAAGGGACTCAAGGAGTCTCCTTGGAAGACCCCTCTTTTAAATGATACCAACTCTGTTCGAACCCTGGTTTCACCCGATGTTATAGTGAACCGAGTCTTCCAGAGCGGCATCAGTTGTTTGATGCATCCCACTATTTGATCATCTACCGAAAGACATTCCAACAGCCGCACAATCAGTTCATGAGACGTAGTGTCGAATGCCTTCCGATAGTCGATCCAGGCCATAGAAAGGTTTCGCAGGTAATGCACGGAGTCCTGTGTGACACAGCGGTCAATCAACAGGTTATCCCTGCAGCCAGCTACTCCTTTCTTAGACCCTCTTTGTTCATATACGCTGAGAAATACGGGATTTACAGCTTGAAGGATACGCATGTACAAGATTCTGGTGAAGAGCTTGTAACATGCGTTCAGACATGTTATTGGCCTGTAGTTTTTAGGATCAGACAAATCTCCGGTCTTCGGGAGAAGCACGGTTCGACCCTCGACAAACCAAGCCGGAATTGGCTGCTCCTGATTTAGCCACGAGTTAAAAACTCTAGCTAAATGCCGGTGGCAACTGGGAAACTTTTTCAACCAGTAGGTGTTTATGCCATCCGGGCCAGGAGCTGCGAAATTCTTTGCGCCTCGTAAGGCACCAAGAATTTCTTCCGTGTTTATCGGGTGACGCAGTACATTCAGGTTTGGAGTCCTCCTACAAACGGACTCGAACTGCGCCAAGGCCGGAGTGTCTGCTTGGAGAGGTTTGGGGTGTTCGTAAATGCCCCTCCAGAAAGTCTCCACGCGATCAACAGTTGGCGGCTGCTCTATGACTGGTGGTCGCTGTTGGAAGAGACGAGCAGGCTTTTCGGAAAACAATCTGTTTTCCTCCAAACCTCTCGCCCGCGTCACCAGTGCTCGTTTAGCAGCGATTAGCGTCCGTATCCTGTCAAGACAATGCTGCTTGACAACAACCAGTACCGCTTGACTGAGCGTGTGATGGTCGCGCCTTAGCTCTCGGGCTATCTGGCGCACGCGGCGCGTAAAAGGCCTACCGGCCGCTCTATATTCCATCACACACTGGATACGGGATGCTTCTTGGCGAGCCAACTGGATTTTCGCTTCCATCTGGCGCACCCGCCTCTGTGCTCTCTCGACAGGAGAGTCTCTCACTCTCCCCTGTCCAGCCAGCCTCAGAGCCGCAGCGTAAATTTCGCAATTGATGCTCCAAATGTCAGAGACCTCCGATAGACGTTCACTCAACGCCTCATCCTCTCTCTTTAAATCTGCCAGCTTGAAGGACCTCTTGTTGTTATGCAAGGCCCTTCGGTCACTGAAATCTCCAGGTGAGACGGCTTCGTCGATTTCCCTCTCAGCGGGCCTCATCGGCGACCTTTCAGCCTGGTTAACAGGCCTTTCAGTCGCCGGAGGGGCAGGCTGAGCTGGAGCACGAACGTATCCCTGCCCCCGAAGGTAAAATACCTGGTTCCGCAAGCTCTGGGAGGTAATTGTGCTATGCTCTGGATGCATTTCACACCACCTCCCATGGATGCGGGACATGTATCCCCTACGGCGCGGGCTACTGCTCTCGTAGCAGCTCAGCAGGTCATCCTTCAGTTCCGTCGTCCACCTAAAACGGTCCATGTCGTTGCGTGTGTCGTCGTCAGGGCGATCCGAGGCACCGCCACCTTGCCCAGAGCCGGCTTCCGATACCGGCCTGGTGTGGGTGCTCTTCTTCTGGGGCGGTCGAACCAGAAGGTAGGGCCCGTCCGGTGGTTAGCCTTAGGGCCCCCAGCCGACATTTCAGAGGCAGCCGACCACATTGCCTCCTAGGGATGACCTGTACAGGTTGCCGGCCGGCTTTCATCCCTGGCTTGGGTTATCCCCGCAGTGTCGCCACGCACCGAATAGCCGTTTGATGTTGGTCGGCTTCCTGGGGGCGCATTTTATACCTACTGCCAGGTATGCTATCAGCCGCCCCTAACCTGGGGTCAGACGCTGTCGGGAAGCCGTCCTTAACATAGGTGCAGCCGCTTCCTCACTATGGTGGTTCATTCGCCTGCTTTCACAGCCGGTGACCACCATAGGCCCTTTTAAGGCAAGGACTACCAATCTCTTAGTCGCCTCTTACGACAGGCAGATTAAACCCTGGGAACATTCTAAACCCGGACCCAGACGGGTGACGACGGGTATATATATATATATATACCACCATAGTGAGGAAGCGGCTGCACCTATGTTAAGGACGGCTTCCCGACAGCGTCTGACCCCAGGTTAGGGGCGGCTGATAGCACCTGGCAGTAGGTATAAAATGCGCCCCCAGGAAGCCGACCAACATCAAACGGCTATTCGGTGCGTGGCGACACTGTGGGGATAACCCAAGCCAGGGATGAAAGCCGGCCGGCAACCTGTACAGGTCATCCCTAGGAGGCAATGTGGTCGGCTGCCTCCGAAATGTCGGCTGGGGGCCCTAAGGCTAACCACCGGACGGGCCCTACCTTCTGGTTCGACCGCCCCAGAAGAAGAGCACCCACACCAGGCCGGTATCGGAAGCCGGCTCTGGGCAAGGTGGCGGTGCCTCGGATCGCCCTGACGACGACACACGCATCGACATGGACCGTTTTAGGTGGACGACGGAACTGAAGGATGACCTGCTGAGCTGCTACGAGAGCAGTAGCCCGCGCCGTAGGGGATACATGTCCCGCATGCATGGGAGGTGGTGTGAAATGCATCCAGAGCATAGCACAATTACCTCCCAGAGCTTGCGGAACCAGGTATTTTACCTTCGGGGGCAGGGATACGTTCGTGCTCCAGCTCAGCCTGCCCCTCCGGCGACTGAAAGGCCTGTTAACCAGGCTGGAAGGTCGCCGATGAGGCCCGCTGAGAGGGAAATCGACGAAGCCGTCTCACCTGGAGATTTCAGTGACCGAAGGGCCTTGCATAACAACAAGAGGTCCTTCAAGCTGGCAGATTTAAAGAGAGAGGATGAGGCGTTGAGTGAACGTCTATCGGAGGTCTCTGACATTTGGAGCATCAACTGCGAAATTTACGCTGCGGCTCTGAGGCTGGCTGGACAGGGGAGAGTGAGAGACTCTCCTGTCGAGAGAGCACAGAGGCGGGTGCGCCAGATGGAAGCGAAAATCCAGTTGGCTCGCCAAGAAGCATCCCGTATCCAGTGTGTGATGGAATATAGAGCGGCCGGTAGGCCTTTTACGCGCCGCGTGCGCCAGATAGCCCGAGAGCTAAGGCGCGACCATCACACGCTCAGTCAAGCGGTACTGGTTGTTGTCAAGCAGCATTGTCTTGACAGGATACGGACGCTAATCGCTGCTAAACGATCACTGGTGACGCGGGCGAGAGGTTTGGAGGAAAACAGATTATTTTCCGAAAAGCCTGCTCGTCTCTTCCAACAGCGACCACCAGTCATAGAGCAGCCGCCAACTGCTGATCGCGTGGAGACTTTCTGGAGGGGCATTTACGAACACCCCAAACCTCTCCAAGCAGACACTCCGGCCTTGGCGCAGTTCGAGTCCGTTTGTAGGAGGACTCCAAACCTGAATGTACTGCGTCACCCGATAAACACGGAAGAAATTCTTGGTGCCTTACGAGGCGCAAAGAATTTCGCAGCTCCTGGCCCGGATGGCATAAACACCTACTGGTTGAAAAAGTTTCCCAGTTGCCACCGGCATTTAGCTAGAGTTTTTAACTCGTGGCTAAATCAGGAGCAGCCAATCCCGGCTTGGTTTGTCGAGGGTCGAACCGTGCTTCTCCCGAAGACCGGAGATTTGTCTGATCCTAAAAACTACAGGCCAATAACATGTCTGAACGCATGTTACAAGCTCTTCACCAGAATCTTGTACATGCGTATCCTTCAAGCTGTAAATCCCGTATTTCTCAGCGTATATGAACAAAGAGGGTCTAAGAAAGGAGTAGCTGGCTGCAGGGATAACCTGTTGATTGACCGCTGTGTCACACAGGACTCCGTGCATTACCTGCGAAACCTTTCTATGGCCTGGATCGACTATCGGAAGGCATTCGACACTACGTCTCATGAACTGATTGTGCGGCTGTTGGAATGTCTTTCGGTAGATGATCAAATAGTGGGATGCATCAAACAACTGATGCCGCTCTGGAAGACTCAGTTCACTATAACATCGGGTGAAACCAGGGTTCGAACAGAGTTGGTATCATTTAAAAGAGGGGTCTTCCAAGGAGACTCCTTGAGTCCCTTGCTCTTTTGCATCTCGCTACTGCCTTTGTCCATAGCGCTGAAAAATACTAAGGGATACAGCTGTGGCAAGCCCAATTACCGGAGGCACAAGGTCACCCACTTATTTTACATGGATGACCTGAAACTCTATGCCTCCGGACAACGCGATTTAGAGCAGTCGCTTAGGGTAGTGCAGGATTACAGTCAAGCTATTGGTATGGAGTTCGGGATAGACAAATGTGCCATGGTTCATCTCAAAAGAGGACGTTGCGGAGATAGTGAAGATGAGGAGCAGCTCGTTGATGGGAGCATCTTGCGACAACTGCATGCCGGAGATACCTATACCTACCTTGGAGTGGCGCAGCGTCACATCCAAGAGGCAGAATTGGTCAAAGAGTGTCTCCGCCGCAAGTATTTGCACCGACTCCGGCAGATCTGGTCGTCAGAACTGTCCGGCAAAAACAAAGTCGCTGCCACAAACATGCTTGCGGTCCCATTGTTGCTATACAGCTTTGGTGCTATCCACTGGAACGTGGAAGAGCTGCGACAAATCGACATAAAGACCCGCAAAAGGATGAATATGGAGGGAAGTCTACATCCTAGATCCTCTGTCCCGCGAATATACCTCCCGCGACACCTGGGAGGGCGTGGACTATTGAGTTTGGAGCATCTGCACAACAGAGTAGTACTGGCCACTGCCTGCTATGTTACGACGAGCACCGATCCCCTGATCCGCTTTGTGCGAGAGCACGAGATTGCGGGTAAAGGAGCCTTCCTTTTTAAAGCAGCAACACGGGCAGCCGAAGAACTTAGTCTCACGCTCGACTTCACGCGGAGGTGTCAGCAGTCCGTTACGGAACTTGCTCCCGCACAATTAAAAACCCGGATTAAAACTGCTGAAGTCCAATTGCTTTTAAGACTTCACAAAGATAAACCAATGCACGGAATCTTCTACAAACATCTAGAAGAGCATGGTTTATCTGAGCAGTTGACCTTCTCCTTCCTAAGGTCTAATGGGTTGAAGTCGGAGACTGAGAGCTCTATAATGGCTTGCCAAGACGGTGTCTTCAACACCTTAGTATACCGTAGCCGGATTATGGGTATGGATGTGCCCGATATCCGCTGTAGAGCCTGCCTGCAGGCGCCAGAGACCCTTACGCACCTCTTGTCGGCGTGTAAGGTGTACGCTGGCACAGCCTACGTCTATCGGCACAACGCGGCTCTACGAGTGCTATACTACCATTTAAGGCACTCATACGGTATAGATGAGACACCGGTGCTGCCATACGCTCCAGGGGACATTGAGTCCGTTGTGGAGAACGAGAGGTGCCGAATTTACTGGAACTACTCATTCTCCACGCTCGAGCTTATACATGCAAATAAGCCCGACATAGTCCTCCTCGACTACCAACAAAAGACGATGTTCGTTATCGAGTTCTCGGCACCTGCCGAGGGGAACATCGTCTCTAAGGAGGAGGAAAAGCGGACCAAGTATCAGGAGCTCCTCGGACAACTTCGCAGGCTCTGGCCGGACTACACTGTGAGTCTGCTAGTAATGGTCATTGGATCCCTAGGTGGTATGAGGGATACGCTGCTCTCTGCACTGCGCAAAATGCCGGTGTGCCGTGCGGCGGCGCACATCTTAGCCGCCAGAATGCAGAAGGCAGTCATCCATGGGTCCCTTCGTCTGCTTAGGACGCACGATACGCGGACCCAGTGATTGCTCACCTCACGGTGTGAGGAGCAGTCGCTGGGGAATGGAACAGCGGCCCGGTGTGTCGGAGCCCGGGTTGCGCCTTTTTTGTTTTTGTTTTGTCTATATATATATATATATATATAATTTTGATCATTTCTTAGAGGCTCTGGAGCAATGGAATGTGTCACATGGACATAACGTTGTAGTTTTGGGTGACTTTAATGTCTCAAACTTTATTCTAAATGATGAAAGTGACTCACAAACTAGAACAATCAATAGTTTTCTTGCATTTTCTAGTTATTCCCAATACAACAATGTTCTTAATATCAATGATAAAATCTTAGACCTGATTATAAGCAGTGTCTCGTGTACTGTTGAACTAGATGAAAACCAGTTAGTGCCGATCGATAGTCACCCCCCTGCTCTGATATTTAGAATTTTGGAGATCCAAGTGAAATTTACCGTTTGAGGCTAATATGAATCAAAAATCATATAATTACAAGAAATCAAATGACCCTTACATTATATGAAGCAATTGCTGAAACTGACTGGTCATTTCTAAATGATTATGATGATGTTAATGTAACTGTTGGTAGGGTAGGCTTTATGATAAACAGTACTATATTTTGGATAAACATGTTACTTTGTATAAAAACTACAAAAGCAAATTTCCTTGTTGGTTCAATTCTGAAATAATAAAGAATATTAAAGTAAAAAGAAATATCTCGAAAGCATTATCTGCGTACATGTGACGTATCATGAGACTGAGTTCAAAAGGCTTAGCACCGGTACTCTGTAATTTAGAAACGTGTGTCTATGCACTATGTGCTACAGGATCGGGTGACTTCGTAAATATAACAGCGTAGTAGACATTTTGTGATAGGCACCCGATACTGCCCGATCTTCATGGTGATAGAAACACGTTTCCAACTCTTAAGTTACAGAGTACAGGCGTAGGTCTCTTATAAAACTTCAAATCAAGACTGCTTACAATCAGTACATAAATAGAGTGGGAAATTTATTACAGTCTGGCCCTGCTACATTCTGGTCATTTGTGAATCAATAGAATAAATCATCACGTATTCCTGGGCGAATGTTATACGGTGAAGCTGTTTTGAGGAGCCCCAACTAATTGTTGACGCCTTCGGCAGCTTCTTTAAAAGTATTTTGCTCTTTACCAGAATCTCATGGTCAGACCGATGGAAGCCATAAAGATCAGGTTTTTGACGTTGACATAGTGTCAGAGCCCATTACAGAGGATTATATTCTTCAGGTGAATAAAAAATTGAAAAATAAACCAACCTCCGCACCCGATGGAATCCCGTCATTTTTTGTTAAAGATTGTATGCGCTGCTTATAATATTTAATATGATATTACGTAGGACTACATTCCCTACCAGCTGGAAGGAGTCCAAAGTTTGCCCTGTTTACAAATCTGAAGGCAGGCATGTAATTACTAATTACCGCCAAATTTCGATCATCAATAATTTTGCCAAGCTTTTAGAGATAATCCTATATAGACGCATTCATCGTGTTACTCAAAATCGAATTTCGGCACGTTGTTTACTCAGTACGCAGCCACTGTGGTGGATAAACAGGGACAGCTGGATTGGATGAACTTTCCAAAAGCATTCGATAAAGTAAATCACGCCGTTCTCATCGAGAAGCTAAAGCTGTCAGGATTCACACATAAATCAATAGTATTACTAAAATCATATTTAAATAATCGCCGACAATATGTCTCCTATAATGGACATAACTCTGAAACCTATGTAGCATCGTCAGGTGCCCCGCAAGGGTCAAACCTGGGCCCACTTCTATTTTTATGTTTTACATATGATTTATGTGACATTTTTATCTGTAACCGATTACACTGTAGGCTGACGACTTGAAACTATTCTCGAAAGTAGAAGAAGCTAGTGATTGTGAAGACCTACAACGTAACTTGACCTTGTTAGAGACTTGGTGCAACAAAAGCAAACTGTTTCTAAATTTAAATAAATGTAAAGTGGTATCTTATGGTCGTGTACACCAGCCAATAGAATATCGCCTGAGAGACATTGTAATTGATCACCGTGATAGTATGGTAGATTTAGGTGTATTATTTGATTGTAGGTTAAGTTTTGATTCTCACATATTTAAGATGATAGCTATAAACAAACAAATCATTAGAGTTTATTATTAGGAACTGCAGGTTATTTGTAATACATTAGCAATTAAGTCACTGTACTTCGCATACATAAGATCAAAGCTTGAATATGTCGCGATTGCTTGGAACACATATTATCGATGCTACATAAGTGCTATAGACTATGTACAAAAAAAATTGAAATATCTGTCTTTTAAAACTGGTGTTTACCCTGAGCAGGCTCGGACTATAATAAGCTACCGTTGCGATTCGATATGGACTCCCTCGAAGACAGACGCAGGCATAGTTCAGTAATAGACAATATAAGCTTCTACATGGTCAAATTGGCTCATCTGAACCATTTGTGAACTGTCCAATTTCTAGTGCCGACAAAATTCTAGACAGCATGTTTTATTTTTTTGCGATTAGAGTTATGTGTAGCAACTATAACAGCCTACATAGAATTTGTGACATATTCAATTGTGATTTAAGCGAATTGAAGCGACTATTGAAAAATCACTCAATCTCTTAGTTTTTTATATCTTATCCAATATTTTTCTTTCTATATGCTTTCTTATCTGAGCTATGATTTATTTCTTTCTTTATTTTATATTGTATATTATATATATACATGTTGACTGTCCTGTAAAGGGGGTTTCCTGTTAGGAAATAAAAGCTATTATTATTTTGCATTTATTTTTTCTCGCATGCTTGCGGTAGTAGCAAGTATTGACGGGCTGTGCCAAGTCAACACCTGACCTATTATTATTATATGCTCAAATAACACTTTATAAATTTAATGTTGTTACCTTCTTAATTGCCATCCTTCGTCTTCTCCTAATGCCTAAAGATATTTTTGGTACTGCGCCCTTGTGCTCCCTTATACATTCTGATTCGATTTTTTCTCCTTTTTCGGTCAATACTTCATCTCCAGATGCAGAGGTAACAGTTACTTCTCCATCTACATTATCATGTGTTTCCCTATTGCTATCTACTCCTTTTGTGTCTTCTCCAGGTTCATTTCTTCCTTTATCAACATTTATGATTTGAATCCTCACATAGTTGTCTAGGTCATATTTTTCCTTAATGTCTCTAGATGCTATAGACCTCAGAATGATATAATTTAATACTTCAGGGTTAGATGCAACTTTTAAGATGTAGGCCAACAGTTTTCTTGCCAGAATAGACACAAGTACTTGACAGGGCAAAGAGTTCCACAATTCAGAGTTGATGAAGTGATGGAGCACATTGTTTGCCAACTGATGAAGAAAATAATCTTTGGATCTGTTGTTAGTACTACATACATGGGAATACCTAGAAATTGTTCATAAAGGTTTAAACTGACTGATTTTATTATGTATCATGAAAAGGTTGTAGAGCAAAAAGGTAAAAAAGCATTAAACTTGCCGCACCAACAGGCAGATGTATCATATTGGTACGCCCACATAAATCGGCATCGGACGGACGGTACGGATGGAACGGCCGGTACGGTACGGATTTCTCATTAGGGTATCGCACATATCTGATCGGAATCGTCGGAAGAATTGAAAATCAGTTACAAATATGCAAATGATCTGCATGCAGTGTTGCCAGGCAGATCAGATTGAAATTCGCTACTTAGCCGCCTTGAATGTCGCCCCTCAAAAATAACGTATATTTCAGCCTGTGTATAACTTTATTCGTGGGGGGGGGGGGGGGGAATTGATGTTAGGTATATGTATAATATAAAGTGTTTTCGAGGGTAGTGCAGACAGGAACAGCAGAGAATATCCAGGGTTTTGTTGGAACTCCCAGAAGAATGTGGCTTTACTTGGGAAGGGCTGCCCGAACAGTTACTACAGCTATGGTGTCGGAATGGAGAAAAACTAGAGCAGAGTTGAGCGAAGCTGACTTCTCCGTAGAGGAGCTCCCCTCTAAAGGTGATAATAAATCGTTCAAAGTAGGCGTGTCAATGGATTTCTATGATAAGCTCTATAGCGCTAAATTCTGGCCTAAAGGTATTGTATATAGAAGATTTAATTTTCGAAGAGAATTCTCCCATGAAGCTAACAACATCCACAGAAATTTTCCTTTGGGGCAGCAAGTCAGTCGTCCCCTTTAACTATTTATTACCAAAATGTGAGGGGTATCAGAACCAAACTAACTGATTTTGTCAACAATATTGGCCTTAATAACTACTCCATTATTGCTATTAGTGAAACATGGCTTAATTCTCAATTCTATGATAGCGAAGTTTGTTGTAAAGGCTATCATGTCCTTCGAAATGATAAAAATAGTGCCACTACAGGAAAATCAAGAGGAGGTGGTGTGCTTCTTGCTGTTTCAAATACTTTCACTGCAAGAAAACTTGAAATCTCTCACATTAATAGCAATTATGAAGAACTCTGGTGTTTAGTATCCATACATGATTGTCAATTTTTGTTCTGTGTTGTGTATTTTCCTCCCAACTCCACAATTGATGATTACCAGTGTCATCGTAATAATGTTGAAGAGCTTTTTGATACCTATTGTGCTGCCAAGATATTCATTCTTGGTGACTACAATCTTCCTAAAGCCCAATGGAATGTACTTGATGAATATGGTTTATTTGCTAATAGTAATTGTCCCAATGGTCCAAAGGTCGAGATAATAATGCAAATGATGTCTTACATCAATGTTCAGCAACTTAACTTTAATTCAAATGCTAATAATGTAACTCTAGACTTAATTTTTTCTAATGTCTCTCACTGTGATGTAGTTTGTGTTGATACTCCCTTGCTTCCTTGTGACAGTCATCATCCTGCACTTTCTGTAAATATTGGATCATATTGCAGTATAGGTTCGGTTAAATATGAATACTATGAATATGATTTTAAAAAATGTAATTATGATGCTATTAATAGCTGTCTCTTGGCAGTCAATTTTGATGAACTTTTTAACTCTGATATTGATAATAATGTCGACAAGTTGTATAGCATTCTTAATTCTTGCATTGAAATTTTTGTGCCCAAAAAAAAAAGTATGTAGCAAGTCACGTTTTCCGCCTTGGTTTGACTATGAGTTGCGACGAAATATTATCAGAAAGAGAGAGGCCCATAGACGATTTAAATTAACCTTGTCACCTCTGGACTACCAAGCCTTCAGCGAGTTCAGAGCTCTTTGCAACGCTCAATCAAAGCACTGTTATAAAGCCTATATTTCAAGAGTTCAACGTAATATCAAGGATAATCCAAAAATGTTCTGGAAATATATCCGTGAAAAGTACAATGATGGAGACCTCCCCAATGTCATGTTCTTGAATGATCTTTCATCTAGTGACTGTGCTGGTATAGCCGAATTGTTTGCAATTCACTTTTCTTCAGTATACCGGATATCAACTAACTGGAGAGCAGTGCATAATGTCACGACTTATAAAGTTGTGCATGACGTCAATCTGCATTCGTATCATATTAAAATCTCAGATGTCTATAATAAACATTCAAATATCGACTTGAACAAAGGCCCTGGCCCTGACGGCATTGCACCATTCTTTCTAAAAAACCTAGCATTCTCTTTATCAAGGCCACTTTGGCTTCTTTTCAACAAATCTCTATCGGTGGGCATTTTCCCAAACTCATGGAAAATGGCTTATGTTGTGCCTGTTTTCAAAAATTCTGGTGACAAAAGCTCTGTCCTGAACTATCGACCCATTAGTAAAATCAGTTTAATACCTAAATTATTTGAATCACTTGTAAACGACTACCTAACATTTTGTTTCAAAAATACGATTGTCTGTGAACAGCATGGATTTTCTCAAGGTAGATCAGTAGCCACAAATCTCTTACTTTACACAGACTGCATCTCAAGTGCCTTGGAGAATGGTGATTCGGTTGACTGTATCTACAATGACTTCTCCAAGGCGTTTGATAGTGTGGATCTGGGAATTCTAATTATCAAACTTAAAGCCTATGGAATACATGGAAAGCTTCTTGATTGGCTGATATCCTATCTCACTGACAGAAGACAGGCTGTCTGCGTGAACGGTAGTCTTTCATCAGTAATCCCAGTTACATCAGGTGTTCCGCAGGGAGCCCATCTTGCGCCCCTGCTTTTCAACATTTTTATAAATGATATCTCTGGATGCTTTCAAAAATCTAAATTTCAACTCTTTGCAGATGATTTAAAGATATTTTCGGTGATAAGAAATCCTATAGATGTTAAAGAGCTTCAATCTGACATAACCCGATTTTTTATATGGTGCATTAATAACAACTTAAACCTAAATGTGGAAAAGTGCAAGTACATTCATTTCACTACATCTAAATCATTATCCCCTAACAGTTATTATATTAATAATCACCTCATTGAAAAGGTTCATATAGTCAAAGATCTGGGTATACTTTTTGACTCTAGACTAACATTCTACGAGCACATACAGGCATCATGCAATAAGGCCTTAAAAATGTTGGGGTTTATTAAGAGGAACACTCGAGATTTCTACGACCTGGTCAGTATAAAAATTTTATATTTTTCATTGGTTCGTTCTCAACTTGAAGGCAATACAGTAATTTGGAGCCCATGTTTTTTCAAATATATTAACAAACTAGAGTCTGTACAACACAAATTCCTAAGGTATATTGCATTCAGATTGGGTATACCTGGCTCAACAATTGATTATACTGTAATCGAAAATGATTTAAATATTCAGAGTCTTTCTAGACGAAGAGAGAATTTTGACGTTATGTTCAGTCATGGAGTAATTCATGGTTTAGTTGATAGCCCTGGGATTCTGGCTCAGTTCACCTTTCATGTCCCTCCTCGACAGCTAAGAGGAAATACTGTCTTCCAGCTTCAGCAACACCGCACAACATATGGTCAAAATTCGTCAATCAATCGGATCATGAGACATGCCAATGAGTATTCTGGTGACCTATTTAATATCTCGAAGGAAAGACTCAAGTTCGAGCTTAAAAAACTGAGGCATCTCAATACATGAGAAAGATCATTCCAAGAACAGATGTTTTAGGATTAGGCGTTGGAAGTGAACGCTAGTATTTTTGTTTTAACTATACATATTGATTTGTTATTATTTATTTTTTTAATATACATTTAGGTGCATGAATTTGTTGTATGGATACGTAATTCCCAAAATGTTTTTTATTGTACATTGCTGGATTGGGCATGTCCCGTAATATATTTTTGAATTTGAATTTGAATAACCTTTCATTCAAAAATAGCGGATTACCCGATACATAGTCTCGACACAGCATAGTAAGCAGAATATCTCTGAGGATTTCCTATATAAAAATGGTTCCCACAGAATTTGACCTTCGGATTATTTTACGGGTGTGAAATCTGGGTAGAGATGCGAAAATAGAAATATCGATACCGGTACCAATTCGATATTTTTTAGCCAAGTACACGCCAATTGAGGCGCGTTTAGTTCGTAATTATTTTCGATACCGATACCGCATACAAAAATGGCGATACCAGCTTGGAATCGCTCAAAAAGTATCTAAGACAAGAATACTCGATATTAGTGCAGAAGTATTGATACATTTCAAGTATCGAAGTATCGTTAGCATCCCTACAAATAATCATCCAAAAGGGGGGATGCGCGTGTAATTGCCGCCAACCTGAGATATTGTGTTGGTTGTTTACTATGCTGTGGTCTCGACACCAATACAAGACAGTCTGGGCAAAACCGAAAAGAAGAATAGACAAGCAGTAATCAATGGCGAAAAAAAGAGTAACAGAGTTTTCCAAAAAGTCGCTACAAATCGGTTTATTTTGTTAAATCGCCGCTACGTCTCAACGTAATCAAAATGTATTGTAATGTATTTTCGCGACCAGTTGCTATGAATGGCAATACTGTCTGCAGCAGTACAGGTAGAAACTTGGAAAATAACGACGGTGCTTCGGCAATCGCCGATCAGCATCGCACATACGTCGGTATCGGCACGCACGGCACGCATCGACCGGCTTCATTTCTAGTTGCTATATTTTCGCCGGATTTTGAAAATTCGTCCCGACGTATGTGCGATGGTCCATTAAATTTAATAGAAAGTAATTTTCTCCGATCCGTACCGTCCGTCCGATGCCGATTTATGTGCGCGTACCATAATGAAGAACAATTTTGATTTGATCATTTGTTTTTAACCTTTAACTACACGTGCTGGTGTACTGTGTACACCGTTAGATTTAAGTACATTGAATTTCCTAAAAGATGTAAGGTGTCTCACAAACTTTGCCAAGCAAGTAAAGTTTGACGGCTAGTCTGTCTGGTACCTAGAATACACTGTGTGTGTGTAGTTGTGAAAAAAGTATAATACTATTGTTCTTCAACAAACTGATTCAGTTGTTTTGGGTTATTTATAAATATACTTTTTAATACTTACAATTCATTTTAATAAAAAAGCTATATAAATGTAATGATGACAATATTTTAGCTAATGCTGCTTCGTCTGGTGCATAGAATACACCATGTGTGTACTTGTGAAACAGAAAGGTATCTAGTCTGATATATTATTCACTACGTTGAACCTTTTTTCCAGGGAAAAGGTATGAGTATTAATAAAATGGTTAATAGTTTTAATACTAATTTTGAAATTAGTTTGTTGGCATTTATTACCTAAGATATAATATATATGTAGGTGGTGTATAGAATACATCATGTGTGTACTTAAATTTTAAAACAAGTCAGTTAGTGTAGTTAAAGATTAAATATCCTATGGTATTTATTCATTTATCAACGGCTATTGTGCAATAAAAAGACAGTTTACAATAATTATTTCAAAAATAACACCAAATCTTAACCAACCTAGTTACAATGTAGAGTATATAGACATTTAATATTCATATTTGCTAGATCAAAAATGGCTAATAAAAGAAAGAAAGGTACATTATACCAAAAATTCAACCACCTAACAATAATAAGAGGTAAAAGTATATAACTGGTAACAGTGGTTAGAGCAAAGAAGAAATGTGCTGTTTCACTAAATTTACTGTACATACCAAACATATATCTGTGTACAATCTTAGACCTCAAACTTGACAGATAGCCTTTAAGTTCTTTTTGAATATTTTCGGATTTTTGAAGCAGTCCAATTGATCAAAGAATTTATTAGCTAGTTTGGTAGACCTAGACAAAAATGAATTTTGTCCATAAGAGGAAACATACAGCAAGGTTTTATTTGTGAGCTCTGGACCATGAGAATAAGATAATAATAGATTATAGAGCATCATGAGCTCTCTGTGTGTGCAACATACATGAAGGAATGAAATGTGAAGAGAGCTTTCAAATTCAGAATAATTTATGTTTTGACTATGTGATGTTCTTTATACACAAAGTACCTCAAAAACTTGTGCTGCACTCTTTCAATAGCAGGATATATGGACATTATATGATGGGGACCATAGGCATGAACAGCAGTCCAAGTGCGGTCGCACCAGGAAGCAAAATAGCAATTTGAGGGATGGAATACTTAAAAAGTCCCAAGTGCAGTGCTTGATAAAGCCCAGGATTTGTAGTGATTTAGTAATAATCATTGATTAGTGATTTGTAAATGTTAGCTGGCTGCCAAGCAACATTCCTAGATCTTTGATCATAGATCAGTGACAGGGGTGAACCTTTTATATGATAAATTTGACGGATGGGATTTTTGCCATGGCTGAAGATCATAAATTGACATAACATTTTTTTATGACAGATGGGATTTTTTCTACAGCTGAGGCCCGGTTGTACAATGCGAGCTTAAGCTTCAGCTTAAGGTAAGCTGACGTTAAACCACGACAGGTGCAAAATGTCTGTTGTACAATGCTGGCTTAACCCCAAACTCCAAGCTTAACATGAGCTTACGTAAGCCGAAGCTCAACGTGAGCTTAGCTGAGGTTTAAACCTAACCTGATACTAGTGACATATGTCAAGGAGGAACCTTCAAATTGCTTGTCACTTAATTAGGTCATAATTTTTGAAAGGTTTGTGTCTGATTTAACAAAGAGATGAAGAGCAAATGAAAGAACAGAGACAGAAACGGTCGTTGCTGAAATTTGACACAAACTGTTGTTAGTGCCTAACCAAAAAAGGTAATTTTTCAGATGATTATGTCAGTACGTATTGCTTCATTGATGCCAACTGTAGTGAATTTCATTATCAACCAGGTTTAACTAAGCCGACGATTGTACAACTGATGTCGACCTTAAGCTTGAGCTTAGCTAAGCTTAGGTTTAACAAAGCTCGTATTAAACCCGCATTTGTACAACCGGCCCTGAAGATCATAAATTGACATAAGATTTTTTTAAGTCTGTTACTTTCATGCAATCAATGTAAAAGGACAAGCTCTAATGTTTACTTAATATCATATTATAGAGAAGACACCCCTGCAGTGAATCTGATTTTTCTTTAATACAGTACAGCTGAAAAAAACTTATTTCTCACCTATATAATTCTTCTATACTACCATTATATTTCTGCTGTCTCCTCAAACTCCTCCTAAACTCTTTCAAATGTCTGAGGTAAATATTCAAGATCCCATGCAACAGAGCTTTATTATCAACAGACAGCTGAACCTCCAACAGCCTATTTATAACCTCCAGTAATAATACCTTGGACTCATTTGAAAAACTCTCATCTTTTGTAATATATTGATACCATTTCTCTATAAAATACTTGTCAATATCCTCACAGAGTGCCTTGATGTTATCAGGATCTGGTTTCACCTGCCCTTTTGTCTTCTTAAGTGATTTGGGGCACAAAACTGCCTCAATAGGCTCATTTCTTTGCAACAGCTTGTGCAGACATATGAATGTGATGCATACTGATGTGAACCACACAAGGATGGTGCTAACAATGAATGTGAGGGAGCTAACAGGTACGATAGGAAACTGGCTGTTGATTATGGACACAGAGAAGAGTAGTATGAAGCCGAGCAGCAAAATCTTCCAGCTTAGCAGCACTTTTGTGACTAGCGACATGGCTTTAACGGCATTCGCAATAACAATGGGTGTTTTTATGAGGTAACATTATCTTTGCATTCCCGTTATCTATCTGATATCTGATCTGATTTCACTTGTAATCCGTTCTTGGTTCAATGGCACTATTTAGTATTTTTATATTTGTTATTTGTTTACATTTTTTGCCGATCGACAAGCACATAGAAAACAGTGAAGTGTCAAATCAATGAAGTATGAAATGTCAACCTAGGTACCTGGATGTCAACCACAGACTATTAAGTCATACATGCCTATGAAAAGATTTGATAAGGAGACGGCCATGGATAAGGGAATCAAGACCAGCAAGAATGGCTTCACAGTGACCTAATAGTGAATTTTTCTAGCTCAAGTGACAATTTACAAAGTAAATTGAGTGTTCATTTAAGTGGAAGTGGCAGCAGGAAACAGGTTCCGTTTATTTTTATTTTGTAGTGCCTGACTACGATGAACCAGACGTCAGATGTAAGTGGTATTAGTAGTAGTAGTTCTAAAAGGTATTTTGCACAATATGGTACCTACAACGTTTTCTGGACCTCCCAAATATCACAGAAAAATACAGTTAATAGAACTCATCTGGGCAAGCCAACGAGGGCATGCATCTGGGCATACCTATGAAAAGATTTGATAGTGAAGGGGAATCAAGACCAGCAAGAATGGCTTCACAGTGAACTAATAGTGAATTTTTCTAACTCAAGTGAAAATTTACAAAGTAAATTTAGTGTTTATTTAAGTGGAAGTGGAAGTGGCAGCAGGAAACAGGTTGCTTTATTTTTATTTTGTTGTGTCTGACTATGATGAACCAGACATCAGATGTAAGTGGTATTAGTAGTTCTAAAAAGCATTTTTTTCTTAATTTATTAACCCAGATCAACTCTAATACGTATAAAATTCTGAAACTATAGGCCCACTATTTGACAGCTAAGCCACGTCGCCACATGGCTCCGGCCTAGTGTAGAGTCGGCCATGGCCACCGAACATGACTAATGCCATGACTAATGACATAACAACAAACAAAATGACGGCCCGCAGATTCAGTGTTGCCATATTTCATGCTCCGGCCTAGTGAGTAGAGACGGCCGTGCCGTAGGCCATGCGTGGGCCGAACGGCGGATATTCCGCGGAAAATTTAAATTGTTTTATAGTTTCAGAATAATTATTACATTTTATGTGTATTAGAGTTCATCTCGGTTGATAAATTAAGAAAAATACTTTTTGAAAAAGTAAGAATGGTGAAAAATGCCAGTAGTATCAGATCAGTACAAAAATGTACATGTATTTAGATTTAGAGATTTTCCCTTCTGTTGGACATTTCTTATTTCCATTACATTTTCCTCTTTTTAGGTTTGTCAGTCTGTATTTTGTCTTGAACTGTTTCAGTGTAATTATTAATAAAAATATTTGCTACACTAATTTCATCAGTTTGGGCTTGATTACATGAACAAACGTGTCTAAAACAAACTCATCTATATGTATATTGATGTATTTTTTTGCAATTTTGATTAAAACTGATTTGTGCAATTATCCAAAAACTTACTTTTATACCTATTGGCCTGAAATCAAAATTTTAATAATACCTATTGTGAATAAGGACTGTCATTAGACCTGTATACCCTGATGGAAGGGTTACGACTACCAACTATGTATATGTATGTATTTAATATACCTATCAAATAATTTTTGTAATGACAAGAACATTTATACAGGCTGATATTTCATCAATTTGTAAAACAATGTACTTCTCAGAGAATAATAAACCCTCTGCAACAGTTTTAATGTAAGGCATATTTTCTGTCAGGTGCAATTTTTAAAGAATTGCAAAGTTTTGAGGCATATTTAGGATGCTGGTAAAATTGACAACATATTCTTTCTCACAAAATTGTAAACTTTCTTTGGCTGGACATAGAAAAGGTTTTCACATTAAATCAACAGAAAACCTTTTTGATAATAGTGTGCCAAAATATTTTCTCTTTGAGACCAACAGGATATTCTTAATGAGAGTGATAAAATCTAACACAAATCACCAACAAATTATGATTTATTGATTTAATGGAATGTCTATATTCATTGATACTCATACCACCTACATCTGATGTCTGGTTCATTGTATAGTCAAACAGTACAAAATAAAAATAAATGCAACCTGTTTCCTGCTGCCACTTCCACTTCAACTTAAATGAACACTCAATTTTTACTTTGTAAATTTTCACTTAACGTGGTTTGTCACTTTGTCTGGAAAGCTAAATCCGCGAGATGGCAGCATCTGTACACAGCCCAGTGTTACGAGGAAGCTCCTCCTTTTTCTACCTAGAGACCGCCAAAACTACTATGGCCGTCGCAGCAACGTTGCCAAGGGTTTGTAGTCCACTGATAAAAGAAATGCCGACTTTTTATGGCCCATAAATTATATGGGTCATTCGCTGTGTCGGCTACCGAAAAAACCTCCGATTTACGCATAAGGAACAGGTGTTGGCCAATGAACGACATACATATACTATCTTCCTCAACGAATTCGAATTCGTTGATCTTCCTTCTATTTGGCTAGATATAACTTATAAGGAGGGTTTGGGTATGGTCTGTTTTGGATAAATGGTTCCTTGTATACCTATATAGTTTTATACTTTTGATAAATGCAAAATTATAGGAGTTATTCCATTTATACTAGGGTATGGGTTCAGTGTACTCTCCTTTCTGGTGGTTTGGAATTTGATATAATACGGCTATTTATTGGTTATCTACGATTAACGATTACCATTTGAAAACATTTTACAATTATAAAGTATGAATACAGGGTTCTATGAAAAATTAGTACATAATCACGTTGAAAAAGCGATTGTTATAATTATAGGACGTCAGCAATATATCGAACTCTCTGGTGTAACGAATGGTTTCTGTATCAGAATGGTATTATCATCAGAAAACATGCCCAAATATCTCCTGTTCCTGTCATTTTAGAATCGAGGAGGTGAGGAAGGGGGAGAGAGCAGAAGAAGAATTAAAGTTTGTATATATGTATATATAACAACATTTTTTTTAAACATTGTAAATAGTATTTTCAGAAATTTACAAAATGCAAATGCTAGATGTCCAAAATGTATGTAGCCAGGTAAAAAAGTAGATGGAATGAGTTGAGATTCTTAGTGATGACACGTCATCGTGGCTCCGCCGTTCTTATCATAATAATAGATTATCAGCAACTGAGGTGCCAAAAGTTCAAGCTTTCAGCACTCAAATATGAACAAATAGAAAAAGAAATGAAAAATCTGAACAGTCACCTGAACCTGAGAATATTCGAATATTTGAACTGCGGAATGGCTAGGCTTAGGCAACTATTGTATTATTTCGCAAGTGAGCATTATACAGGTTTGTGTATCTTATTTTCGGATTATTTGTATTTCGTTACTATTGATAGTATTGATAAATTTTTTCAATGCATAATTATTTATACGACGATTTATTTATTTCTACTTGGGGTATCGGCTCGGTTTGTCTTTGCTGTACGATCGCGATTTGAAAACAGTTTACAGGGTGTGACATGTGGTTAAAAATGAAATTGAATATTAGTACCTAGTATTTTTAAGAATTTATAAAATGCAAATTCTGGCTGGTTGGCTAATGGGTCAAAGAACGTGATGAATACCTAGTTTGAAAATATGTACCTATGTAGCCAGGTAAAAAATAGCTAAAATGAATTGAGATTCTTGGTGATGGGCCTTAGGAGCAAAATACATTTGCGGTATTAGCATAACATATTGTATACCTACCTATTTATTACTTCCCACACAATCACACAGGTGCGGGTCTATAGAAATGTATATTATTTAAAAAAATACTCTACATACAATCTGGAAATTGAATGATAATATAAATATATATTGGAAAAGCGAATCAGTCATTTTACTTTAGGTATAACATTTTATTCATTTATTATTTATTATTTTTTTCTTCAGAGTTTAATCAAGTATAAAGATATTTGCGATACGGTGCGCAAAATTTGTTTAGCCCGTCGTTATGCTCGATCCCATTTATGATGCATGTGGCGTTAAGAAAAATGCATCGGGCACTACATTTCACAACGCTTTCAGAATGTTCGGCTTAGGTGCTTATGCTTCTGAAGAAGCAAACTACAAAAAACATAATGAAAAAATCAGATTTATTAATTTCAGCAGTACATTTATGTTCCCGAAAAAAGTAAAACCTGAAATAGTGAGCTAGAATTTCAAGATTACAACCCTTCAATTCATGATGATATCAAAATGTAACAAAAGTAAAAACAACATTTCGTAGGGACACTTAAAGACAACAACTGAGGTGGCAAAAAATTCAAGCTTTCAGCACTCGAATATGAACAAATAGAAAAACAAATGAAAAATCTGAACAGTGACCTGTTGTGAACAGTGACGCCAGTGTAAAAAATCGGTCGAATACGGATGCACTCTGACCGTAGCCTAATGCTACACTTAGATAGATAGATAGATAGATAGATAGATAGTTTATTTGTGTCTATACAAGATCTGTTTACACACGTCAAGAAAATAGAAGTTACAATACTAAAACAATACAATATTACATATTATTAAGAGACACCAAACATCAACATTTAAAAATACTAAAAAAAAACCTATAACTGACATTTCACAACATGCTAAAATCAGAGTTTAAAAATTCATTAAAGGAGTAAAAGGCGTTTCTTAGCAAATATGTTTTTACTCTCACTTTAAAAACTTTTTCTGGAAGAACCTTAATCTCACCAGGTAATGCATTAAAAAATTTTATGCTCCAGTATCCTGGACCATCCTGACACCTCCCTAGCCGCCAGTATGCAGGAATTAAATTTTTCCTAACACGGGTGTTATAAGTATGAATGTTTTCATGAGTTTGGTACAGACCAATGTTCTGTCTCACATACATCAAACATTCCAATATATACACACTTGGCACAGTCAGTAAGCGCAGCTTTACATACATAGCTCTACAGTCATCTCTATACCTCAGGCTTGAAATGATTCTTACAGCCTTTCTCTGCAGGCCAAATACCCTAAGCATCCCAGCTGAGTGTCCCCATGAAAGACGCCGCTTACCACTCCAGACGCCGCGTTATACCCATGGCCATAACTCCTTTTGCTCCAGCCTCCGTCAACAATAACGGCTATGTACGGGGTACCATCGGGCATAGTGTGACCTTTCTCGAGAGCAATTTCTTTCTCTCGCTTCCCATTCTCTTGCATATCTTCATGCATGTAATCTTGTCAGATCTAATATAAAAGAGACAGATGAGGTTTAAAATGGCAACCAATTAGGGAAAAACTTTCTCCTACTGTGCAGCAACGATATAATATAAAGAATGAATCAATAATACTTATCACCTTACTTGTCAAGTTGTAAGACGATGGTCCCAGAAGTACCCGACCACGCATAAGAAACGAAAATTTTTGGAAAACTACTATTCATGTCTGCGTAACAAAGATTTTATAATATACAGTGATCATTCTCAAACAACTATTGCCATATCTAGGTCAGGTCAGGTTCTTGTGGGATCACCCTCGCATCTATTGCATAACTAAAAGCTGTGGACATACTTACATTATTTAGTTTATATGTCTCCTTTCGAAATGTACGAGGAGCCATAGCAGGGGTATCCAAAACAGCCATTAGCTCTTCATATTGGCTATAACCGACGCCAGTTGACACTGTTCCCCAAGCTACAGCATTATTGATATTTTTACTTTGGGAATGAGCAGGTTCTGACTGTATTGTGGTCATTTTTTCACAATTATCACAGTGCATTTCTTGGAATGCTCCAAAACCGCCTTGTATTCCGTCAGGATATGTCCAAGGCTTACAATTCTCCGACCATGCAATATATCAGTGAGTTTTTTGAAGTCCTCATCAATTTCCACTTCCATTTGATCGACAGTATCGACACCACTTTGTGAGCCATTGAAAGCAGCTTCCATATCTATGTCAATACTTGCAACCCCTACAGTATCGACGACAGCACCTGTAGACCTGGTGGGACTATCATTTTTTGTGGTACGGACGTCACAAGCAGCTTCAGTAATACCCACGTTGATACTAACAATGATAAAATACAAAATATATGTAGCTTTATTAGTTCACAGGTTACTGAGATTCAGCGATAACAAAAATGAAGTCAATTTGATTGACTCAATACTTCCCACACACTATGGTGATACTAGTTTACTATTTTCCCATAGCATGAAGCGATAGTCTGAGATCCCCTTGCAACCAAAACGTTACAAAATATAAAACGATCTAAAGCAATAAATACTAGTATGTACACAGAAATTCCTAAGTCCCTTAGTTTTGATAAGGCAATGTCCAAAAAAGGTGAGTTATCTGGCTAGGTCTTTCTTCACATGTCAGTAAACAGCCTATTATGAATGCAACAAATTTTTCAAATTTACAACCCCCACCCCCCAACCACCCCAAATCTCACCCCACCCAAAAAAAAGTAGAAAATGATCTCCTAAAACGTCTAAAAACGAAGTTTGAGGAATATTTGATTTCTTTTGTTTTTTGCAAATTACTCCGCCGCCCATGTACCGATTTGCAAAATTAGCAGCATTACCTACCTACTCAAACAAAAAATCATTTACTTACCTTATTTCTCTTTTTCGGGCTCTCATTCTGAGAAAGGTGCAGTTTTTATTGGAATTGCGTTTATGCACCCTAGAGGGAGCCTTACGTGTCTTCGGCATTTTAACACTCTCAGTGAAAAAGCACAAAACACTAAGACTAACACTAACAATAACAACAATTAATAAAACAATAACGACGAATAACAAAAGGGATAACGAAATAACAATGTAACAAGAACTATTAAAAAATACTGGGATTACGCCAAGAACATGCACCCTGAAAGACAGGCTTCAGAGAACTAAATAACTAAATACATATATATTTAAAATACAGGAACCTATCTCCTTTTGCGAACAAAAAATTCGTTTTCTTAGTCCCCTTATTGTAGCGGCATGTTACTTACAAAGTCGCCACCGACACCGCCACGCCGCCGCACCACTTGGCGCTCGTTACCTATCGTCAATGGGCCGCCGCGCGGCGGGCTCTTTGCAATTTTTTATGATGACCAGACAACCCGTATCTACCGCCAGTCGGTAGCACCGTTAAAGCAATGCCCCTAACGATTTGGCAATACCGCATGCGAATAACCATCTATACTCTGTTACCTGATACTTTAAACTGGATTGACGTCTATTTGATAGGTATCAGCTGACGAAGAAATGTATCTCAAATTTAATTTTTTACTAGTAGTGTTGATTGGCAATCGTGCGATCAGGACTGTATTAGTAATATTCTTACTGAATATCTCATTATCAAAAATTTTACTTACTATTTTTGTAAACAAGAAATTGCTTCAATATCCAGAAATTCGCAGCAAAAATGGTTGGTTAAAAGAAACATTATTTTTTTGAATTGTATATTGTTAGAGACTATCAGAATATACCTATATTTAGCAATAGGGACGATTCAATGAATAGCTTGTATCACTAATGGGATATTTATTGGTTAAAACGTACAACGTGCAATTGGAAAAGAGTATAAAGAAAGCACACAGAGTAAAATTAATATAGGTAGTTTAACTGATCAGCTTGCGTCAAAAATGTTTCTAATTAAACTACTAATTATTTGGTGACTCAGTAATGATCAGTTCTCATTCAGGAAATCGAACCTGTGTAAACTCTCTGAAATAGCTCCATACATTTATTACTATTCGTATAGCAGTTGCGCATTGCCCTTCAACGTTTCATTTTTCTTCGATTGCTGTAAAAGAAGTGTTAGAAACTCAGTGCTTGTATGTGGTTTAGCCAAAGACGCTTTTATCTTCATTCTTACCTCATTTAAAGCGTAATCATCACCATTCAGACTAGCCATACTGATATACTGAAATAATCGCCGGATTTTCCGAGAAAATGTAAAATAAACATAGACCTCAGAGCATAGACGAAAACGTCACCAAGTGTCAATTACCCGTCATTAGCAGGATTTGCACTCAGTACAGCCCTGTATTCCTTCAAAGCTTAAAATTGATACGTCATGACTCAATCTGGGGTATTTTTAGTTATCACTAGCCGAACAGCTGTTCACTTTTGACACGGCTGACAGTTTAAAGTATCGGGTAACAGGGTATAGGTGTTAGAAATGGGCGGGATCAGTGTGGGGCGTGTCAATAGGGATTTTTCAATAGTTTATCAGTGTTTTCTCCCTCACTGTTTTGAGTATCGCAATCAAATTTTGCGGTTGGGTAAAAGATTCATGATTACGTGATTTTAGTTCAAAAAAATTGAAAAATAATGAGCAGTAATCCACCCAGCCAATTTTTTTTTTTTGAAAAATTGAGCTATGTAAAAAGTATCACATTCTTGTCACAGATATAGTGCAGCTGATTATAAGTGCTAAATTACAACCTTCTACCATATATATATTTCCAGTAACGGCTGTCCTAAGATCGGAGAAATACTACACAAAAAAGATTCAAAATTTCAAAAAAAATCAAAAATAACTGATCAAACACATCATATTGGTATGTCCGAATACATAAGAACATTATAAAGTAATTATTAAGCACAATATAGAGTGTTTCTGAAAGGTGACCAACCACCTTAAGCTAGAAAAATTCACTATTAGGTCACTTTGAAGCCATTCTTGCTGGTCTTGATTTCCCTTCACTATCAAATCTTTTCGTAGGTGTGCCCAGATGTGTTCTATTAGAACTGTATTTTTCTTTGATATTTCGGAGGTAGAGAAAACATTGTAGGTACCACATTGTGCTTTAAGATAGGTCTTATCCTTGGAAATGTTTGTAAATCATTGTCTTTATTCTTATAAATATAACCAGCCCTTACGAGGAATACCTTTCACCCACTTCTGTTTGAAATGCTCGTCTTCAGGAAAATTGAACACCCTAATTTGTCCTTTATTGGAAGCACAATTGCTAATGCAACCTGGTACTACACACTTTGCAGGCATCTTTTTATCTTCATAGTTTCGTTTGTGCAGGTAAATAATTAAAAACACACTAAAAAACCTTCCAATTTTCTTTTTTACTCTAGAATATTACACTAATGACTTAAAAACAAATAAAAGCTCAGCCCAGCTCGGCCCGCTATTCAGTGTTGCCATATTTCAATGCTTCGGCCTAGTGAGTAGAGTCAGCCTTGATCGATATATCGTATTCAAAGATCGATGTTTGAACATCGCAAAAACATCGATATTCTGGTATTGATGTTCTTCAATTTTAATGTTAGAAATAAATAATGATATATGTATATTACTATCATTTCAAATTTCAAAAAACAGCATAGTAAACACGAAATAATAAGTCCAGAAACTAGCTAAACTAACAAATTTATTAATTTAAACAAAGATTTAAAAAAATTGAATTAACAACATAGTGCTTTCTGCTAATAAGGGACAAATGCACACAATATAAAAACTTAATGTGGACATTTATGCGAATCGGTCCCTGACATCCATCCGTGTTAGTCCCCAACTATGCTGGTTTTGTACCTGTTGTATTATTAGTTACTCAATGCTCCTAATCAGACTATAATCACAAGCTTTGAAATTTGACCGATCGATGGAGCTAACTTGTTTTCAGTTCGGTCTTGATTGTCTATTTCCTTGTTCAAATTGTTTTGCAACTTTAGCGAATTTGAATTTCATCTAAAATCAATCAATGTCAAATGTCCATCTCAAATCAACTTAAAATAGAACAAACAAAAAAAATTCTCATAGAAAACGAGTTAACTCCATTGCGAGGACGTGAGCCGTGGCTTTATCACAGCTTTACCAATCGGCCAAATCTAGTAGCTTGTGATTAACCCCCCTCCCATAAATTCCTATTGACGTCAATCCGTCACCATTGCGCCGCTGTTGCAGAATAGTATTAATAGTAGTTCGTTTATGAACTAGTTCACTGAAAGGTAGTAGAATGCATACCTCTACAAAGGAACCCAAAGCGCGTTCGATTGGTATTTTAAATCATGCGGCAAATCCGAAGCCCAGAAAATTTTATAGTCACTAGGTTTACTTTTTTGTATATTTTCAAATTGTAATTGCAATTTTTAGCAAAACATCAATGCAAATTTTTCATAACATCGATGTTTTTACCGATGCGCGATAGTTCAAGTTAACAACATCGATGGTAGAAACATCGATCATCGAACGTGAAATATCGATGTTTTCCAAACATCGATAATTATCGCCCACCCCTATTTTGAGGTGTTTATTTACGCTCGATGTAATGTGGTTATAAAGTAACCTCCAAACGTCCAAACTTTTATGAACATCAGCCCAGTACAAAAAATAAACAACCTATTTCTGAAGTGTTTGAAAGAAGAAATATCCACATACTCCGTACAAAGATCCTATTTAAAGGTAGCACCTGAGATGTCCTCGAAATACTTCAAAAATCCCTTCCCAGATTACTCGGAAAATTGCCCAAACTTCCTCGAAGCAGGCAGAGTAAGTTTTTTAATAATACCTAGCTAATTAATATTGTTGTCTTGCACGAGGATAAAGATCTTGTGGGGTTGTGGGTGATCTTGACCTAGAGAGAGATATTTCGATTTTTCAGTAAATTTAAAATATAGCTTCTATTTGTGCACTGAAATTTATTTATTTTGAGAAAGTACTATTGAATTTGTTTTTTATTTAACGAACAGCTAAATTATAAGGTCCTGATAGAATTTGATGAAGTCCAAACCCTGAATCATCGAGATAATAAAGTTAAGTATGCAATTTTTCAATGCATACAATTACAATTTATTTTGTAGGCATGATGCATAATTATCAAGCAGATCTATCAGATATGCTTTGAAAAATTGACAGTTTTCACAACCTGCTCAATACTTCCTTACTGTGTGAAAAACAAACTTTAGAAAATAATTTTTCCATTGAGGGTATTTAGGAGAATCTTTGAGAGGTTGCCTACTTGCCTCTAGAATCTATCAACTATGAACAGCAATATCCAGAATGGAGGCACTTTAAAACTAATGTGTTTGAAAGACTGAAGAATCGTTTTATTTGGACCCTGTCATTTAATACTTCATAGCCTGCCTGATAGATCTGCTTGATAATTCAATTCAATTTTCAATTCAATTCAATTTATTTTCAAAATTATGTTAACAGTACATCAAGTATAACATGAATAGATGTTAATTTAATCTATAAATTTTTACAATTTGCACCTAAGTGACTGAACACCTGTATTGCAGCTTTAACTCCAATATATATATATATTGACTCTGATAAACGGAAAAAAAATCCTATTAAGTGTATTAATAAAATAACACTAATACTAATCCTAAATGCTAACTCAAAATACATACATACATACTAAAATATTACTATATTTCAGAGAAAAGTCTTAAATCTATATAAATTTTTGAAAATAAAAGCTCTACAGCTTGAAGTAAATTTCTTGTAGTTTAATAACTGCCTGGTTTCAACTGGTAAAAGGTTGTATATTTTAGGTGCCAGATATGTGAAAGCTCTTAAGTGTTTTGCATTATTGTTAACTGGTATCTGCAAGTGCCTAGTTAGATTACTTCTAGTCCCATAATTGTGATTTATATGTGGCATTTTATTAGTTTTATAAACATAGGTACATATAACCAAGCAGTAAAGTGAACGAACATCAAGAATTTCCTGAGAGTACAAAAGTTTAGTAGAAAATCCCCTATTAAGCTTAAACATAACTAACAATATAATTCTGTACAATGCACAAGGGCCTTAAGGAATTCTGGTATAGTCCAACCCATACTACCAAACCATATCTTATAAGTGACTCAACTAGAGCCCTATAAACTAGTGTTAAGAGCTGCATATTTAAGATTTCTCTTATGATATAAAATTTATACATCAATCTCCGAATGTTTTTAGTCAGTCTATTTACATGACAATCGCACTTCAAATATCTAATTATGCATGACATCTATAAAAGTGGTTCCTCAGCACACTTGGCCTATATTATCTCGTTAATTCAGTGTTTTGTCTTGATCAAGTACTATTATGGCCTTATAATTTAGTTGTTTGCTAAGCAAAAACAGAATTTGACAGTATTTCCTCAAAATAAATAAATTTTAGTAAACAAATAGAAGGTATATTTAAAATTTGTATAAAAATCGAAATATCTCAGAAACTAATGAATGCAGCCATAACAAGTACTATACAAAGATGAAAAAGCATATTAAAAGCAATTCTTTGGTATAATAAAATATTGGGGGTTATATTTAAAAAAAGAGAGTAAATATAGATTTTGCATTCTACACCACCCTGGATACGAATATGCGTCGCGGGCTTTTTTATAGCCGATTTTAAAACTAGATGATATTTTTCATTCACCCGTTTAAAAAGAATGAATTTTGATTCATCATTTTTTGATATACAGTATGTTCATTAGACAGCGATTTGGATATAAAAATGGCCATAACTTTTGAAATACCCTGTATAATGTAACAATACCCTTTATTGGAAGAAAATCATTAGTAGAATTTGAATATGGAATAATATATAGGGTGTCTCATTTAAAAAAATGCATGTTTGCATCACCACATTGTTATGGATCACCCTGTATAAATCAAAATATTTTCTGAGCAAGGAGCATATCTGTGGCTACAACTTTTATGTACAGGTATAACAATAAAAGCGCTGATTGGTGATGAGCCACCAACCAACATATTGCCCATAGCAACCAGCAGCTCAATCAGATTACATGAAACAAGGGCTGTAATAATATAAAAGTTTATTTCATATATATGAATGCAGTACATTTGTGTTCTATTTGATTTTTTTTTAAAAACAAGAACTTAACTTCGGAGGGAAGTCCAGGGAGTAGTTCTCGTGGTGCCCTTCCGAAGAGAAGGTGGTGCTCCAAAGAAAGTGTTACATGCTGCTGGTGGCACCCCAAAGAAGGCTGGCTTCTTCAGAAGGAGTTCTGGTGGTGTCACCCCAAAAAAGTGTTCATGATGGTGGCATGGAAGAGGTGTGGTGCCCTTCCAAAGGAGTGTGGTTTTCCTTGGTGGCACCCCAGAAAAAAGGGTGGTTTTCCTGTGAATGAGTTATAGCTGGTATTAGCACCTTGTAGAGAACTTCACAGGACTTCATTATCTGTTTCTGAAGTATGGACCTTCATGCGTTCTTACATTTTGAAAAATTGCGTTCATATACTTCAGAAACAAACCTATGAAGTAACATGGGGATATTAAAAAGCCAAAAAGCAGATAACTTTCAAATGTTCACAAGGTAAAGATTAAAAAAAATATATAGATATATACAAGTGCGAATAGATAGAAAAATAGTTAAAAAAATTCATAAATGTCACAGTCCTACCGGATCTTTTCAGATATATGGTGATAAATAAAAAAAAGTATAAAAATGTATGTTCAAAAATTTACAACCTTTTCCTCATCCCTCGTAAAACGAAATTATACAAATGTCCAACAGATCTTTTCATTGCGTTCTCAATTAGCAAATCTGAGTGCTAGGTATTTTTACGTAAGGAATGTTATAAAAAAAAGTGAAACATTAAATACACACAAGATAAGGCATCGCAACACAAAAATATATGGCTAGAAACAAAGAATAATGTTCAGCGACTCTTTTGTTAGATAATTGATAAATATACAGTGTATGATTGACTTGATATTTAAAGATTAAAATGTTCGCCGTCACATGTGCATGAGAAAAAAAAATGTATAAATCGGAAAATCACATTCCTACACATAGCTGTAAAATAAAGAGCAGAAGCAATAAAAATATGCGAAACCATAGCAATCAAATCGTTATGATTTTGTATTGGGGACATGAATCCCTTACCTTAGTTATCACATAATTGCAGACATAGTTATTCTATATGTCTTTACTGTTTGAGTTCAGAAAGCGAAAGGAATAAACCATTACATTTCATCTAGAAGCTAACGTCGGTAGAGAGTGAGCATACCCCCCCACTCATTAGATTTTTCCCAAAATTTGTGCGCACTTGCGCAGTTTTATAATTAATAATATTTCCAGCTGAAAGAAATAGAGATGGGAAAAGGTTGAGGTGAGAAGCAAAATAGTTATAAAAATGTACTAGTATAATGAGGAAGTAGTTGCTAAAAATGGAAGTTGTAAACTATTTGTACATGGTAGCCAAGTAAATAAGATAAAAATCCTTTTGAAAACGGGTGAACCGTTACACTCGGCCCCACTTAACGAAAAAAAAAAATGAGAAGCATTCGAGAATTTTTTTTTAAACAAAAAGTAAAGTTAAAGTTATCACTGAGGGTTCAAAATCAATCATTTGTCCTGATAACAATGTCAGATTATGTTTTCGTGCTTCCCCATGCAAATCTCAAGAAATTGTAGTAATCTACAACCTACTCTTCTCCACTCTACTCTATCAAAGTGCATAAAAGAGCAAGAAGACAGAGGTAGAAAACAAAAATGTTGGAAGAGAAATGGGAAGAAAAAGAGATAGCCTCAAGTCTACCAAACAAGAGGGATGGTTATAGCACCAACTCGCATAAAAGTACAGTGAAGCTGCACTGAATATGTACTACACAATGAAGATAATAAATTGTGAAGTAGAAAAAAAAATGTACGCAACCTACCAAACCCTAATATACTTAAGACCTAAAGAGAGGAAAAAAGTTGTCAAAATGTTGACAAGGGACAAAGAGTTTCAAGTTTCAATAAAATAACTACAAGATCGATACCTATACAAAATCTAAATACCCTAAATAACCGTGGGTAATTTTTCAAACAAAACTGAGATACCCTTAATATCCACAACAAAAGATTGTAAAATATTCCACTGAACAGACTTAAGAAAAAATTCAGATCTCCAAAGTATAAGTATAAGACCAAACTATTTCCGGTGCTGCTAAACCTGGCTGATCTCCGAATTTCGCGAAAAAAAAATCGTAACGTAAAGAGGACCTTCTATTATGTCGTTTTCAAAAAGAAAATGTGTGGATTATCCACGTTTTTTTTTGAGAAAAAAAATGTTTGAAAATCCCAATTTCCTACCTTATAACGTCAACAAACTGAACGAACAACACCACAAAACATAACACATACGTCAAAGTGACGTTCACAAAACATATACGTGACGTTAGGATCACGAACCACAAAACAGCTGTCGCCATCATACGCTGCGACGTTGCCGCATCTCGCCAACTGTCGGATGCCTGCCGAAGTGCCGAAATTGTTTGAATAAATGAATAAAACAAATGGAATCATTAATACCACCCACCCCATCACCCTAATTGCACCCCCTCTCCAAAAAGCAGACAATGATCAGGGACCTCTAAAAAAACTGAAAACACGGTTTGACCGGTTTTTTATATTGTTCTTTTTTGTTATTCCTCTGCCGGCACCGCCACACAGCAAGATTTTCAAAAACGATAATCCCTCTATTCTTTTTGTATCTCGGCCCCGGTAATATTGCGGTGTCAAAATCCTCGAACACTTTTTTCTACTTTACTTTTACAGCAAATACAACAATTATTAACATATTGCTAAAATCCTTGCACGGTTTTGAACAAAACGACACTGAAATCCTACAGTGTCAGAAATAAATAAAACAAACCATGATTATAAACTTTTGACTTTGATTGAATTTATGGTTATTTTCCTTAACAACCACTGTTTTCTAAGTTATTAAAATTGTTCAAATATTTTCCGTGGTTATTTTTTTTTATTTATGTTATTGGCTCTGATCTGATTTCCGTGGTTAATAATTTTTTTTAGTCGTTGGAAAAGGGTAGGGTAAGCGTTATCAGCTTGCTGAAGATCAATATGTTTTTAGTATTGAAAGTCTGTTTGGTGTTAATCTACCGATTGGCAACCACAAAAAGGGCCGGTTATGACCAACGACGATAAAATGAATTAGACTACGCCATCCTATTCATAATTGGCGCAATTTCATTGCCAACATGTAACAGGGCAAGGGGAGTTTTAGCACATTTCCCCCTTTCCCCTCATTTGTCTCTCGCAGTTTATCACTGGTCGGACAGTGGCTAATTTTCTTACTACACTTGCCATACAGCAGCTTTTGTTTACATCAAAAGTTGTTGCAACTACCACTGATCTTACTGAAAAATTGATGGTGGTAGTAAGAAAACTCTAACTCAATTTTATGCAAGATGGACATGATGAAAATTTTAAAACTATACATGAAGTCTAATAGCTAACTGAAGAATTGAGTATAAAATGCGATCAGGAAACATCGGATTTTATATATGTAATTAATACGGATATTTTGTACTAGCATGATGAGAAAATCGCGATTGAAATTTTATTCATTAAAACATCGCACCAGGCATGACACTATCTTAGGCTTTTCTAGGAAATTGCTACATATTTAAAAACAAACAACAACAAAAAAGTTGCAAAAATAAGAATAATGACATTAATGGATCGTTGATTGATCAAAATTTTGTTATGATCGGAAAAATGGCGTCCGCTGTGAGCGCTACTTTCTGATGAACGCGACCTAATAATTCCTCTATTTGGCGAATGAACGATTTTACTTAGAATTGTGTATTTTCAACTCCCTTTTTCTATAAATCTCCAAAAGTTAGAATCCGCAGTTAATGTAATTACGTATCTCACAGTGACAATCTCGCTTCTGGTTGTCATACAAATTTCTGATGCCTGCGCACTGTGTATTTCCCCCGTTTTGCCGTTGGCCATTGGCGCGTTTTTCCTCATCTTCCTAGTGCATAGATAAAAGATTTTTGGGTTGGGTTTTCCTAGTGCCTATGGTGATTGATAGCGTGGGTGTTACATTTTGTTTTTATTTTTCGGTTCGGTTCTATAATAACTAGATAACTATGGTTGTGTGGAGGGATATAGACCGTTTAATACATCTGGATGATGAGGGACTTTTGCGGTACCTTCAGGGCAAGGGGTTAGTAAGACGGCAATTCCGGTGTCCGGAAAGGCGCTGTCGACGGGCCTGCAGTATGCAGAAGCGCGCGGACCTTGTGCTTTTGACACCGCAATATTACCGGGGCCGAGGCACAAAAAGAATATAGGGATTATCGTTTTTGAAAATCTGGCTGTGTGGCGGTGCCGGCAGAGGAATAAAAAGAAGGACAAAAATAAAAAAAATCGGTCAAACTACGTTTTCAGGTTTTTTAGAGATCCCTGTTCATTTTCTGCTTTTTGAAGAGGGGATGCAATTGGGGTGATGGGGTGGGTGGTATTAAAAATTCAATTTGTTTTCATTTATTCAATTTCGGCAGGCATCCGAAAGTTGGCGAGATGCGGCAACGTCGCAGCGACAGGTGTTTTGTGGTTCGAGCTCCTAACGTCACTTTGATGTATCTGTTCTGTTTTGTGGTGTTGTTCGTTCAGTTTGTTGACGTTATAAGGTAGGAAATTGGGATTTTCAAACATTTTTTTCTCAAAAAAACGTGGATAATCCACACATTTTCTTTTTGAAAACGACATAATAGACCGTCCTCTTTACGTTACGATTTTTTTTTTCGCGAAATTCGGAGATCAGCCAGGTTTAGCAGCACCCTATTTCCATTTATGAAATATTAAATGAAAAAAAAATTGTAACACCATACGTGCGTCTATGAAAACCCAAAAAAAAATTAAATTTTGATCAAAATATTTTCTAAGAACTAACTATGATTCAGTAACGTTCTGATTCAATAAAAAAAATTTGTTGCAATCCAGTGAAGTTCTGATTCGATAAAAGATCTTGTAATAATCCTGCAATGTTCTGATTCAATAAAGAGCATTATAGTTCAGTGATAAACAACAAAAAAAAATGTTGGGCGCCAGCAGTATAAAATAAGACTACAAAGAAAAAAGTAATCAAACATAGGTGCTTAAGTGACATCATTTCAAAGTCAAATACCTACATGAAATTTTTCAAATGATAAGCAACAAAGTAAATTCAGAGAAGTGTTGTTAGATTCAAAAGAATAAATTCACAAAGGATTAACAAGATCAAATTCCAAAATCAATTCAGGGAAATTTTACACATCATATTAAACTTGAAAAGACAATTCAGGGAAAATTTTATGCCTCAAATTGGATTCAAAAATAAATTTAGGGAAAATTATAAATCATATTAAACTTGAAAAGACAATTCAGAGAAAATTTATACCTCAAATTGGATTCAAAAATAAATTCAGGAAAAAAAACTCATTCATCATGTGACAATTTAAAGTAGGCAAGATTACTATCACAAATCTAATATTCATTAATGAGTCGGTTCCAAAAAAAAATTGGTTGTATAAGCAAATACAACAACAGTCAAAAGCTTGAACTATTTGTGAGCATGTAAGCACAAGGGCCTTAATCGATGAAAAGTTCGAATAAGCAAAAAGCGAAGAATAAATGCAAAATGGCAAGTAATGTTACCAAGATTTCAATCTATCAGATATCAGACTAATAAAATTGTAACAAAATCATATCAAGTTATGCGTGCAAAGCGAAAATCGTAAAGTTATAAATTCAAAGTGATTTAAAAAAAATTCTAAGCTGTGACGAGCAGATCACATGAAAACAATTAGACATGAAAATCTCAAGCCCACAAAAGCTGTTCCAAGTACGCTGCAGATTTATAGGAACGCATACCAGGATACACTCAAGAGGATAGAGACAATCAGGGATAATTTCGTTCATGAGAGCCAAGTGAAATTTTTTTTTGTAAAGTCATAAATTTTAAAGTGATTTTAAACTCATAAGGATTCTACTATAATGAACAAGTACTATGAAAATAAATCAAACATGAAAATCGCAAACCTACAAAAGTTGCTCCAGATACGCTGCAGATTTATAGAAACGCATACCAGGATACACTCAAGAGGACAACAACAATCAGGGATGATTTTGTTCATAAGTAAACATTCAAAAATTGAAGAAGTGTTTCATAAACTCACACAGAGTTGAAATGAGATGACATGGCATAAATGACCATTTCATTTCACAAATCTACCAACAAACAATGTACATTACAATGTACCATATCAAAAGTGTTTCTTATACGCCAGAGGTTTCAAGAGCTGCTCGAAATACGCCAGATTTATAGGAATGCATACTACGACAGACTTATGAACAGAAAGTGCATATAAAGAAAATGCTTTCGATCCAAGAAACGTCATAGGACTTCAGTCTCTATAACACAAAATTTGGAAAAATTCCATAACAAATAATATTACTGAAAACATGTTACAATGTACTACGAAATGTAATAAACTCATACTACAAATTAAATTGATTAATCAAAGTTTTAAGAACTATCAAAAAGTATCAATGAAAACTGAAAAGTGTGCTCACAAATGTTCAGTAAGTTGGATTTTAAATTTGATCAAAGAAATTGGAAAATGATGTTAAATTATAATTGTCACATAGGAATATATAAAAAAAATTTCCCTGTAGATAATACGTTTGGACTATGGTGATTCGAAAAGTTGTCTAGCAACGATCTTAAATGTCCAAAGGGGATTTATTGGCAGAGTCTTACTGCCGCCTAGAATTTCAAGAGGCGCTGGCTAATTCTTTTTGACACTGACGCTTGAAGGGAGAATAACAGCGCATTTTCCTTTCAAACGTCTCGCATCTTCGCCCAGTACAGCAGGGCGTATGAAAATTTGGGACTATGATAGTTCACAAAGTTGGTTATCAACGATCTTAAATGTCCTAAGGGGATCTATTGGCAGACTTTTACTGCCGCCTAGAATTTCAAGAGGCGCTGGCTAATTCTATTTGGATGCTAATGCTTGAAGAGAGAATTATATTTTCCCTTCAGACATTAAGTATCCTCGAATACTACAGCAGGGCGTGTGAATTTTTGGGACTATGATAGTTCCTAAAGTTGGTCAACAACGGTTTTAAATGTCCTAAGGGGATCTATTGGCAGACTCTTATTGCCGCCTAGAATTTCAAGAGGCGCTGGCTGATTCTTCTGGATACTAATGCTTGAAGAGAGAATTACATTTTCCCTTCAAACATTAAGCATCCGCGCCCAGTACAGCAGGGCGTATGAAGTTTCGTAAAAAGAATCATAGGCAAAAACTATATAGGTAACAAATAAAAGTACTGATCACTATTTGAATCTGAACTCACTTAGTGATAGGCATAGTTAACTTTAAATAAGACCTCAACTAGAAAATGGAGAGACAAAAGCTAACAAGAAGTGCAATACTAAAAATATTAAACACTTCATCAAAAGATAAAAAAAACACTCGACCATGTATATACTTGAAAACATTAGAAACTAGTATTCTGGAGTGATACTCAAAACTTTTTAAAATTACTTATCTGGCCTCAACAAATACGACTGCCCTTATCAGTCTTTCAATCAAAACAAAACAGAGACTAAAATGCTCTAACATCAAAAATATTTGCCAGATAAATCAACTACACATATCGATAAAACTCCAGATTAAACCAATCATTAAAAAAAATCAAAGTACCTTACATTTACGTAATAAAAGATCAAAAAAAAATTTTTTTTGACATATCAATATATTTTGTATATGTGTGTGCATCCATTTATGTGTTAACCTAGGAAATTAAATATATATATATATGCAAGCATATTATTGCACATATATAACCACCCTTCTATAAATCACAAAAAACAGCTTATGAAAATTTCAACGTATAATTAGAGAAGCATTTACAACATACGCTCAGATTTGTAAATTAACGCATACGCGAAATGTCTTAAGACAGTACAAAAAATAACGCATAAGGAAATAAAATCTCAGTCATAAAAGATACACTAATAGACAAAAATCACTAGAAAAATTTAAAGACCTTCAAATATACCTACATAAAAAAATTTTGAAAATAGAAACTTTGGAACAACAATCACCCTGAAAACTATAAAAAAAATATAAGCTGATAATAGTTAAAGAAAATTAAATAATAAAATGTATATATGCCAAATGAAAGTACTGCATCAAAAAAAATTATAAAATGGAATTTTGAGTTAATGGGCCGCAATGGAATTTTGAAAAAAATTTGTCCATATTTTCACTTCAAGACAGCTGCAAGACTCACAACGCACAACCCCAGATCGTAGCCCGCATCGAGCCCCACGTTGGGCGCCAATTTATAACAATACAAGCGCTGATTGGTGATGAGCCACCAACCAATATATTGCCCATAGCAACCAGCAGCTCAATCAGATTACATGAAACAAGGGCTGTGGGTGCGTGCGTGTGTGCGTGAGTCTAGCTAGCCGCCAAGAAATGAAAACATGACAACAATGGTTTAATAAAAGTTTATTTCATATATATGAATGCAGTACATTTGTGTTCTATTTGATTTTTTTTTAAAAACAAGAACTTAACTTCGGAGGGAAGTCCAGGGAGTAGTTCTCGTGGTGCCCTTCCGAAGAGAAGGTGGTGCTCCAAAGAAAGTGTTACATGCTGCTGGTGGCACCCCAAAGAAGGCTGGCTTCTTCAGAAGGAGTTCTGGTGGTGTCACCCCAAAAAAGTGTTCATGATGGTGGCATGGAAGAGGTGTGGTGCCCTTCCAAAGAAGGGTGGTTTTCCTGTGAATGAGTTATGGCTGGTATTAGCACCTTGTAGAGAACTTCACAGGACTTCACGATCTGTTTCTGAAGTATGGACCTTCATACGTTCTTACATTTTGAAAAATTGCGTTCATATACTTCAGAAACAAATCTATGAATTAGCATGGGGATATTAAAAAGCCAAAACGCAGATAACTTTCAAATGTTCACATGGTAAAGATTAAAAAAAAATATATAGATATGTACAAGAGCGAATAGATAGAACAATAGTTAAAAAAAATTCATAAATGTCACAGTCCTACCGGATCTTTTCAGATATATGGTGATAAATAAAAAAAAAGTATAAAAATGTATGTTCAAAAATTTACAACCTTTTCCTCATCCCTCGTAAAACGAAATTATACAAATGTCCAGCAGATCTTTTCATTGCGTTCTCAATTAGCAAATCTGAGTGCTAGGTATTTTTACATAAGGAATGTCATAAAAAAAGTGAAACATTAAGCGACTCTTTTGTTAGATAATTGATAAATATACAGTGTATGATTGACTTGATATTGAAAGATTAAAATGTTCGCCGTCACATGAGAAAAAAAAAATGTATAAATCGGAAAAATCACATTCCTACACATAGCTGTAAAATAAAGAGCAGAAGCAATAAAAATATGCGAAACCATAGCAATCAAATCGTTATGATTTTGTATTGGGGACATGAATCCCTTACCTTGGTTATCACATAATTGCACAGACACAAAAATTATCTTAGAGAGACATAGTTATTCTACATGTCTTTACTGTTTGAGTTCAGAAAGCGAAAGGAATAAACCATTACATTTAATCTAGAAGCTAACGTCGGTAGAGAGAGAGAGCATACCCCCCCCCCCACTCATTAGATTTTTCCCAAAATTTGTGCGCACCTGCGCAGTTTGTATAATTAATAATATTTCCAGCTGAAAGAAATAGAGATGGGAAAAGGTAGAGGTGAGAAGCAAAATAGTTATAAAAATGTACTAGTATAATGAGGAAGTAGTGGCTAAAAATGGAAGTTGTAAACAATTTGTACATGGTAGCCAAGTAAATAAGATAAAAATAATTTTGAAAACGGGTGAACCGTTACACAGGGTGTCCCATTTTGGGCACTTTTGCGGGATATCTCGGTTATTTTTGAAAATAGAGAGTTTTCGATTTCACCCTGTATCTCAAAAACCAAGAGGGCCATGATATTTCTGTTAACGGCATCTTTACTTTCACAAAAAAGTAGCACAGTGTCGCGAAAACCGCAACTATCTATCTTTAAAAATATCCGAGATACCCCGTAACAGTGCCCAAAATGGGGCACCCTGTGCAACTTTTTTTGCTATCTTCTATAGTAGTGGAGTTATCGACCGAGCCGGTACTAAAAACTCCCCTGTATATTTTATTCTTTCATATTATGTGCAGCAGTAGTTTGGTCAATTTGTGAAGGGACAAATGTTACTATAGGGTATAGGATAGTAGTGGTAAAGATATTTTGACACACATTTTAAAATATTTTGAATTCCTATGGAATTAGTAAAGTATTCTAATGCTCTTTATCTATGTAGCTAATAAGAATTTACAAAAATCAGAAAACGTGACAACTACAGGTATAGTACAAGGCAGCCTTTTTTGGGCCCTAGTATTTATTTTATATGAAAATGATTTTTACCAAGTTTCAAATTGGCTTATAGTTATTAAATTTTTCACATTAATGGTCATGCTCATGGTCACAAATTGGAATTTAATTTGATAATTTGAAATGTTTAAACTTAGTATATATAAGTTGCAAGATATTTTTTTATACATATTGAACCAAGTAGAGAACTTACTACCCTGCTGATATTCAGCACTTTCAAGACATAGCCGCAGATACAGCATAATTTGGCATATTTTATATATATATATATATATATATATATATATATATCCCGTCTGGGTCCGGGTTTAGAATGTTCCCAGGGTTTAATCTGCCTGTCGTAAAAGGCGACTAAAAGATTGGTAGTCCTTGCCTTAAAAGGGCCTATGGTGGTCACCGGCTGTGAAAGCAGGCGTATGAACCACCATAGTGAGGAAGCGGCTGCACCTATGTTAAGGACGGCTTCCCGACAGCGTCTGACCCCAGGTTAGGGGCGGCTGATAGCACCTGGCAGTAGGTATAAAATGCGCCCCCAGGAAGCCGACCAACATCAAACGGCTATTCGGTGCGTGGCGACACTGTGGGGATAACCCAAGCCAGGGATGAAAGCCGGCCGGCAACCTGTACAGGTCATCCCTAGGAGGCAATGTGGTCGGCTGCCTCCGAAATGTCGGCTGGGGGCCCTAAGGCTAACCACCGGACGGGCCCTACCTTCTGGTTCGACCGCCCCAGAAGAAGAGCACCCACACCAGGCCGGTATCGGAAGCCGGCTCTGGGCAAGGTGGCGGTGCCTCGGATCGCCCTGACGACGACACACGCATCGACATGGACCGTTTTAGGTGGACGACGGAACTGAAGGATGACCTGCTGAGCTGCTACGAGAGCAGTAGCCCGCGCCGTAGGGGATACATGTCCCGCATGCATGGGAGGTGGTGTGAAATGCATCCAGAGCATAGCACAATTACCTCCCAGAGCTTGCGGAACCAGGTATTTTACCTTCGGGGGCAGGGATACGTTCGTGCTCCAGCTCAGCCTGCCCCTCCGGCGACTGAAAGGCCTGTTAACCAGGCTGGAAGGTCGCCGATGAGGCCCGCTGAGAGGGAAATCGACGAAGCCGTCTCACCTGGAGATTTCAGTGACCGAAGGGCCTTGCATAACAACAAGAGGTCCTTCAAGCTGGCAGATTTAAAGAGAGAGGATGAAGCGTTGAGTGAACGTCTATCGGAGGTCTCTGACATTTGGAGCATCAACTGCGAAATTTACGCTGCGGCTCTGAGGCTGGCTGGACAGGGGAGAGTGAGAGACTCTCCTGTCGAGAGAGCACAGAGGCGGGTGCGCCAGATGGAAGCGAAAATCCAGTTGGCTCGCCAAGAAGCATCCCGTATCCAGTGTGTGATGGAATATAGAGCGGCCGGTAGGCCTTTTACGCGCCGCGTGCGCCAGATAGCCCGAGAGCTAAGGCGCGACCATCACACGCTCAGTCAAGCGGTACTGGTTGTTGTCAAGCAGCATTGTCTTGACAGGATACGGACGCTAATCGCTGCTAAACGATCACTGGTGACGCGGGCGAGAGGTTTGGAGGAAAACAGATTATTTTCCGAAAAGCCTGCTCGTCTCTTCCAACAGCGACCACCAGTCATAGAGCAGCCGCCAACTGCTGATCGCGTGGAGACTTTCTGGAGGGGCATTTACGAACACCCCAAACCTCTCCAAGCAGACACTCCGGCCTTGGCGCAGTTCGAGTCCGTTTGTAGGAGGACTCCAAACCTGAATGTACTGCGTCACCCGATAAACACGGAAGAAATTCTTGGTGCCTTACGAGGCGCAAAGAATTTCGCAGCTCCTGGCCCGGATGGCATAAACACCTACTGGTTGAAAAAGTTTCCCAGTTGCCACCGGCATTTAGCTAGAGTTTTTAACTCGTGGCTAAATCAGGAGCAGCCAATTCCGGCTTGGTTTGTCGAGGGTCGAACCGTGCTTCTCCCGAAGACCGGAGATTTGTCTGATCCTAAAAACTACAGGCCAATAACATGTCTGAACGCATGTTACAAGCTCTTCACCAGAATCTTGTACATGCGTATCCTTCAAGCTGTAAATCCCGTATTTCTCAGCGTATATGAACAAAGAGGGTCTAAGAAAGGAGTAGCTGGCTGCAGGGATAACCTGTTGATTGACCGCTGTGTCACACAGGACTCCGTGCATTACCTGCGAAACCTTTCTATGGCCTGGATCGACTATCGGAAGGCATTCGACACTACGTCTCATGAACTGATTGTGCGGCTGTTGGAATGTCTTTCGGTAGATGATCAAATAGTGGGATGCATCAAACAACTGATGCCGCTCTGGAAGACTCAGTTCACTATAACATCGGGTGAAACCAGGGTTCGAACAGAGTTGGTATCATTTAAAAGAGGGGTCTTCCAAGGAGACTCCTTGAGTCCCTTGCTCTTTTGCATCTCGCTACTGCCTTTGTCCATAGCGCTGAAAAATACTAAGGGATACAGCTGTGGCAAGCCCAATTACCGGAGGCACAAGGTCACCCACTTATTTTACATGGATGACCTGAAACTCTATGCCTCCGGACAACGCGATTTAGAGCAGTCGCTTAGGGTAGTGCAGGATTACAGTCAAGCTATTGGTATGGAGTTCGGGATAGACAAATGTGCCATGGTTCATCTCAAAAGAGGACGTTGCGGAGATAGTGAAGATGAGGAGCAGCTCGTTGATGGGAGCATCTTGCGACAACTGCATGCCGGAGATACCTATACCTACCTTGGAGTGGCGCAGCGTCACATCCAAGAGGCAGAATTGGTCAAAGAGTGTCTCCGCCGCAAGTATTTGCACCGACTCCGGCAGATCTGGTCGTCAGAACTGTCCGGCAAAAACAAAGTCGCTGCCACAAACATGCTTGCGGTCCCATTGTTGCTATACAGCTTTGGTGCTATCCACTGGAACGTGGAAGAGCTGCGACAAATCGACATAAAGACCCGCAAAAGGATGAATATGGAGGGAAGTCTACATCCTAGATCCTCTGTCCCGCGAATATACCTCCCGCGACACCTGGGAGGGCGTGGACTATTGAGTTTGGAGCATCTGCACAACAGAGTAGTACTGGCCACTGCCTGCTATGTTACGACGAGCACCGATCCCCTGATCCGCTTTGTGCGAGAGCACGAGATTGCGGGTAAAGGAGCCTTCCTTTTTAAAGCAGCAACACGGGCAGCCGAAGAACTTAGTCTCACGCTCGACTTCACGCGGAGGTGTCAGCAGTCCGTTACGGAACTTGCTCCCGCACAATTAAAAACCCGGATTAAAACTGCTGAAGTCCAATTGCTTTTAAGACTTCACAAAGATAAACCAATGCACGGAATCTTCTACAAACATCTAGAAGAGCATGGTTTATCTGAGCAGTTGACCTTCTCCTTCCTAAGGTCTAATGGGTTGAAGTCGGAGACTGAGAGCTCTATAATGGCTTGCCAAGACGGTGTCTTCAACACCTTAGTATACCGTAGCCGGATTATGGGTATGGATGTGCCCGATATCCGCTGTAGAGCCTGCCTGCAGGCGCCAGAGACCCTTACGCACCTCTTGTCGGCGTGTAAGGTGTACGCTGGCACAGCCTACGTCTATCGGCACAACGCGGCTCTACGAGTGCTATACTACCATTTAAGGCACTCATACGGTATAGATGAGACACCGGTGCTGCCATACGCTCCAGGGGACATTGAGTCCGTTGTGGAGAACGAGAGGTGCCGAATTTACTGGAACTACTCATTCTCCACGCTCGAGCCTATACATGCAAATAAGCCCGACATAGTCCTCCTCGACTACCAACAAAAGACGATGTTCGTTATCGAGTTCTCGGCACCTGCCGAGGGGAACATCGTCTCTAAGGAGGAGGAAAAGCGGACCAAGTATCAGGAGCTCCTCGGACAACTTCGCAGGCTCTGGCCGGACTACACTGTGAGTCTGCTAGTAATGGTCATTGGATCCCTAGGTGGTATGAGGGATACGCTGCTCTCTGCACTGCGCAAAATGCCGGTGTGCCGTGCGGCGGCGCACATCTTAGCCGCCAGAATGCAGAAGGCAGTCATCCATGGGTCCCTTCGTCTGCTTAGGACGCACGATACGCGGACCCAGTGATTGCTCACCTCACGGTGTGAGGAGCAGTCGCTGGGGAATGGAACAGCGGCCCGGTGTGTCGGAGCCCGGGTTGCACCTTTTTTGTTTTTGTTTTGTCTATATATATATATACTAGTCATATCAAAATATCACATAGGAACTCCTAATTTGATTATACAAAATGTTGCCTATTGTTGCCACTATGGTAAACTTAGGAAAACTGTACCATTATTGAAAGCCATCCCAGTAGCTGTATATGCAATAACCAAAGTGTAATCAGAAATCAACTCATTTTTCTTTTGAATGTTTTATTTTTATCATACAACATACTTTACAACTATACAGGGTTGGGATAAAATATGGAACCAAGCAAATAACTTTGGAACGGAAAAAATGGTATTGCTGAAAATTTGCAGGTAAGTGTAGTGACGTATAATGCATCCGAAGACATGCTAGCTGTTAATGTACTTCCGGTTTAACCGGATGTACCGTCAACCTTTTTAATTTAAATGGGACACCCTGTATATGTTTGCAGATTTTAATACATCTTTTTGTTCCGAATACGTCCATAGTGGGTTTAGTATTAGTTTCTGTAAAAATGGGAAAGATAAAGCTTCTTCAGATGTTTAAAATGCTGGGCATTTACCTCCTGACGTCCTGATGCTGACGTGAATTGATTCGTAGAGACATCTTGGAAAAGGTAACTCAGCAATTTGTTAACAGACTTGCATATTGTCAGGAAGTAAATGACCTACATTTTGAACATCTGAGATAATTCACTTTGGATTTTCTTATTTTCTTACTCTAACACATCAAATTAAATTAACGTTTCAGTAAATAAAAAAGCTTTATCTTTCCCATTTTTACAGAAACAAATACTAAACCCACTATGGACATACTCGGGAAAAAAAGATGTAATAAAATCTGCAAAAATATACAGGGTGTCCCATTTCAATTAAAAAAGTTGAAGGTACTTCCGGTTAAACCGGAAGTACATCAATAGCAAAAATAATGTCTTCGGATGCACTATGCGGCACTAAACTTGCCTGCAAATTTTCAGTAATATCACCCTTTCCATTTCAAAGATATTTGCTTGGTTCCATACTTTATCCCAACCCTGTATATAACGATCTATGATCTTTTAGCTCAAGAAAGATCATCCAGTCTCACTAGGACTAGAAAAGAAATGGCAAGAACTTGAGATGAAACTACAAATGTTAGACTTGAATGATTATTCAGTATACACAGGAACATCAGGAATTGCCCTGTTGAAGATGAAGAGGGGTCCAACTAATTCAGATATGCTTAAAGTGAGTATTACAGTATTTAAAAATAATTGTGCATTTACTGGCCTATAAATAAAATACATCTGTGCTGTTTACTAATATTTCAGCTATATCTGTTGCTTTTCTACAATTTGTACTTTGACCGAAGCTAAGAATTTGGTCAAAATATTCTTCAACGGCTTTTATTTCAATAAACTTGCAGTTAGTTATGGGCTAGTGAAGTTTAATGAATTAAAGAAAGCAAAAAAATCAGTTTCAGAGGTTATCCAGAGACAGAATCTTAATGGTTAAAATGGTAACAGTAAGCCAATATATTTTTTTTATTTTAATATTCACCTTATTAATGAACAAACCATATAAAAAGCTATAAGATTTCTTATTTTGGGTACACAATGGATTTAAAATTGTTTGTGCACAACACTTACAACACTCATATAATAAGGTTGTCTTAAATACTAACAGTGCATTGCTATTCATCTTAGGAACATTATTTCCAATTTCAGTGAAATTTCTTTATCTATCGACATAAAATATTTTTTTTGTTCTATAATTTTGTATGATCCACAAGTTAATTTTAATTTTAATTTGCTTATATTTAGCGGTTTGGAGGGTAGGGCATTATAATATTTTGGAGCCTGTATATCTAATATGTCTTTGGACAAGATCATGTCTTATTGATGGCAATACAACATCTTGTCTGGATGCAATCCTTGTATTAATTTGATGAAGAAGGTTGTTCCTATAATAGTGGTATTTTAACATAAATCTTATTATTGGCTTTAATCTATAACTGCTCAACAGTCAACAGATTACTTTCCGAAAATAATAGTTGTGTGAGGAATCTCTGATTTTTAAAAAGCATTATTTTTATTATGTATTTCTGTGCAACATGCAGTGCTCTAGCATTTCCCCAAATTACTATACTGTAACTAATTATAGATTCTGCAAGAGAAAAGTAAGCAGTTTTTAACACCTCTAAAGGTGGGATATTATGATGTTGATAAAATTAGTAGACTAGTTTTTGAATTTTGGTTGTAGTATACTCTATCTGATATTTCCAAGTCAAAGTTTCACCTATGAGAATTCCCAGGTATTTGAAAAATGGTTCCCTTCCTATCTTTAAGTTGCATTTGCATGTTTGTATGTCCATTGTACAGTTATGTTTGTGTATTTTATTTGTACATATATACTAGTTTAATAAGCAGTGGCTAATATACTGATAGGAATAGTCAAATTTTGAGGAATATTCTTACATCAGACTTAAGATCTAAGAAGTTATGTCATCTTTACAATGAAAAAAGATGAATGGTGAGATAAAAAACGATGGCGAATAAGATGCAAGAAACAACCTATGCAGCTATAAAAAATTTATTATTCACTAGATCTTATTGTCATTAACATTACTGAGGCATATTTTAAAAAGAAACAAGTCACATAAATGTGATGGTATATTTCATTGTTGTAGGAGGCATTAAAGTTACTCAGCTTAAGCAGGCTGAAAGGTAAAAGGCATACCTTTCTATGTGGAGATGCAGGGCCACTTGCTATTGGCATCCATCTGAATCATCTAATGGGCAAGTCTGAAGAAGTTGAAATGCTTTGCGGCAAGTAAGATCTTTATATAAATTTGGAATACTTTCATGGCTTATTACAATGATTAATGATTTAAATTTAAATAAAATATGAGGATTGAGCATGCCATAACAAGTCAAATACATTCTAATGTCCCAAGACTGCTTATTGTAGAACATACTTATTAATGGTTAATGGCTTATAAAATTGAATTAAAAAAAAGGCAGAAAGTGTATACATCTGTCATAATAAAATATGTATTGCAAGATTCCCATATTTTATTTAATAGTGTTAAATTTACAGCAACTGATTTTACCATCCAATTTAATGTAGTTATTTAAAGAATAAGTATCCCTTGATTTGTGTGTAGCAATTTTCATAGGAATCAGTTCATGTACAATCATTCCTTAATACAAATTTCTAGGGCATATACATGATAAGAGGACCTGGGGAGCTTAGTCTTAGCTTAAGTTATGAAATCTTTGACTTGAGTAAATGTTTTAGGTTGAAATCCTTAAGCAGAGACATAGTGAATGTACAATCGGACTTGCCCAATGAATACTTGTATGGCAGAACTGGGTATCTATATGCAATTTTGTATGTCAACAAACATGTGACACCACAGCAGTTTGATGATGAGTTTGTCAGACTTGTGAGTATGCTTAATTTTATTGTATATTTTTATTATTTTATTTTTAAATAATAATAGTAAAGTACTGTCTCTCTGTTTGTATCTGTTTATTGTTAATGTTAATTCTTTTGTACTGGGAAGCAACAAACATTATTATTATATTATTATTATTGTAGTAGTATCTAGAATTGCTATTAAAGATTGCAAATTTTGATCGCAGTTTTTCCTAATGGCCGACTGTAGCTACAATTGTAACCTGCTATTGCAATTTGATTTTACTGGTGAATAATTAATGGTATAAAAAAATTAAGTTACCTATGATTGAAGTTTCCTTAATTAATCTACCGATTTCTCCAAGTACAAAAATAATTCACACTTGACCCTCTAACCTAAGCTGACGCACTTCATGCATGGAGACACTGCAAAGTCACAGTCCTCTAAGTTTTGTACTCTCTGCGATATTCAATTTTTTTCTGATATCTACTTATACCAAAAATTGTGATATGCACCTAAACGGTTCGCTTTTAAGTGTCATGTGTGGTACATAAAGTCACACTAGAATCGACCCACGAATCTAAATATGCAATAAAATGTAGGGTGTTCCATTAAAAAAAAACAACTTTGATGTCACGCTTTAATTAGACACCCTGTATAAAACTCATTATTTTTAAAATGTAGTACAATTCGACCTGCGTATACTCGCATAGTTAATTTCCTGAAAATAGGTATCGTTTAGTCCGAGGCGTTGAGATTGGTTCACCTTGTATATCCAATGAATTTCTGAAAAAAAAATCAGGCCTTTTGGGACACTACCTGTAGATCTTTTATACACTTCTTGTAGTTTCGTGTTGCAATTACTTATTTCTGTGTCGCAGAAATGAAGCCCTATGTTTCTAGCCATTCTGCATCCATGCGGAATTTTGCCTTTCGCTAAAGCACGGTATCTATGCTATGCTATCCTTCGGGTGGGTTGTGCGACTCGCTGTTTATGCGATTATTTATTATTATATTTTTTTAGATAATCGAGGCAATTCTGGTGAGCGGGCGCAATCTGTCGAAAGCGTTCAGCTTCAAATGTCCATTAATGTACGAATGGCATGAAAGCTACTATCTGGGAGCAGCGCATGGCGTTTCGGGTATCCTGTACTTGCTACTGCAAGTGAAGCAATACTTACCGGATGACGATCTGCAGAACCTCATCAAGCCGACTATCGACTATCTTACTACACAAAGGTATACCACCCTATGTTCATATTGATGTCTTTCTTGCGATACACTAGTCAAAGTCCAAGGCTCCAAGGATCACGGCCTTAGTTTTTACAATAAATATGAGCGTGAACACAGGCTAATCATAGGATAATTTCAGTTTGACATATTTTCGCAGTTCCGTAGGTCAGATATCACCCTCACCCACAGGATATGTCATACTGGGGGTTTCCGTTTTTAAAATTTTGGCATTCACAACTGCAAAGTCGTCATTTCTGGCGATTTTCATTTATGCTTGCCAAAGATTGGCGATTTTTGGTGATTTTCATGCCAAAAGCTGACTACAAGCATACTTATAATCTGGCACCATGCGATACTCGCTTTGAGTAAGACGCAAATGCACTCCACCGAAACTGCTTTCTTACTGCGTCTAGCTGTGAATGCAGGATGTATAAATAAGGGTGAGGGGTTAGGTGTCTCTTTCTAACTGATGGCTTTGCCCTTATGTACGTTGTCTGTTAGTTGCATTGAAGATTTCGCCCTCCAGATCTAATCTTGCCAATCGTGTATATTAAAAATGGCTTGATTCGCCTGGAGACAGGGTTGCCAGAAGGATTTGATGGATTTCCCCCAGGTCAGGTTCAAAAATCCCCCAAATTAGACATATTTGAAAAAAATCCCCCAAAATGTTTTTAACAAAAATATCAAGAAATAAATGAATATTATTTTTTTTAATGTATTACACACACACTTAGTGATAGTGAAATGTAAACAAAGTCGGAAAAAAGATGTTCTTCTAGAAAATTCATTTTTTTCATTCTTGTATACACTGAGAAAACAATCCGTTGAAACTTAAAAAAGAAATAAAGTTTAACAAATATCTTTTGAGGTTGTGGTTTAACAAAACGTAAAAAATAGATTCTTTCATAGACTAATATTATTAATATGTAATCTTCGTAACAAAAAAAAAACATTTTAAGTAATGTAACTAATGTATTAAATATAGCAAACAAAAAATGTATGAGGTTAAACTATGAAATTTATTCAAATAATATATCAAAGGCATTGTCATCAGCAACTTTATACATGTCTGCGTTGAACCTGCGTAACATATTCTCATTTGGTGTAAAGTTAGCACAGCCAATTTTCATAGGTGAAATCTCACCCTTAATATTGCCGCAAGTCTCCCAACCCACTTTTAAAGCTTAATTCAGATGCACACGACATCCGACGATACGACAGTACAAAACTATTCCTATTGGTTGAAATATTCAAAATGATACCAAATCAAAATATTTCAACCAATAGAGACAGTTTCGTATCGTCGGCGTCGTATCGTTGGATGTCGTGTGCATCTGAATTAAGCTTAAGAAGGAAGTGTAGAGTTGGGCGTGCCAAAATAATAAAAAATAGCCAGTGTAAATTTTCAGTTTTGCGTTATTAAAAACGAAGAAAAGTACCCCCAAAAATTCCTAAGGCTTTATTTTCTCCCCCAGGAAATAATGACCCCCAAAATTTCCTCCAGTAGGCTGAAAATACCCCAAATTTGGGGAAAAATCACCCAATATGGCAACCCTGCCTGGAGATATGATCCTGGTAATTTTCAGAGCAATCCAGATAAGCAAACATTGCCTTTACAGACAAAAAGAATGTAGCATCTTCTGTGCCGATTATAGACCAAAAACAGGCGCAAATTTTTTTTGATTGCGTCTTTCAGAGCAGATATTTCTAATATACACTACCGTGCAAAAGTTTGGAAGCAGTTAGGAATTTTATGAAAAATTCATAACAACCTATGTAACGTAGGTATTTATTTCAATGAAATACTTGTTAAATCATAAATTAATATGTTCTGAAACAATTTTGTCGTTGGTTTGGACAGTCACGGAAGCCTGAATTAAATTTTGCTTTCATCAAAATGACCACCTTTCTTTTTAATCACTTCTAAACAAATTTTTGACATGTTCCTTACTAATTTATCGAAATATTCTGTGCTCAAATTTTTCCATTCTTCTCGAAGGTATACCATAGTTGCGTAGCGGTAGTTAGAGAATGATTTTTCACCCTCCTGTGGAGCTCGTCCCACACCAGCTTGATCGGAGACAGATCTGGTGATTGAGCCGGACATTTCTTGATTTTGACTACTTTTTCTCGTTCTTTTCGTATTAAAAAATTCTTGGCACAATTTGGACGTGTTTGGGTTCGTTATCCTGTTGAAAGGTGAAGTTTGGGCCAATAACATTGAGCCCAGACGGTATAGCATTCTCAGGAAAAATCTTCAGATAGCCTTCCTTGTCCATTTTTCCATCTATTTTTATGAGACTACCAGGTTTACTGCCACAAAAACATCCCCAAACCATTACGCTACCACCACCGTGCTTGACAGTTGGCACAGTGCACGCTTCCAAAGCCCTCTCGTCCTTTGAGCGACGCACGAATACTCGTCTATTGGACCTGAATATTTGAAATTTAGATTCATCTGTCCAAAGGACCATATGCCACTGCTCGATCGTCCAGTTTCGGTTTGTGCTGGCCCAGTTTAGTCTATCCTTCTTATGTTTGGCTGTTAATTTGGGTTTTTTGGCCGCTACACGTCCTCTTAGTTCTGCAGGCAATAATTGTCTTTTCACGGTAATAGCTGATACTGGAGTTTGTCGTGTCTCATTTAAAACAGCAGTGATTTGTGGAGCCGTTAGACGTCGGTTTCTTTTAGATAACAGTATAATGAAGTTGTCCTCTTGACTTGTTGTGGTTTTTGCTTGTCCAGTCCTTTGCTTGTCCTCAAGTTTTCCTGCTTCTCCTTTCCTTACAAGGCTATAATGTACATAATTTTACACGAAATGCCGAGCTTTTCGCAATTTGCCGCTCACAATACCCTCCCCCACTAAGAGTACAGATAACATTTCGCTGTTCCATAGTAAGCTGTCTTCGTTTTGCCATGTTTAACACAAAAATTCAATTTAATCGACTTCTTGGTTATTTTAAAGCACACTAGATCTGAAACAACAATCACGAATGAATCCTTGATTGCAACTGACAAGCCTCTATTAAATATGAATGTAATCCACATGTAATCCACCATAGTTGCAGGTAAAACGATTTTTCTCGGTAATTTAATAAGATGGCAATAAAACCCAAGTTCAACGAAAAAAGGAGAATCTAAAAATTCTTTAGAAATCCGTAAAGGGATCAATTGTTTACACCTGGAATAATCCTAATGACCAATTAAGTTTTATTATATCAGGTCGTTAGGTTATATTTGCAACAGATTTGTCGTCAAATAGGGAAATGTGACTGCTTCCAAATTTTTATGTGATTGCTTCCAAACTTTTGGACGGTAGTGTATATGTAGCTTCATTTCAAGAAACAATGATAATTTAGCAAGGTGCGTCGTGTTATACTATGCAAAAGAGGCAGCTGTTTGAAGTACTGAGTAAAACAACTTGACAGTGACATTTTTTCTATTTTAGTCCTGTTCCTCTTCTAATTCGTCTGTTGTATAATAGTTGTCGCCTATATAAAATTTCGAGGAACGTTTTACAAAATTCTATTTTTGCGTTACAGGTTTCCTAGTGGCAATTTTCCTTCTTCTTTAGGCAGAGATGTTGACAAATACGTTCAGTGGTGTCATGGAGCTCCAGGATTCGTCTATCTCTTCTGTGAGGCGTACAAGGTATAGAAAATTGTGGCATGTATGCTTTTCCACCCATTTTTCAGTTCTGTAATGTGTACTATAGGAAATTCTGACCAGTGATTCAATGGTATAAATCAGAGACGATAGCATAAAAGCAATAAAAAGGTACTCGTGTATAATCAGAGCGTATTTACACAATGGACTAGTAGCATGAAGTCGGAAGTAGCATTTTCGCCTGCAGAGGGTTGTATGGCATACAAAAATAGTCGCAAAGGAGCGTTCAGTTTCTTCTTTCTTAGTATCTTAATAAAATGGTTTTGAAATTCTGGAACTGAAATTTAAATGCAGCCAACTGTTGCGAGGCGCGGTTTTGATCGCCCGGCGAGTGTTGCCAAACCTATCCTGATTTCAAGAACTCCATGGTAGACAAAAGGTTAGGTAGCATCACTTTGCCTATTATAAGTGGTTTTCGTTGAAGCTCACACTGTGTTGAATTCCGATGGCGTCCTTATCAATTAATTGCGATTTTTCCATATGCAGGAAAATGTATGTACTAAAAGCATATCAAATGGACAAAAATTTGCATGGTCGATGATAAATTGATAACTTTTAAAATGCTAAATAGACTAAAAATGAGCCCTAAGCTGCAAATTTGATTATTCCAGCGTCACTTTAATTTCAGAAATGGGAGGTTTCTGACGTATTAATGCCAACTAGACATAACTACCGTGCGGAACACACAATAGGTTAGTGCGGAAGTCAGAACTATGTCACTGTCATTTGTCACGGTGATTAAGATTTGACGCTTGTGTCCTATGAATCTGTTGGAAATCGTCAAATATACGTCGTTCTTGTTCTCTTTGAGTTTTGTTTTCGTCGTCCTTTTCTTTTATCGCTGGAGTTGTGATTCTCGTTTTGTTTCATATAGGCGAAAAAGACGGACTGTTGACAGCATAGAACGAATGGTACTGTTGTGATGTTTTGTGGAAATGACATAACATTGCGTTTCATTTACATTGTTTATTTATTTAGCAACGGGTCAAGCCCACCAATAAAGTAAAAGTTCTAAAATTTTTAAAAATTCTCAATATGATATAACAAAATATTAAAATTAAATAGGAAACCTGGCTACCTACAATGTCTTACAATATCAATGATAATACAATCATTAATAGTACATAGAACAAATAAATAGAAATAAGGAACAAACAATATTTTTTGGCATTTGATAAAATTAGGCCTTTCACGGTTCGCACAAATGGTTCGCAAGGACCCAAGAAATCTAAATCAGATAACTCATTGCACAGACGGAGGGTACGAGAAATAAAAGAGTGATAAGCATAGTTAGTTCTATGAAACTCTTGATGAAAGGTTTGTGTAGTACGAATGTTTCGGAATGGAACATATAATCCAGTTCTGGAAATTAAATAGGGACAATCAACGATTGTGATTCTCATCAACATTAGCTAATCTTATCTATGTTCCGTGCTCTAGTTTGTTAACATTTCCATTTCAACTCGACGCTCAAAAAGCGGCTGTCTTTCCATTTACCGATGGTCTGTCATCACGGGTTGCTGCCAAATGCATCGCGACTATTTTCACTACAAAGCAAAAGGGTATAAGTTATTTTTTGTGAAAGTTGGTGAAAAGGACAGAGAATGTGGTTTGATGATTAGTTTCAAGTCGGCATTGTGTGGCAACATTACACACCTCTACGTCTTCTGAGTGGCTAATTTGATTTTAGTCTCGTGACGTCACGTGACTAGAAAAATTCAAATATTTCCTTATTTTCTCGCTATCCTAGGCTAAAAAAAAAATCGGGGCCATGACATGCTCTATCAAAAGTAATAATAAACAAAAATCATGACACTAGTCTATTACCTGTTGAAATTTAGTTTATTCTTGGTCATGATCAGAACTTTTGAACTGTTACATCAGTGTAGCAGTTTTGTACTTTAAGTAAGGCTGGACAGACAGTCGAAGCGTTAGTAATCTGGTTTCACGAATGAATGTGGTTTTATTGAAGCGCGATGAATATGTTTAATTGCGTCAGTTAGTTTGGTACCTAGTTTGTAATGAGGTATCTGTTTATCTCAGGTATTCCACGACCCGAAATATTTGCAACTGGCCAGCGAATGTGGCGACGTGATTTGGGAGAGGGGCCTCTTGAAAAAAGGTTACAGCATTTGCCACGGCGTCGCTGGGAATGCTTACTGTTTCTTGGAACTATACCAGACGACAAAGGTATGCTAGTTTACCGTTATAGAAAAAATGGAGTCAAGTTGATTGAGTCAGTCCTTCCCACACATTATGGTGATACCAGTTTATTATTTTCCCATAGCATGAAGCTGTAGTCTGAGATTCCCTTGCAACCAAAGCATCGTCCAACCGCCCGCAAACAAACAACTAACACAAAAACTCTCGTAAATAATTTCTAACACCTCTTTCTCTCTGTAGAAACTAGGACGACTCAGTTTTTATTCTGCAATCTGAAACTCTTATTCTAATCGCATGGCTTGCCGATTTTTCGATATTTAAAAACAGATCATATTACCATTGTCAATCGTGGGGGCAATGAAATGTGTTCCGGGGCTTTTATATTATACTGTTTTATTTTTTAATTTAGTTTCACCGCCACTAACACAATTAAAAAAAAACACAGTCTTTATCGATCTCTACGAAGGCCCACATTATGGTTTAGAAATTCGTTTTTATCAGTTTAATAACATACGTTCATTACAGAATTATCTACATCAATATAATTTCAAAAATTATTTTTTGTCTAAGGTAGGGCAGCATTGGGATAAATCTGAAAAGTATATTATGTCGTTCCTTTACAGGCGAATGAAGAGCCCACTACGATTACAAAAAAATTTTCAGTTTCACAACTCCTCACCCCCAAACTACCCCAATTTTACCCCTTCTGAAAAAATGTGGCAAACGATCAATGTGGCGATTCTGTAGCTTTCGCTATAGTAACGAAAGCAGACGAAAGCGAAGCTAATCGTTTACGAAAACGATTTTTGACGGCATTCCATAACCAACGTTTAACGCTTCGTTACGGTTTCGGCATGGAGCTCGATGACTCATGAGCATTCACAAGTTGGCTTAAATATCTCTGGATGACACTCTGCAAAATCCAGCAATGCCGACCATTGCGAAGAATTAGTTTTTTCTCTCCGATTCATTGCTGCTAATTAAGTATACAAACGAATTTAACTTTGACACACAGCAATAATAACGTCAAAATTTGACAAACGAGATCCACAATCTTTCGCTATCGCTTATATAACGTTCGTCTGCGTTCATTATATCCGAGTCGGAACGAAGACATTTATGGAATACCGAAACGAGCGAAAGCGTTGGAAGAATGTCGCTATTGCTTCGCTATCGCTTCGCTTAGAGTTACAGAATTGCCACACAAGAACCCCTAAATCGCCTAAACACGACGTTTGAGCTATTTTTATATTTCCATTTTTTTTGCTGCGCCGCCACTGACACGATTTCTAAAAACCATACGCGTTTTCCACCCTCGCCACGGTAATTGTCTAAATTTCATTAAAATGAATTCAACAATTTCCGCTTTACACAATATCGATCTTAAGCGATACTCGTATGCAAACATCCGAAAATTCAAAGTCGCTTGGTTTATGTAATAGGCAAGACAAAGTTCGGATTGTCCTAAAATATCCGCTAGGTTTTTCTTTCACAGGTCAGTGAACGGCCCATTATGAATACAGCATTTTTTCAGACAGACCGACAGCCAGCCAGGCAGGCAGACAGACAGACAGACCGCTCGACGGAAATGAGTGACGTGGATTTTCGTTATCCAGACATCATAAAACGCCCAAAAAGCGTATAATCTGAAAATCGAAAATTTTCACATTCACAATACTCCCCTCACCTATTGGCGTGGGAAGAAAATTATACGTAGGAAACGATCTACGTCCTTTTTTCCTTTTAAGTACACCAAGTCTCACTTCTGTAACCCGAATATCGCGGTGTGTACAAAAAAAAAAAAATGAAATAAAACTTCAACACCCTGTATCTCAGAAACTAGTGCACTGTAAGTTTATGTATTATGTGCTTGGCAGATCTCGGTCCAGATGTATATATTGTGTATTGTATATGATGCAAAGCTATATTATAATACACCTGCACATTAGACGCAAACGGTTGGCGCGCTTTAAAAAATGAAGTCAAGAGTATTGACTCAGTACCTCCCACACACTACGGTGATACCAGTTCATTATTTTCCCATAGCATGAAGCTATAGTCTGAGATTATCTTGCACCAAATCACTGATCAATGGACAGTCTGTTATGAATACAACAAATTTTTTAGTTTCACAACCCCCATCCCCCAACCACCCCAATTTCACACCCACCCAAAAACAGTATCAAACGATCAGGAACCCCTAAAAAACCTAAAAACGAAGTTTGAGCTTTTTTTATATTTTTAGTTTTTTCATTATTGCTGCGGCTCACTGACACGATTTCTAAAAACCATACGCGTTTTCCATCCTCGCTACGGTAATAATACTGTGTAAACATTTCATTAAAATCAATTCAGTAGTTCCCACGATACACAATACAGAACGATCAGAAGCACTAATCGTATGTATACATCAGAAAGTCCCTTGGTTGCTGTAATAGGCAAGGCAATATTCGGATGGACCTCAAAGAGGGTATTATGCCGCCAGGTCTTTCTTTTACAGGTCAATGGACAACCTATCGTGAGTACAACAGATTTTTCAGTTTTACAACCTCCCATCCCACAACCACCCCTATCCAAAAAAGTAGAAAACGATCAGGAACCCTTAAAACGCATAAAAACGGAGTTTGAGGAATGTTTGAATTATTGTGTCTTTTTTTCCGACAGACAGACAGACCGACAGACAGACGCACAGACAGACCGACAGACCGACAGACCGACAGACCGACAGACCGACAGACAGACCGACTGACAGACCGATGGAAATGAGTGACGTGGATTTTCGTTGTGCCGGTTTTCCACTAAACGGACAGTTGAGTTTATATTTTGTTTGTCTTCTGGAACCTGAAAAACAAAAACAAACTTAAAACTCTGGTTTCCATCAAGTGGACTACATTATGTTCGACAGGCACGCCTCCCCCGAAATGTTATATAATGCTAAAATGCCGCCTAAAAAAATGGAATCCACAAATTTGTAACCCCCTCCCCCCGCTGGCAACTTTAATCTGGACCCCCGAAAGGTCAACCAAGTGACACCCATAATCTGGACCCCCTCCCCCCCAAACAAAATCCTGGATACGTGCCTGATGTTCGAGTTTCGTTTTTGTTTTCCATTGGCCGGGAGCACATAAAAGTACTATTGTTTTAGGAGAAAACGACGCCAACAGAGATATTGGGTCCGATCGTTGTCTAGACGAATAACTACTAGTAGAAGCTGCGAATATAAGCCAACCTTCACCAAACTGGTTAATGGATGAAAAGCATTTTATATTAAATTTAAGAAACATATCGCGAGTGGGTTGGCTGAAAAATTTCAGTCCAGGATATGATTAATTAAATATTGAAAAATTAATTTTTCCCGTCCCAACTATAGGGTAGGCAGGTATAAACAGGTAAATCAATAATTTGCACCGGTGTGTTTAATGTATGAAACTTATATCAAAATAAATATAATTGTATTGCAAACACGTCGATATAGGGTTGTCTGCAAAAAATCAGTCTGGAATTCCGGTTGTCGAATTTTAAAGATCAAAATAATGCTGCCAGTGAATACTTGCGCCAGAGAGGTCCGAGCGAACTATCCCGTGTATTAACAAAGTGCGCATGTCATGTGTCCGTGAAATTGAAAAGGATAGCGATACACTCGTAAATGCTGTGCATCATTGTATTGGAACAGTTTGCCTTATTCTTCTGAATTGAAAAAACTACTATACTGATTGTTGTTATTTATAAACATTAAATTGTGATCAAAAATGGCTAAAAAGTGTTTTCTATGCAATTCGGACGATGATGTTCTTGATTTTAACGATGAAACGTATAAAAACTGTTCGTTGAAATTAAATTTTCGTAAAAAGAAAATTTTTAAATACAATGGCGTTGAGTTAACCAATGCATCACTCGATTTTGTTGGTTATCATACCACGTGCTACAAAAAAGTGACTGCTTTTGGTAAAAAATATAATGAAGAGTTTAACAACTTTCTTGGTGAGAATACGGTAAGTGCATAATAATTTAACCTTCAAAACTATCTTAGTAAATACATCTTTTAAATTTTCTTAATTGTGCAATAATGACATGGAAGATTCGTAAATTTATACATTTTTGATTATGTTTCATTCAAATCAATCGTTTCAATTTCACGGACACATGACATGCCCACTCTCTTTCATTCAATGGCCGAGCTACACGCAGCTGCTATGCTGCGTCCTTTGTTAATACACGGGATAGTTCTCAGTGTATATGTATCGTGGGATAGTTTGCTTGGACTTCTCTGGCGCACCTATTCACTGGCAGCAATATTTTGATCTTTAAAATTCGACAACCGGAATTCCAGACTGATTTTTTGCAGACAACCCTATATCGACGTGTTTGCAATAAAATTATCTTTATTTTGATAAATGTTTCATGCATTAGATTTCCGAAATTTTTAGTTTTAACAGCACGAGTACTTATGAAAACATTATTGGAATTATCTGCTACAAATCTTTGGTTGCCTCAAGTAAACCAGTTCGCAGAAAGTCCGATGAAGCATACGGAAGACAGCTATCATAAGCTAATAGACATCACGATCAAGTTCTGGTATGAAACAGTGAGATGTTAATGCTGTTGGATAATGACGGGCTTTAGAAAATGGTACCGTAAAATGTTTTGCGACGTATTATAATTGTCTTACTATGTATGCCTGTACCCCGCCACAAGGCTCAGCCTTCTAGGGGTGGCATTATTTGTAGTTTTCTTGCAAATAAATGAATGAATGAATTAACCACACCGGCACCGGTGCAAATTACTATTATAGAAATAGAAATGTTAACAAGCCTCAGTGTTCTAGAAGAATCGAACGATACATATGCGAAACAAATTGGCATGCTTCAGAAGGAAGTTGATGTTGCGACTCTGACGGAAAACCTCCGTTATAGACCAGAAAAGGCCATTATCGTTCAAGATAGCCTACCTACAAATGCTGAAGCGGCAGAAGGAGACGACCCTGTTGAAGCAGAGCAGAGTACTAGTGAAAAGACAGATGTTATGGAAAGTGGGAAAGAAGAGACATGTGACGAACCAGATGTGAGAAAAATTCTAGTCGTTGGTGACGAGCTGGCACGGAATATAGCAAAGTGGTTATCTTCAGCTGTAAGTAAAGCGGACTTTAGAACATCAGGCATTGTGATGCCCAAAGCAGAACTGTGTGATATTAGTAGTATAGTATTCAATAACACCACCAATTTTGGACAATCAGATGCAATAATTGTAGTATTTAAGTCAAGTAATGTATCAAACTACAACTTGTTAAAGAATGCGCTGAAAAAGCTGCTTCCATGTAGTAAGTATACAAACTTGCTAATTCTAGTACAGTATAACTTGAGAGATGATAATCAAATGCATAACTTCATCAATAAGAAAATTGAATCTTTCAAAGGCAGGAACCTCAACTGTGCGATAGATTTTGAAACTCTGTTTGGGATGTATGGTAAGAATATAGCGCAATATATAAAACATCATTATATTCCAAAACTTTTAAATGCCTATTCAAAAGTAGCTCTCAAAACTACAGAACATCCGAGGTTAAGAACAAACAGCTTGATAGGTTTTTTCGTTCCTCATAGTTGTGAACCGATAACTGACAGCCACAGTATCACTGTGATTCATCAAAACGTTCAGTGTATTTCTAACAAGTTGCTAGAATTAGATATATTTCTAAATGAATGTAAATGTGATATCTTTTGTGTGTCTGAACATTGGGCAAAACATGAACAATTGGAATCCTTGCATCTTTCTAATTATAAGTTAGCAAATTTTTATTGTAGAAGTAGTTTTCGACATGGTGGTGTAGGAATCTATGTAAAAAATGGTATTCTTTATGACAATATCTCTACTTGTTCGGTTGAGAAAATATTTGAATCTGTGATAACCTATTTTAAGGATTTTAAATTGGTTGTCTTATGTTTGTATAGAAGTCCAGATGCTGACTATAATCTATTTATAGAACATTTGAACACGACCTTAAGTACAATAAGTAATAGGTTTAGAGGCTACAGACTAATTATTTGCGGAGATTTTAACATAAATTTTTTGAAACCTAGTGGTAAATTAGATATTTTATTAGATTTATTGGGAACATGGGCTATTGAAGCAACAATTGATCAACCTACAAGGGGAGAAAACTGCTTAGATAACATTTGTGTGAATTTTGATAAGGAATATTATCAAAGTACGGTAATTAATGGAAATATCAGTGACCATCTTTGTCAAGCATTAACTGTTCGCTGTAGCATCAGAAACTCTCAAAATGATAAAAAATTTTCTGTATTCAGGCAGCTGAATAACACCGATAATATCAATCAATTTAATCACTATTTGCAACAGGAAAATTGGTCAAAGTTATACCTGGCTAATGGTGACATCAACGAAAAGTACGGTATATTCACAAGTATTCTTAGGTACTACTTTGAAATAGCTTTTCCACTAAGAAAAAAAGTATATTCTAACGTCAGAACAAGTAGAAAACCTTGGTTAACTAAAGGCTTACTTATTTCCGGACAAAAACTGAAAAATCTCTATTTCCTAATTACTGACAACGAAACTAAAAGATATTATGATAATTACAAAAAAATATATAGAAAGTTGTTAAGAGAGGCAAAAAAGTTATACAATAGAGATGTGATTATGAATGCCAACAATAGATCCCGAGCTGTTTGGAATATAATCAAACCTGAGAAGAAACATAAGAATATTATCCAACTACAAATAAATGATGAAACCATCTACGATGATGTAGTAATTGCCAATAAGTTCAATGAACACTTTGTAGATACTCCAAAGCAACTCAAAAAAAGTACAGAATCAGCACTTGTTACTCTAGATATTAATAATAACCCAAAGAGTTTTTTCCTTCGCCCAGCTTCCGAGTCCGATGTTGCTGATATAATAAAAAATCTAAAAAACTCAGATTCCACGGGAGATGATGGCTTTAGTACCAACTTGCTGAAAAAATGCAGTAAATATATTGTCAAACCGTTTACTTATTTGTTGAATTCATCTCTGGAATCTGGAGAATTTCCAGATGCTCTGAAAATTGCAAAGATAATACCTGTGCATAAATCTGGGAGTCTTAACGATACAAAAAATTATAGGCCAATATCTCTTTTGAGCCCTTTCGCAAAAGTTATAGAAAAACACGTGGCAAGCTGTTTGGCAGAATTCTTTTTAAAAAACAAGTTATTTAACATTAATCAGTTTGGTTTTCTTAAGGGTCTGTCCACAACAAAAGCTATAATCGCATTTCTCAACATGGTTTATGAGAAAATTGATGAAGGTAGCAAGTTAGTTGGAGTATTCATAGATCTAAGTAAAGCATTTGACCTAGTAGATCATGACTTACTACTAAAGAAATTGGACCTCTATGGTATTAGAGGATTGCCGCTTCAGTGGTTTAGAAGTTATCTGTACAATAGACACCATTACGTACAAGTAAGCAACAGTCAATCCAGAATGCTTGGTTGCGAAATAGGAGTACCACAAGGTTCGATATTGGGTCCATTGCTTTACATAATTTTTGTGAATGATTTCAACAGCAGAAGTTATGTAATGTATGCAGATGATACATCTCTCCTCATCAGTTCCCCAACTATCTATGAATTAACAAGATCTGCAAGTAATGAATTTACAAGAACATATGAATGGTTCATGAAAAATGGTCTTGTTCTAAATAAAGAAAAAACATCTTTCCTTCGGTTCTCTTGTTCAGCAGAATACAACAACAGCCTTCTTATTAAATCGCAAGAGGGCTCTATCAAACAATCGAATGATGTTAAATTTCTTGGCATATATCTGACGAATAACTGCAAATGGGACTTACATATAAACAGCATATGCAAGAAGCTATTACCTCTAGCCTACTGTATAAACCAGCTGAGGTTTGTTGTGGATAGATCTGTGGTCTTGAGTTACTATCACTCTTATTTCCACCCCACCATCTCTTATGGAATAATTGCTTGGGGAGCATCTTACAGTGTCCACAGAATCTTTGTAATACAGAAGAGAGTTTTAAGGATGATAGCTTCAGTTAATAGCAGAGCTCACTGCAAAAATATTTTCATCAATTACAATATACTGACACTGCATTGCGTCTATATGTACCAGTTATTACTTTATGTCAAGGAAAATTGCAGTTCCTTTGAGGTACTTAATTCACACAGGTGTTATAATACAAGAAATTCGTCTATTTTGCAGGTCCCTGCACATAGACTGTCAATGACTGAAAACAGTCCCAAATACATGGGGATCAAATTGTTCAACAAGCTACCAAGCCATATGAAACAGGGGAGTATTTATGAGTTTAAAAGAAATATCAAATCGTTATTCCTAAAAAAAGCCTATTACTCCATTAACGAGTTCCTCTATGATGAAAATATCTAGTTTTAACCTACTTTTTTAGATTCTAACTGTTATACATAAGTGTTTTTGTTACTTTATTGTTCTATTAGTGTGGTGTTTAAATGTTGTTGGTTGCTGTTCTGTTTTTTTATGTATTTTTATTTTTTATTTGTATCTATACATTTATACACAATGTTTACTTTGACGCATTCTATATCATCGTTGATGATCGCTGAATAAAGATTATTATTATTGATTTACCTGTTTATACGTGCCTACCCTATAGTTGGGACGGGAAAAACTTTACACTTTCATACTTCGATTGGTATGTGATTTGTCTATTAACCAAACCAGTGAAATGTTAAAAAAAAATAACTTTTCAATATTTAATTAATCATATCCTGGACTGAAATTTTTCAGCCAACCCACTCGCGATATGTTTTTTAATATATTAAATTTAATATAAAATGCTTTTCATCCATTAACCAGTTCGGTGAAGGTCGTCTTATATTCGGATCTTAGACTATACTTGCATAACTGATGAACGATTTCCAAAATGATGGCATGGAATTGTCTGGAGAGCTACCTTTTATATTTTATAATTTTTTGGGAATGCCTATATCTGACTTTCAAGAGCTAATAATATTAATTAACAAAAAAGTTGGAAAAACCAAAAACATTAGAGATTCAGTTTCTGTACGTCATATTCTGGTTTCTTGCCATTGGAACAGTTATTAAAGCTTAATTTACTTATGCAAAACAAAATATGAGTCTGCCCGATTTTATCAACATGCATATTCTACCAAAGGCTTTGACAAAGCTTTTCTATTGGATGTTATTTAGCAAAGGCTTTCTATTAGGTATTGAGGGTTATGTCAATAAGTATCATCCAATACTATTTTACCAATAATGGAAACAAATCGTCAAAGCTGAATGACACTTATGTCAAAAATATTTTAAAATTCATGGATCAAATTCATAGCAGAAAATCAGAACAAAGCGATTGATTTGCAAATTGTATAATAATTACTAATTCCAAACTGCGATAGTTGTGCCAGAATCATAAAAGTAGTATCAATCACAGCCACGTTAATTAATTATCAATAATCCAACCTCAGTCAGTCAGATTGATTATAGACAAATACATACTTTTATGAAGAAACTTCTATCTACTGGATGCATGTTTGTTATAGACCTTCTTATAGAAATATTACGGATACGGCGAAACAGTTGCTGGATATGAGTATCAAGAGCGCTACTGAACTGACAGTAAATCGTGATCGTGAACGATGGCGAGCTACAGTTCTTAAAACTATTGATAATATTCTAGCTCCGACTTAATGCATTTTACGAGTTCACAACATGTCTGTTAATACATTGTGACTATTCACAGAGGATGTAAAGGTGCAGCGGGGCGACACTGGGTAAAAAGCACCGTAGCGCAAATACTATGAAAAACATTGTAAGGCATGCATAAGAATAAAAATTCCTCTGCTAGTTCCCCCCTCTATCTGACAAATATATAAACCATCTGATTCATTTTTTGACTATACGTCACAACGAATTCGACGTCACGTTTCTGGTTTACAAAGAATAAGGTTATACTTTTGCCAGCCTGCGAGCTTTGCCGTTAAGTAGGATAGGCAACAAGTAATTCACACTTGTGATGGTTGGTTAAATCGTGTGTTTAGCTTTGCGAAATGCAACAATATGTTGTTTTTACCCCTTTTTACTATAATACAAAGGTATACTTTTTTTATGGTCAGCCTCCCGCAAAGGCTGAAAGCCTATGGTGCTGTTGAAGCGCTGCGAGAGGATAAGTGTCGGTTCACGTTAGATTTGAAACGCTGCATCGTCATAGTCACAATGTCTTAACAGACATGTTGTGAACTCGTAAAATGCATTAAGTCGTAGCTAGAGTATTGCCGACACGAATATTATCAATAGTTTTGAGAACTGTAACTCGCCATCGTTCGCGATTTACTGTGAGTTCAGTGGCGCTCTTGATACTCATATCTAGCAACTGTTTCGTCGTATCCACCCAACGTGTAGGGGAACGGCCAAAGCGCCGCTCACTCGGGGCGTGACCCTGAACTACAAGTTTCTCCATATTTTCGCTTCTGTGAATATGTCCGAAACGCTGCATGTATTTATAATTATTATCGATAGTAAATCATTGCTTCATCAAAATAATGCAGTAATTTGAAATCTTGTCATCATTATCATTTGATAGACCTGTCCTGTCCAGTGATCAAATGTACTGTTTTTGTGGAATCTGATTGGTTCAGATTAGCAATTGCTAAGCTCTTTGTTAAACAAGAAAATGCAATAATTTTTCATCCATTTAGGATGGAAAATCAGACTGGAAAAAATACTAGACGGTTCATAATGGTCGATTGCATACAGGGTGTCCCAGAAGTCAACGTCAATCCGCAACGAGGTGACAGGATTGGTTGTATCTATCATGAGAAAAATCAGAAAAAAAATCTATCCCATGCAATTTGGAAATTATGGGCATTTAAAAAAAACTAGAAATGTTCTCAAATTATAACAATTTTTTAGTTATTGTGGTTAACTTTTATTATTTTTGTTCGTTTAAACTTTGGAACCGTAACCCTAAATAACATTTCTAGAAGCACAGTCACAAATAATGAGACAATTGCTCCAAGTTTTCTAGAATGAAGCCTATTTATTAAACTATGAATTTAAAATTTTCAAACTTTGCCGACTTTGAAAGAGCCTCCTTTAAAAAAATGTATTAAAGTACCTTGGTATTAAAACGACTGGCCAGTTGGTCTACGACCAGTGCCATTAAAACAAACAAAAAAAAAAATAATAAAGTACCTTGGCAAGTGCCATGAAAAGTTGGCGCATTGAACCAGGATTGTAAAATGGTACAATACTTGTTAGTTTCATACTAAAAAAACGAGTCAAAAAAGGAAGACCTCAAGTAACCCGATTTTTGCTAACCCATTTCACTCAGGTCAGATGTTCTTTATTCGCACAAGCTTCTGGTAGGTTCTTAATTTTACGGCAAAATGATGAGAGAGGTGGATAGTGGACATGTTTGCCATGAGTGATGAGTGAGCAAGACCGATAGTGACGCCACTTTCAGCAAAGTCAAAAAATAAGTAAAATTAACGAAAAATCTTGACCTAGCTTAGTTTAGGTTTATGTTTTTATTACGATAAAAGTTCAAATTGTGTACCATCAGCCTCAATACACGTGCTACATTTTCTTAAAAAAGATCTACTTATTAGCCAGGCACATTTAATGCGAGAAGACGGATACCAGTATCGCTTTAAAGTAAGCCTGTGGAGCGGAATTTTAAACGGCAAAATTGTTGGGCCTTTTGAGCCGCCTGAGAATTTGAATGGCACGAATACTCTACATTTTTTACGATAAAATTTACCAACTTTGTTAGAGGACGTACCACTAAAGCGGGTTGATGTAAGTTGCGATTCCTCAATCGACAAGGTTTCGTGAAACTTGCATCAGTTGCATAAGTTTCTACTCAAATCGAAACCTGTTGCGATGACTGAATCGACTTGATATTTCATGCACGTTTTATGCAACATAAGAATAGTAGAGTGGGCTTATTTTTTTGCATCGACGCAATACTATACACGTTGAACCTGCATCACTGCATCAGCGTCACCGGTTCGGCGACATAGCTCACCGTCCATAATAGGATTCCAGAATCTGCATCGCTGCAATCCGCAACTGATACCAAATGCGTGATTCAGTACTACACACGCTGCTACTTGCGTTATGAAACGTAGAAGTCGATATCTGAATCGCAGCATGCATCAACGTCTGTAGTCCGCTTAACAGATCGTCGCCACATGAGGTATCAACAAGATGGCTGCCCACTGCATTACGCAGTGCAAGTAAGAGGTTTCCTTGACAAAAAATATCTGGGAGATGGAGGTGGACGTTCAGGCACTATCTAGTGGCCAGCCCGTTCCCCAGATTTAAATCCCCTGGAATTTTGTTATCGGGGTGTTCTCAAAGAAAAAGTTTATTCAAAGCCCATTGAGAGCGTAGCCGAGCTGCGTAAACGAATTTCTCAAGCTGCTGAGGACATCAACTCTCGAGTGCCTGACTTTTATGCCAATAAACCTAAAATAAACTAGTTCAAAATTTTTAATTATTTTATTGATTTTACTCATTTTTGTTGACTTTGCTAAAAGTGGCGTCACTATCTGTCTCGCTCACTCATAGCAAATATGTTCATTATCCATCTGTCTCATCATTTTGCTGTAAAATTAAGAATCGACCAAAAGCTTGTGCGAATAAAGGACATCTGATCAGAGTGAAATGGGTTAACAAAAATCGGGTTACTTGAGGTTTTAATTTTTTAACTCGTTTTTTTTTTAGTATGAAACTAACAAGTATTGTACCATTTTACAATCCTGCTTGAATGCGCCAACTTTTCATGGCACTTGCCAAGGTACTTTAATACATTTTTTTAAAGCAGGGCCTTTCAAAGTCAGCAAACTTTGAAAATTTTAAATTCATAGTTTAATAGTCTCCATTCTAGAAAACTTGGGGCAATTGTGTCATTATTTTTGACTGTGCTTCTAGAAATCTTATTTAGGGTTACGGTTCCAAAGTTTAAATGAACAAAAATAATACAAGTTAACCACAATAACCGAAAAATTGTTATAATTTGAGAAAATTTCTAGGTTTTTTTAAATGCCCATAATTTTCAAACCGCATGAGATAGATTTTTTTCTGATTTTTCTCATGATAGTTACAACCAATCCTGTCACCCCGTTGCGGCTTGACATTGACTTCTGAGACACCCTGTAAAGGCATGTCGCTTTTCACCTTTTTGAGGTAAACTTCAAGAGAAATACGTAATTTTCAGAGAACCTTGACAGATGCATGCTCTTGAATGGGCGCAGGGCCTTATATAAGGGAGGGGGGGTTGGGGGGTTCCAACCCTCCCATGGGTAGTCCCATGAATGAAATAACTGCTAAAATAATACAAAACAAAATTAATCAAGATGCTTTCTCCATTTATTCTACTACTAACCAACTCCTCGGCGCTCATGACACATTAGCAGCGATACAATTTATACGGTTTTCAAGCAAATTAATATATTACAAAGTCAAATCTTTTCTTTTATATATGAACCCCCCCAAGGCAAGATGAACTCCCTCCATGGTCAACGCCTAGCTACGGCCCTGAATGGGCTGCTCTGATTGGTGAAAGCCTTTGTTAAAATGCGCGTTTTGGTAAAATAGGGCCTAAAACCCCCAATAAATACACCACCACTTCCATCAGACAGACTCGAGTTTCAAAACATGACGAAACTTTTTTATGTACCGTCTCCGAGCGGGACCCGAAAAACAAAACACTGGAACTGTCGCAAAACACACTAGTCTTCAAAAAGTTTGCGAATTGTCGCAGTTTTTGTTTTCTTCCACAGGAGTTTGTGTTTTGTTATTGTTTTGTCCGTTTAATGGAAAACCGGCATTACCGGCATTATGTAGACATCATAAAACGTCCAAAAAGCGTATTACCTCAAAATGGAAAATTATCGCGATCACAATACTCCCCCTCACCCCTCACGCCTAAAAACGCACACAGAGACGCATGCGTCACAGTTGTTGCGCTATTGCACGAAAAATGCACCGTCTAAAGTTGGTATAATGGAGTCGCCGGGTCGAGAGCGCTTGAGACGTAGAAAAAATGTACTTTATGATAAGATGAATAACTGGGGACGTGTATATGTTGCAGGAACTGAAGCATCTGTACAGAGCGATGAAGTTTGCAGAATGGTGTTTAGATGACACGAAACAACACGAAGAACTGTCTCCAGACAGGCCGTTGTCTCTGTACGAAGGCCTGGCCGGTAGAATGTACCTTTTCTTGGACATTCAGAAGCCCGACGAAGCCAAGTTCCCCGGATTCACGCTTTAATTTCATGTGCGGTTTGGTTGCGTACCTTCAAATACAGACGGAACAAACAGAAAAACAATTTTGAAAAAAGACTGATTCCAGGAGCTAATTTCTATTAATTGGCCTAAATACAGGGTGTTTTCAAAGTTGGGACTTTTCTTTTCAGAAACAACTCCCTTTGGAACGACTAAAGTTATTGTACGGTGATTCAGTAACAGAAAAATAAAAAAAAACGGTAAGAAAATACTTAGTATTCGTCTGCTGCGAAGTTTTAAGTGCGGTCCTGTCACATGAGCCTTATAGATATGGTTCGAAGTTGCACCGCGAGGATGAAAAGCCAAGTATTTCTTCTTCAAATTGGACCATTCGACGTTGTCTAAGTCGTCCAGCTTGTCCACTATGATGTGAATACAAATATCCTGTGTCTCTAGCTCGTTGCATGAGATAGACAAATCGACGGGGGGGCAGGGTGAATACGGTCAGGGAAACGATCACCATACACTCACGAAGACCGAGAGGCACTTTGACCACATTAACCTACACTAAAATTATATCTATCAGTTCATTATTAGTTATACCGGTTGCACTATTTTTGTTGTTTTTAGAGCCCGACGTATCACGTCAACAATTCGAGAGACGTCAAACGCACGCTGCTACGTACATCTATGCTCCGTAGTAATCTGACTGGGTTTTTTTTTCGTTTTTTTGGCCCTGTTTTGGTCTAGTCCCACAGGGACACAATTAGAAATGAGGATTACATTATCGGTCAATGTCTTGATATCCCTAAACATTTCGGTTATATGTTACTGGGCAAAATCACTCCTTTTGGCTAGTACTATGTGCCCTATAAAGAAAAGTCCCAACTTAGGAAACACCCTGTATAGGCCCTAATCTGTTGTTAGAATTTCTTCTTAAAGTTTCGCATACATACACGTTTTATACCACCTTCCAAAGGATCAAATTCCATTTCATAGCGGCAGTTGTCATAAATTGCAGTTTCAAAAATTCAATTCTAAATTCTAATGTGCCGCATGTCAAAAGCATCCTATTAATTTAAAAGTGTTTAATCAAACCTCTAAGCAGGTGTCAATTTACATTCTATCGTGCCCAAGGTTCGCGATTCAGTCTAGCCTTTCTAGCTTCAGTTCCTATTGATCCTATAAAATGACGGTCGTCATTATTATTATTATTATTATTATCTTAGATAAAAGCTTAAGAACCTGAGGGCGATTTTTTTTTCGTTTGTTTTAGTATTTGCACTTCACGCTACACTAAATACAGTTTTTTGTAGCAATTCATTCCTGAAAAACTAGTTCCATGGAGTCATTATCAGCCTTTATATAGTCCAGGTAAAATCTACACTTATACGCTGGAAAAACTGATAATCTAATTAGGTTTTTTTCATAACGTCAAAGCAAAAGGCTTAGATTAAGCAAATCTGCATTTATTATCAGGTCCGAAATTGGTTAAATAAATTGTAAGTATCGTTTTTCAAATATTTGTTTCACGATAATTTAAAGAATGAAGTTTTAGAAATGTCTAAAGTGGTAATTTTTACTCTGAAAAACAGTATCCCTGATAAATCCAAAGGATATTCGGCGATAATGTTATTTCTGCTCTTAATTTATTATTAGTAAAAAATAACGAGGACAATTTGTTAAAAAACTATTTCTTAACCCACTATAAACAAATGTGATGATGTTTTCTGGAATATTTCCAAACGAATAACTGTGTTTGAAGGTACTCAATAGTCTCGATTTTTTTCTGCAACAGTATTCAGTGTATTCACATTCATATTTGCAAGACTTGCATCGTCACTAATGCTGTAGGTGTTGAATTAAATGTTGTTGTACTATGTTTCCCCCACACGTTGTGTTCTAAATGTGAAACGTATTAGTTTAGTGATTGAACACACACTTTTAAACGAAAAGATTTTTATTGACAGGTCTCAGATACTGCTGGTATCCGATTTTGAATAAAATCAACATAAATACACACATAGAAAAACACGTTTATATAGCAGCAACTTAAAATAAAAAATACTTTAGGTTATACTTTTACACAACTGCGATACAGAAAAAGATATATGAAAAATCGTGCGGCTCTGTTATATTGAAAAATATGTATTATTAAAGAACAAGAAGAACAAGTAGGTATACAGTTACTCTTCAACGTCTACTTGAACTACTTGTAAATATGCTTACCCAATTGTAAAAGAAAGTAGAAAAACCTGCAGTTAAATATTTTTCAGATTGTTTTTCGAAATCCAATATATTCCCAAGATCTGGAACTTTTAAAATAAGGTATTTGCATAGTTTTAGCGAACTGAATCCAAATTTTCATTCGTTTGCCATTTTTGTTAGGTCCAATGTGTTGTTCTATTACTAAACTATATACATTTTTTTTGTATCGTGTTCAGTATGTTTGGAACCGGCTTAATATTTTCAAAAATACCTACGTGTCAGATCGACATGAAGTTTTAAATGGGAATTTAGCTGCAACTAACGTCTGTCCGTTATGAGATTTCAATTGTTTATCTGTGACACTTTTCAACATGCAGCGCCAATTTGATTTCTTTTTAAATAGCGCTATTAATCAAAACTGATGTCCAGCAGAAGCTTATTTTATCATTTGCTTCCCAGCATTGTCTAATAGACGTAAATAATCTCACAATATTATTGTGTTTTGAATGTGAATTTACTGCAAGTACCCTTGGTCAAACGCGACCTTTCTGTTGGTTAATCTGACGAAGAATGTATCGAAAAAAAGCGCTTCTGAATGCATAAAAAAGTAAGCCTTCTTAGCTAAATTCACATTCCAAATTTCATGTTGATCTGACAAGTACTTTTGGAGATATTAAGGCAGTTTCATACTTATAATGAACACGGTGTGATTCTCTTGGTTTGTAATTAGTTAAATCGATGTTCATTGGCTTTGATGGAATTCTAGATAAATTCGTTTCGTGATTGATAATCTGCGAAGGTCGATGATTTGACAAATTTATATATTTATTATTGTTATATATTTTTTTAATAAACGATATCGACAAATAACTTGTTGGCATCACGCGTATTCTGCAGTTTTGCAGCTCTTGCATGTACCAACCGCCGCTGAGTAGCTTCTTTCTGTATTCCCCGCCACTGAACGTTACTTTTTGCTTTGAAGGAAAACGTAAATAATTCAGATTCGTGATTACGGTAGTGGATTGTATATAACGGTTAAGTTATTCATCAGTAATTGAACAATCAATTTGGAATTACAATGTCGCAGGCAAATTCAAAAGGAATTCATAAGGCACTCGTTTGATATCCTCTGGCTATTTCTTATTTCCTACGAAGACGCTTGGTAAATCAACTTGGTCTTCAACTGATGCCCAGCAATGCATTATAAAGCAGACAGGAACTGTCCCTTTTATGTAGGATTGAAGACATTGGAATTATTTTGGCGATATAGATTGGATCGAGGTTTAGGGCTTTGTGGCGCTCTATGGAATGTACTGGTTCACTTGAGCATTATAGTTATCGAGATATTTTTACCATTGCTTCACCTCATTATGGTAGCTAGAGGTAAGTAAGACAAGTATTACATAATTATGCAAACTAACATAATCAAGGCAGCCGTTGACATTAAGCAGGCTTGAAACGAAACGTCTAGTCTGACAGAATAGTTTCAAGTTGACATTTGATCTGGTTAAGTTTTTACGAAATTTATTCTTTGCCAGAGTATATTTAAAGCCTGAAAATTTTCAAGCTATGATATTTTACAATTTCAATCGTGGTCGCTCTCCGAAACAATGTTTTGAGAGACTTTGTGCTGGATTTGGTAACGAAGGCTCATGTTTGAGGACTGTGTATGGCTGGTACAACGAATCAAATTTGGAAGAGCTTCTCTCGGTGTGGAACTTCAAGGAGGAAGACCAATTTCTCATAAAAGTGTTGCCGGCTTTCGACAAACGATTGGGGTTGATTACTGAGCCACCTACAGAATTATTAGAAGTGTTCTAGATATTGCTATGACTGCAATTCAAAAGATTTTACATGACTCTCGCAGTCAGGAAAATTTGTTACCGTTGTGTTCCCTATGATCTCTCAGAAGCCCAAAAACAACATCGTGGTAAACGGTGCCAATACACTCTCAAGAAATACGATTATGGAAGATCTAACGGGTAAACAAGATTTCCTTAAATTCATGTGTTTTAAAAAGGATGGAACTTATTGGAAAAGGGCCGCAACCTATGAAGAGATGCTTTCTAGGTTTGATCTGCTATGTCTAAAGCAGCGCTAATATCGGGTATCAGTTCTATTTTTGTATGAGATGTTACATAGCAAAATTGCCTGTCCACATATTCTATCTCAGATATTCAGTTGTTTAACCAGGTACTCAGCGTCACATCTTTCATTGAAAGCGAATACCAACGTTGCCTTAAGACCGGCATAGTGTTCGTAGACCTGACCGCAGCCTATGATGTCGCATGGTGTTATACAAACTGTACCGTATCATACCCTGCAAAACAGTATAGGCACCCTTTTGATTTAATAGTCGGTGGGCACCCTAATAAATATCCAGATCATCCCAGGTGAGCTGTGATGCCAGCAAAGTGGGACATTTAAATAACGGACTATCCCAGTGCTCCGTTCTATCGCCCGTCTTGTGCAATATATTATACCTCGGGCCTATCTCTGTTATCCTCCCGAAAATTCCCACACTAGATACCGATCTTTCAGTCCTGGGATCATACTTCAGCAGGTGGAGGCTGAAGCCAAGTATTAACAAAACAATATTATCGTGTTTTCACATTAACATTATAATGGTAGAGAGCTAAAGATTTACCTTAACGGCATCTTGCTGCCCTATAATCCCACACTGGATAGGACTCTGTCGTTTTAAAAACATTCAATCCATCACAGCCAAAGCAAACAGCAGAAATGAAATAACATCCTGCAAAAATCATGTGGAACCTCTACGCTGCGTATGGCGGTCCTGAACCTGTGTTACTCTGCGGCTGAATTTTGCTGCCAGTGTGGCTGACCAGCCTACATTCCAGACTGATAGAAACTTTTATGAGAACACTCACTGCCAATCCACCGAGATATACCTGATCTCTCCTTACGCAGGTTATCTCCAGAAAACCACCAATTACAACAACTTTCCAACTTGAGTTGGATGTTTTAACTCTGCAGTTAAATCGGCAGAAATTTGGGCGACCCAAACACCTGAAGAAGTGAACAGTAATCTAATTGTTGGTCAAGAACCCCTGGTTTTGAGTTCCACCGAAAGGAATGGTCGACCCTAAACAGAATTCGCACGTCGCATAGAGTGTGGGCTGATTCGTTGTTTAAACGGAACAAGCCCGAATCCCCACGATGTGACTGGAGCGGAACGCCAAAATATCAAGTATGTGGCTTTAGTGCATATCCAGGCAACAATAAACATTTCCTCCAAAGCGAAGCCATCAGACAGAATGGATATCCAGGCTCGATATTTTAACTTATAGCCTATGTACTATTTATATAATAATAATAAAGACTTTATTATATCATATGAAACATATGTATAAAAGGCGAAGTCTAGCCAAGTGGCCACTCAATCTTAACCCCACGCTAAATTTTAATTCTAAAAACTAAATCTAATCCTTTTATGAGATACGTGGAATTATTGGCATCTTTAATATTTAATGTAATAATAATGTAATAAAGTATATCAGATATTATATATAATGTAACAAAGTATATCAGATCTTAGGGATACCTATTGTATGGAAATTAAATACTTCTTATACTTAAGTTTGAACAGATTAGTGCCGAAATAAGTCTTTACATGAGGAACAAGTGTGTTGTAGAAACTAACATTATATGAAAATGATCTCTGAAACATGGCTGTATGATGAGATGGCATTAGGAACGTAGTTTTTTTATGCCTGGTATCAATTTGGTGGACTAGTAAAAAAGAAGTAATCGTGTCATATAAATAGGCAGGAGAAAGAGAAATTAGAACTTTTTGAACAAAACACAACAACTGAACTTTAAACATATTTTCGATTTTTAGCCACCTAAGCTCGTTTATAGATCTGGTTACGTGATCGTACTTTCTTAAGCCACATATTAGCCTACAACATGAATTTTGGATTCTTTGCAACCGATTGCATTCCTCTCTTCTAAGCGCTGGAAAATAAACTATACTGCAATAAGAAATTTTTAAAATGATCAATGATTGACATAAAGCTTTTTTCATCGTGGGCGTTAAAATATGTTTGTGAATATTTAGGGTGGTCCATTAAGCGCGCGGTGTTCTCTAGCGGCCATACCGTTTAAATTAGACGAAAATATTTTAAATAAAAAACGTTTCTTTTCAAATGTTCTACATTTAGAAAATAATCTCAAAGATGGCGGACTTCCGGATATACCGGAATTAGGTATCAACTTCCTTAGTTTAAATGGAACACCCTGTATATTATTACGTTTTTGAATTCAGCATCGATTTTTAGGTCCAGTTTGTTAACCATTGTTTATTTCTACGAAGCCTGTTTTCGGAGTTATTCAGCAATTTTTATAAAATTTGACGTGTGTAGTACTTTACAAGAAACGTTAATATCTCGGAAACTAAACGCGATAAAAAGATGCGGTTTTCGGTTTTGAAACAAACAAGGAACGTACTTGTGTGTCGGTAAGATCGTTGTTTCAAATGAACATTAAATCAATAGACTAGCAATTTTCAAATTTGCAAAGTTAAAAACGTTAAAAACCTTTTTTTTTCAAATGGGATGGTATGGCAAGTTTCACATCGGTGGATGCGAAATTAAATTCTGTTTCACTTTTTTCTAGACACATGTGGTTCTATCTTTGATGGTTTTTTTTTTATTATGCGGTTTCCAATAATACCACCCCAAATGTTTAGACTCCATGCTGGTTGTCAACAAACTTCTCAAAATTTGGATTTACGTGGGCGTAAAATATGAGAGAAGTAAACATGTAGTAGTAATACATGAAAATAATGAGTTTGACATTCTCGCAATTGTAGTTGAAGATCCGCATAGCAGTGCTACATCAGAGTCGCTATTTGGGCATTGGTCAAACATCTGTGAACATGATCTTGACGGAGTACGTGCAGCTAAATCAAGCAATTGAAAGTCAAGACTTTGAAAACTGAATGAATTTCTGTAACTGGAGTCGTGCTTGAGTCCTGTAGGAGTTTGCGCAGCTAACACACAGGTTTTACTTGTTTACAACACTATATTGCAAAAACTTACAGCATATACAATAGCGTCTTAACACACAGCTTTTACTACTACTAAACTCATGTCAAGTATGAACTACTAACTTAATCAGTGCTAGTGATGGGTAAAATAATTGATTGTATCTCAACACCCCTCCTCAATAAATTATTTTACCACTTACAATGTTCAATTTTATTTAAATCTAGCAATTCCCAATTCTTCTCTGATTTTTTCAAATTTTACTCTTCACAAGGGCTTTGTAAACATGTCAGATAATTGATCATCTGTGCTTACATCTACTACTCTTATAATTTTTAAGTCTATCTTTTCTTTAATAAAATGATCTTATGTTTCAGTCTTTTGTTATTTTCTGGAGTATTTGCTACAAAGATTGTAGACTTATTATCTTCATACAATGAAATTGATTCATTAATGTTAACATTGAAATCCATCAAAATTTTTCTTAACCAACAGGCTTCTGTTACAGCTAAACTGAGTGCTACATATTCGGACTCAGCCGAAGAAATTGAAACATTTTATTGTTTTTTACTTGCCCATGATACAGTACAACCAAGAAATTCAAACACATATCCAGTAGTGGATTTTCTATCTATGGTGTCCCCTGCCCAGTCTGAATCAACAAAACCGCAAAGAACTTGACAATCTATTTTTAGTTCATATATAAGTATAAAATCTGTATCTGTACCGTGTATGTATCTAAAAACTCTTTTTAATGCTTTGTATAAGTTTTCATTAGCTTTGTCTTGAAATCGACTCAAAAGGCTAACAGATTCACAAAGATCAGGTCTACAACCTAAAGCTGCATACATCAAATTTCCTATAATTTGTCTACATTTCTTCTGCAGAACAAGATCATTTTCTTCATTCACAAAGATTCTTATATCAATGTTATTCTCCAATGGTGTTTTTACTGGTTTACATTCATGCATGTTAAATTTTTTTAATATGTTTCTTAATTAGCTAACTTGACTTAGTTCTATAATACCCTTTTGCAAATCTTGCTTTACTTCAATACCTAAATAAGTTGACACTATACCTAAATCTTTCATGAAAAATTTGCTATTCAACAGCTTTTTCAAACTTTCTACTTGATCATCATCAGTTCCTAATACTAGTACATCATCTACATATAGCAGAACATAAAGTTCATTAGATTCTAAGCATTTACTGTACAAATAAAAGTCATTTTCAGATCTTAAAAACCCTTTATTTTGCATAACACTGTTAAACTTATTGTTCCAACACTTTGGGGAAACAAATTCACTGTTAAACCTATTGTTACCTGGCAATGACATGAATACCTCCTCCTCTATTTCTCCATACAGGAAAGCATTTCTTACGTCCATCTGGTTTGCCCATTCTCCCACTCAGAACAAGCAGGAAGCACTCGTCATAACTTCTTCGATGTTGGTTGGTATTGGTAATTCTTCTTCCTTGTTTCACACTGTACTCTTTCATCATGTGCATTATTATCAATTTGTAGTTGATCAAGTGTCTCTACAGGTGTTACCTCTTCTTCAACTATTTCTGATGTTTCATCAGAATGAATGTCCAATGATATTATTATTTCTCTTACTTCTGGGTTATGTCTTGCTGTCTTTTGTATCTCTATTTGCTGTAGAAATATTATATTTTGACATATTTCAACATTATTTCTATTGGGGAAATATATTCTATATCCTTTTACAGTATCAGAATATCCCACAAATATTCCCTCTTCACTTTTTGCATCTAACAATCCCCTTTCGTGCCATAATGTATAAGGTGTGTCACCCTTTGAGGTACTACTACAACTAACTCTATTCAAAACAAATGCAGCCGTATTTATAGCCTCAGCCCATAAATGTTTATTCATACCTTTACTATGGATCAATGTTCTTGCAGCTTCAACTAGAGTTCTGTTCTCCCTCTCTGCTCTTCCATTCTGCTGGGGTGAATACACACATGTTCTTTCATGGATTATTCCTTTATTTTCTAATATTTCTTTTAATTCTTTATTAACAAACTCCAATCCGTTGTCAGTTCTTAGTTTTTGTACCTTGTTTCCAGTTTGTGTTTCCACCATTTGAACCGCCCAATTAGGACACCTCAAACGGTCCACACAGGTCACTATGGAGTAATTCGCCTCGTTGTGTAGCTCTTGTCTGGCTTACTAGAAATGGTAGTCGATGCTGCTTTCCTAGTAGACAATGTTTACAGTTGGGACTGCTTACTTCTTTGTAATGTATGTTCTGTTTTTTAATAATTTTTCTTGTCTGTTTGAAATTTATATGTGCAAGTCTGTTGTGCCATTCAGTTAAAGTTTCTACCAAGTAACACCCTTCATCTTCATCCAGAGCTTTCTCTATTTCCACCATGTACAAACCATTTCCTTTTCTTTCACCTTTTAATATCTCTTCATTGTTTTTCATTATTGAAACTCTGTTTTCAGTAAATTTTACTTCTGCTCCTTTCTCTGTCAATGCTTTGACTGATAGTAAATTTTGACTCAATTCTGGTATGTACATCATTCAGGACATACCTTTCACTTACTATTTTTCCTTTGCCATGGGCCTGCATTTTTTCATTTTTCTTAGCTACTAATATTTCACTTTCCTCATCACTCAGATATTGGAAAAGACTCAAGTTGTTAGATATGTGAAGATGAACCTGAGTCTACAACAAAGACATCAACTACAGTGTCATCTGCAAGAGTCATTAGTGCCATTCTACTTTGATTTCTTCTTTCACTTCGACTTATACCACTGGTACTAGAACCATCCTGTTTATTTCTGAAATAGCACTTATCTTCTGTATGGTTGGATTTCTTGCATATTCTACATGTAATTTTGTTCTTAGACCTGCATTCTTTTGCAAAATGTCCTCCTTTTCCACACGAATAACATTTTCTTTCTGGGAAACCTTGTTTTTTATATGCCTTGTATCTTCTTTCTTCAACCTTCAGAGCTAAACCTTCATCCTCATTTACATTTTGCTTCAATCTTGCTTCTTCTGCGAGTAATCTAGATGTTAAGTTTGTTATGTTTCTATCTGAGGTAGGAGTGGACTCCCAAGCTGTACAAAAGTGCTTAAACTGCTCAGGTAATGAAGACAATACTTTTGACATAAACATCTAATCGTCTATGTTTTGGTTCAGTGCTCTTAACCTATACACTAGATTTTCCATTTTACTGATATGGGTATTTATATCACTACCTTTATCATACTTCATATTGAAAAAATCTTGTAGCAAAGTACATTTTTGTTGCTCATTATCCCTTTCAAAGATACCACACAGTTTTTTAAACATTTCATGTGAGCTGTTACTATTTAAGACATGCATCATCAACTTTTTATCTATGGTTGTTATAATCATCTTCTGTGCTTGAGCATCTTTCTTCTTCCACCGATTTTTCTCGTCCTCTTTTGTAAGTTCTTCGTATTTGCCCATACCACAAACTATTTCATTTAAACTATGAGCTTTGGACATTATTTTTATCTGAAATCTCCATATTTCAAATGTTTCTGCATCCTTTAGTTTTTCTATACTCTGGTCTTCTAAGCTACTGAAGCTTGCCATCTTTTCCAATTTTCAAATCAATCTGGAAATTCTGATTAGTGAAGCTGTCTGTCAACAAACCACAATTGACAGCTCTCCAAGGTTAAACTTCACTTGCAATTTTACACAGGTTTTTAGGCAAGTTCCTTTTTACAACTTACTCAGTATTTGTCTGGGCCCATAACCTGTAGAAGTTTGCGCAGCTGACACACTATATTGCAAAAACTTACAGCATATACAATAGCGTCTTAACACACAGCTTTTACTATTACTAAACTCATATCAAGTATGAACTACTAACTTAATCAGTGCTAGTGATGGGTAAAATAATTGATTGTATCTCAACAAGTCCAAGAAGATGCACTCCTTTTCAACAGTGTGTTGTTTACGAATGAAGCTACATCTCTTATGAAATTCTTTCATATTCTTTTTTATGAAATGTAGCTGCAGCGTTATCGTTAACGGTCATGTAAACTGGCATAATTTACATTTCTATACCGACGTAAATCCAAATTTTGAGAGGTTTGTTGACAACCAACATGGAGTCTAAGCATTTGGAGTGGTTTTATTGGAAACTGCATATTGAACTAATGTTTTCTAAAATTTTCTGAATGAAAATTTGGAAAACCTGTGGGAAAATTTACCACTGGAGTTTTTAAGAATAATGTGGTTGCAGGTAGATGGAGCGAAAGGGTATTTTTGCATTAGAGAACGAAACACTTCGGACGAAAGGTTTCCTGCCAATTGTTTCGTCTGCGAGCCACGCCACCTACGATTTTTCCAATTCCTACGCCATAATTACAAAACTGTAAATATCTTGAAAACGATCAAAGATAGAACCACATGTGCCTAGATAAAAGTGAAAGAGAATTCAATTTCACATCCACCGATGTGAAACTTATGATACCATCCCATTTGAAAAAAAAAGTTTTTAACGTTTCTAACTTTTCAAATTTGAAAATTGCTAGTCTATTGATTTAATGTTCTTTTGAAACAACGATCTTACTGAAACACAAATACGTTCCTTGCTTGTTTCAAAACCGAAAACTGCATCTTTCTATCGAGTTCAGTTTCCGAGATATTAACGTTTCTTGTAAAGTAGTACAAACGTCAAATTTTGTAAAAATTGCTGAATAACTCCGAAAATAGGCTTCGTAGGCATAAATAATGGTTAACAAACTAGACCTAAAAATCGATGCTGAATTCAAAAATGTAATAATATACAGGGTGTTCCATTTAAAATAAGGAAGTTGATGCCTACTTCCGGTATATCCGGAAGTCCGCCATCTTTGAATATATTTTCCGAATGTAGAGCATTTGAAAGTAAACGTTTTTTATTCCAAACATTTTCGTCTAATTTATACGGTATGGCCGCTATGGAGCACCGCGCGCTTATTGGACCACCCTGTAACCTGAGCCTCAGGTAACAATTTTTTGTTAAATTAGCAACATGATCAGCAAAACACAGATCCTCGTCCATTATCAGGCCAAGGTTTTTTGTAGATGTAACAAACGGTACAGCAACATTATCAATTTTGATGTTGAGACGAGATTTAAGAAGATGCTGTTTATTCTTGGAACAAAAAATAGTAAGTTTTGATTTGGAAGGATTTAAGCGTAAATTATGATTAGCTGCAAAACTATGTATATTAGTGAGGTCTTCATTTATTAATGTAGAAGCAGTCGCGGCATTGTCAGGAGAAACATTGTAAAAAACTTGGGTGTCATCAGCATAATAGTGTACTTTGCAGTTTTTTACTACATTGGCCATGTCAGCTGTATACGTATAACAAAAATAGCAGAGGGCCAAGGATTGACGCTTGAGATACTCCTGATGCTAAGGGTTTTAGACTTGAACCGTGATAGTCAATAATAACGCTTTGCTGTCTTCCTGTCAAGTAGGAGCTGAGTAACCCAATAGAATCAGTGTCAAAACCGAAGTACCTACATTTCGCTAGTAAAAGTGAATGATTCAGCGTTCAAAGGCTTTACTAAAATCTAACAGTATAAGAGAAGTTGCTGAAGATTGGTCAAGAGAAGTGATTATGTCATCAGAGAGACGTAAAAGGGATGCTGTAGTATTGCGGCCCTTTCTGAATCCAGACTGATGAGGAGGAATAATTTTGTGCTCGTTTTTTTTTGTGTTGTTTGTCTTAACTGTTTCACTACTACAACCATACACTAAATAAATAAATAGTGTTTGTCCGAAAGATGTCGACACGTCATAATGTTACATTAAATTTATTCCAAAGTGATCAGACAAACGTACTGTGTGAGTACACCAGTTAGTATGGTGTGTGAAAATCCTAACATGCTATCTGGAGTCAGCAACATATTCAATTGCAGCTTAGCTGAAATGAAGAATTTTTCACGTTCTTTTTTAAGTTTTTGAGTACATAATATGGGATTTTTTGGTACATACGTATACTTTATTTTATATCCTACAGTGATCAAAGAGATACAGGATAAGTTTTACAAATTACATTCCCCGACAGTGTTTGTCGTTATAATTCTAGGCAGTATATAATTTCTTTCAGTATACGAAGGATTCACCATGTCCGAACATATAGCTGACGTAGTGGGAAATATTGGATTTTCTATGGTGTATTTCAAGATGACTCCGCAGTTTCATCGCTACAATGCCATTTTTCTTAAACTTGTTGCCCACACAAAGTTTGGTAAACCAAAGAGGTTCGATGATGTGACCAAGGGCTGCAGAATCAAAGCATTGTTTTTCTTCTTTTTTGTCACGGTAAGACCGAAACAATTAGATTTACATACATGGAACAAAGTTCGGTTAACTGAGACAAGGTTTGACACATAGGATGATGAAAAATACTAAATATTGCTCCACACTAATACACGGTTCTCCTGTAATGACATGTTTGTACATAGAGGGTGTTCATTTGAACACTTTTCACCACAAATTTATCGAAAACCACTGATTAAAAGCAAAAACGCCGAGACACGTCAAAAGATTTGTCAAGGAGGACAACTTTTTGACCAAAAACTATTTCCCCCCTTTGTACCCTCCCTAGGGTCATTCCCTTCAAAATTTTAAATGAGGTAATCGAGTAATAGCCTGTTTCAAAGGTATGTCAAGTCCTCCACTTTGACGTTTGGGTTTTTTTTAAAACGGTCGATTCGTTAACGAGAAAATCATAAAAATGTTTATGTATCTTAATTTGTTCAGATAGGAAACAAAAACACACGAAAATACCACTTTTTGTTGCAATAAGTGTTCAAAATGTTGCCCGTTATTGGCCAAATAATGATATAGGCGATGTTCAAATTCCTGACGGACTTACTCGAACTGGATCTGTTGCATATAAAAAAAACCGGGAGTTCTGGATGAAGCCGCTCAAATTGAAGTTTTGGTTCATTTTTTAAGAAAAAAATTGCATCTAATGTACTTTCCACATACTCTCAGTAGGTACTAGCAACAATTTTACAGGTCCCCGAAACCGGCTAGTTAATCAAGTTATCTTTAGACATTGAAGCAAAAAGCAAGGTGTTTGTATTCGGGTCTTTATCCCGACAAAGGGTGCTAGAGCATAGTTACGCAATGAGTAGCAGGAAGCTGCTCATTGAGACATATTTATACGTGCACAGTAGCCGTCGCGCCAAGTCCATGAGCTCAGTTATTCATTGAGCAGTGAGGGTGTAAGTACTGGGGATGGCATCGTTGGGTTATAATTTCGAGCTAGATTCAAAGATAGAACAGTGTTTAGAAAAAACGATTCGTGCACTAGGTGATGGATGTTTGTCCACATGGTATACCGATATTCAGGTGGTATAGAGAGTTCTAAAGGGGGAATTTTATTTTTGATAGGCTGGGAAGGGCCAAGAATGTCAGTTATGGAGAAAAACGTTACTGCTGTGAGGAAAATGGTTGACGAGCACAACAGATAGAGGGTCCGATTCTGCATGATCATTTGCAAGCGAAAATACTTTTCACTCTGGCTGGCCAAAGCTCAAAAAAATTGATTTAAATAACGGTTTCGGAGGATGGAGGGGTGTGTTGAATACAGAGGAAATTGCGTTAAAAAATGAAAAAAATTAAGCTGTACCTTCCTATAGTAGTAAGCTTTGTAACTGGACTCCTTACCCAATTTTAATCTGACATTACATATCACCATGGAAGTTAAAACGCAAATCATCATTTTAGATATACATAAAGTGCCAGGTGGCGTCGGGAGAGATGGTTTTCTAGTCGATACAATATAACATTTTTTTTTTGTGTGCATAGATTGGTATGTGTCTATACGGTGGGACAGCTGCTTATGAGAACCTAACAGGCCCTTGTGGTCGTATACAGCAACACACAGACCGCAACCTCTACTGTTATACTTATAATCCATTCTGGCTACCAATCAATGTTAATCAGACTATGATTTTTATAATCCAGATCATAATTTGCTTAGTTCTGTACACGCCAGGAGCTCAGGTAAGTAGCAACTTTCGAAATTTGGTTTTTTAATACATATACAGGTGTAAAAGTTCGTATAAGTATGTATCCTAAAGAGTCTGGTTTCCAAGATAACTAAGGAAAAAATTGATTTTATTATTCTTAAAGATCATGGAGCCGTTTTTTGTAATTGAGCAACAACACTTGATAATAACGATTTCTCATGTTGGCTTACCAACTGTGGAAATCAACAACAATATGTCCTCATGTTCTGGCACGACCACGTCGTCAGTATTCCTAAAACGGCATCCCAGAAGCTTGGAGTTTTGTTCCGCTGTAGGAAGGTGTATACACCAGAGCAACTACTGCTGTTCTACAAGGCACAGATCCGACCATCGCTGGAGTATTGCTCCCATGTGGAGGAATGCACTCCGACGCACTATCTAAAGCTTCTGGACACTATCCAGAAGAGAGCAATTAGACTGATTGATACGCCTAACCTCACAAAAGATCTCCACAGTCTGGGACATCGAAGAAAGGTGGCTGACCCGTCCTGTTTTACAGATTTTATCACGGAAGGTATTCGAGTGCGCTCTCCCAGATAATAACACCGAAGGCTGTCCGGACGAAGAACTCTGTGAGCTCATCCTTACCAGGTCGAGGTCTCTACTCCCCGAACCAGTCTCCTCTTTTGGAGAACTTCGACGCTGTGGAATGAGCTGCTGGGGAATTTGTGTCCCCACGGCTACAACCTGCAGCGTTTCAAATCTAACGTGCATCGACACTTATACTCTCGCAGCGTTTCTACTGCGCCATATACTTTCAGCCTTTTCGGGAGGCTAACCATAAAAAATGTGCATTTAGGTTTCGCGTTCGAAGCTTATATGTATGTATATTCCCAAAAAATTGTTTGCATGTTACTTTAGCGAGTTGGCGAGGCATTGCGAGAATTACATTTGAAGGTTGCAATACATCAAAATAATCAGACCTTCTTTGCCTGCATTTAGATCTTTTTACGGATCGCAAACCTTAATATATGAACAATAGTAACATTCGCTTTTTTAGGCATATCTCTTAATCTGCGAATCAGCGTGTCTGTTGACAGCGCACGTAGACTTTCTTCTTGATCATATTACTGCAGCTTCATATGAAAAGGACTCAAGAATCAGATCATCAAGCTTAAGGTTTTGCATTGAGTACCACATCCATACCCTAAAGTAAGATGTTTTGCATTTCCTTCTTAAAATAAGTTCTACTATTTTCACGAAATCCTGTTTTTTGGTAAATTAGATATAAGAATATCGTTTATGTATATGCAAAGAATGAAAAACGTATCTGCATTGCATTGTAAGCCATTCAAAAATGCTAACGAGGTTTCCCCTATCGGCACAGAGCATCATAGTATAAACTAAGCATAATAAACAACCAGCATAATATTTCTGAGGATTTCCTATATAAAAATGGTTCCCAAAAAATTTTACCTTGGGAGGGCTTATGGATGATTTTACGGCTGTGAAGTTTGGGTAGAGATGCGAAAATGAAAATATCGATACCGGTACCAACTCGATATTTTCTAGCCAAATAGGCGCGTTTGGTTCGTACAGAGCATTTTGTGCAACTACATTAAGGGGCCTGGGTATACACAGTTATACATATGTATTTGCCATGTTACAACACGGATTCCCATTTCGAACAGAACACACTTGTTTCTCAAACTACATACATGGTACTTCAGAACGTGACAGTTAAGACCTTAATGAATGACAACTATTTGCGATTTTCTCAAAAAGTTTTTTAGTGTGCAAAAAACTCACAATGCAAAATCATAATTTTTCAAATGTCTGTAATAAATTACAACCAAACACGATATCAAAAAATTGAAGTCAAGTTGATTGACTCAGTACTTCCCACACATTACGCTGATACCAGTTTATTATTTTCCCATAGCATGAAGCTTTAGTCTGAGATCCCTTGCAACTAAATAATCGCCAGCCCCCCCCCCCCTAAAATTTTCTTATGCCGCTAGGTCTTTCCTTCACAGGTCAATGGACAGCCTATTATCGATACTACAAACTTCTCAGTTTTACAACCCTCCCCCCCCCCCCCCCCCAACCACCTCACTTTCACCTCCATCCAAAAAACTGGTAGGAAATGATCAGGAACCCCTAAAACATCTAAAAACCGAATTTGAGTTGCTTTCATACTTGTCGCCTTCTTTGATTATCCTCCACCTCCACCCAAAAAAACGCAGAAAATGATCAGGAACCTTTAAAACGCTTAAAAACGAAGTTTGAGCTGTTTTTATATTTTTAGTTTTTTTATTATTTCTGCGCCGCCACTGGCACGCTTTATCAAAACCATACGCGTTTTCCATCTTCGCCATGGTAGTAATGCCGTTTCAAAATTTCATTAAAACCAATTCAACAGTTTCCTCGTTACAACGATGTGACGCAATACTCTCGTATGTTTACATCAAAAAAAATTCTGTCCTTTGCTTTCTGTAATAGGCAAAGGCAATGTTCGGATGGACCTAAAAAAGTTATTTATGTCGCCAGATCTTCCTTCACAGGTCAGTGGACAGTCTATTATGAAAGCAACAAACTTTTCAATTTTACAACCCCCCACCCCCCAACCACCCCAATTTCACCCCCACCCAAAAAAAGTAGAAAATGATCAGGGACCCCTAAAACGCCTAAAAACGAAGTTTCAGCAATATTTAATTTTTTTTGTTTTTTGCTAATTACTCCGCCGCCTATGCACCGATTTTCAAAATTATAGGAACATTACCTACTACGACCCCACAGCATACCGCTGCCCAAATTTCATCACAATCCATGCAGCGGTCACTGAGATTACGAGGGTAGAAAAACGCGACAGACAGACCGACAGACAGACCGACAGACAGACCGACAGACAGACCGACAGACAGACCGACAGACAGACCGACAGACAGACCGACAGACAGACCGACAGACAGACCGACAGACAGACCGACAGACAGACCGACAGACAGACCGACAGACAGACCGACAGACAGACCGACAGACAGACCGACAGACAGACCGACAGACAGACCGACAGACAGACCGACAGACAGACCGACAGACAGACCGACAGACAGACCGACAGACAGACCGACAGACAGACCGACAGACAGACCGACAGACAGACCGACAGACAGACCGACAGACAGACCGACAGACAGACCGACAGACAGACCGACAGACAGACCGACAGACAGACCGACAGACAGACCGACGGAAATGAGTGACGTGGATTTTCGTTATGTACACATCATAAAACGCCCAAAAAACGTATTATCTCAAAATCGAAAATTTTCGCGATCACAATACTCCCCTCACCTATCGGTGTGGGAAGTAAAAAAGGCCAAATAGGTGATAAAGCGCAAGCTTTCTTCTTCAATTTGCTTTTTGAATCATTACTGTAAGTTTAAAGGTAACATCAGGAAGACAGGCATTTTAGCAGTACTCTATTCATTATGCCTACAAATAGGTTACAGGTTACCTACACTTTCGGGAAGTTTCCTTTTCAGAAAATCCATTTGAGTATAAAGATCGGAGGACATTTAAAGTTAACATAACTAGTTATCTTATGTTAACTTGATGGTATATACACTTTATTTTTCTTAAAGAAAGAACGTTTTATGTTTAGAAGTTCTAATAAATGAATGTTTTGCTACATTTTCAATGCTCGATTCATTTCTCTATCAGAACTATTCGTCAATTACCACTCCAACATCCATAATTATTATTGTTGATCGCGGCAGATTTGTACTCTATTTTGGTTGCATAAATAGAACAGAACTACTAACAAATTGCTAAAATAATATATGCACGTGTGCAGCATTTTTCATAACTGAACAACATTAATAAGGCTAAGAGGTTTATCTGCCGTAAATCAAAATCTGAATGCAATAAAGAAGATCTGAAGAAACTACTAAAATTTTGTGGAAAATTAATTAGAAATGCATATACAGGGTGGTCCAATAAGCGCGCGGTGCACCCTAGCGGCCATACCGTTTATATTAGACGAACATGTTTGGAATAAAAAACGTTTCTTCTCAAATGCTATACATTTATAAAATAATTTCAAAGATGGCGGACTTCCGGATATATTATCGGAAGTAGGCATCAACTCCCTTATTTTAAATGGAATACCTTTTATATTATTACGTTTTAGAATTCAGCATCGACTTTTAGGTCCAGTTTGTTAACCATTGTTTATGTCTACGAAGCCTATTTTCGGAGTTATTCAGCAATTTTTACAAAATTTGATGTTTGTAGTACTTTACTAGAAACTTTAATATCTCGGAAACTAAACGCGATAGAAAGATGTGGTTTTCGGCTTTGAAACAAGCAAGGAACGTATTTGTGTCTCAGTAAGATCGTTGTTTCAAAAGAACTTTAAATCAATAAACTAGCAATTTTCAAGTTTGAAAAGCTAAAAACGTTAAAAACTTTTTTTTTCAAATGGGATAGTATTATAAGTTTCATATCGGTGGATGCGAAATTAAATTTTCTTTCACTTTTATCTAAGCACATGTGGTTCTATCTTTGATGGTTTTAAAGATATTTACGGTTTTGTAATTATGGCGTAGGAATTGGAAAAATCGTAGGTGGCGTGGCTTGCAGACGAAACAATTGGCAGGAAACCTTTCATCCAAAGTGTTTCGGTCTCTAATACTAAAATGTGCTTTCGCTCAATCTAACTGTAACCACATGATTCTTTAAAACTCCAGTGGTAAATTTTCCAACAGGTTTTCCAAATTTTCATTTAGAAAACATTAGTTTAATATACGGTCTCCTGGTTGTCAACAAACTTCTCAAAATTTGGATTTATGTCAGTATAAAAATGTAAATTGTGCCAGTTTACATGGCCGTTAATGATCATCATTCCATAAAAAGAAATGAAGGAATTTCATAAGAAATGTTGCTTCATTTGTAAACAACACACTGTTGAAAAGAAGTGCATCTTCTTGGACTCGAGCACGACTCCAGTTACAGAAATTCGTTCAGTTTACAAAGTCTTGTCTTTCAAATTAGCTGCACGTGATAAGGATGCTATATGTACTCCGTTTAAGATCATCTTCACAGATGTTTTGGCCAGTGCCCAAATAGCGACTAATTTCTGCTGTAGCACTGCTATGCGGATCTTCGACTACAATTGCGAGAATGTCAAACTCACTAGCTTCCTGTATTACTACTACATGTTTCCTTCTCTCATATTTTACGCCCACGTAATTCCAAATTTTGAGAAGTTTGTTGACAACCAGCATGGAGTCTATAAGCATTTGGGGTGGTATTATTGGAAACCGCATAATAAACTAATGTTTTCCAAAATTTTCTATATGAAAATTTGGAAAACCTGTTGAAAAATTCACCACTGGAGTTTTTAAGAATAATGTGGTTACAGTTAGATGGAGCGAAAGCACATTTTAGTATTAGAGGTCGAAACACTTTGGATGAAAGGTTTTCTGCCAATTGTTTCGTCTGCGAGCCACGCCACCTACGATTTTTCCAATTCCTACGCAATAACTACAAAACCGTAAATATCTTGAAAACCATCAAAGATAGAACCACATGTACCTAGATGAAAGTGAAAGAGAATATAATTTCGCACCCACGATGTGAAACTTATGATACCATCCCATTTGAAAAAAAAAAGTTTTTAACGTTTTAACTTTTCAAACTTGAAAATTGCTAGTCTGTTGATTTAATGTTCTTTTGAAACAACGATCTTACTGAAATACAAGCACGTTCCTTGCTTGTTTCAAAACCGAAAACTGTATCTTCCTATCGCGTTTAGTTTCCGAGATATTAGCGTTTATTGTAAAGTACTACAAACGTCAAATTTAGTAAAAATTGCTGAATAACTCCGAAAATAGGCTTCGTAGACATAAACAAAGGTTAACAAACTGGAGCAAAAAATCGATGCTGAATTCAAAAACGTAATAATATATAGGGTGTGTTTAAAATGAGGAAGTTAATACCTACCTACTTCCGGTATATCCGGAAGTCCGCCATCTTTGAAATTATTTTCTAAATGTAGAGCATTTGAAAAGAAACTTTTTTTATTTAAAACATTTTCATCTGATTTAAACGGTATGGCCGCTAGAGAGCACCGCGCGCTTCTTGGACCACCCTGTATATTAACTTTCATTTATAAGTTTCGGAAACGGTTGGCATCTAACGAAATATAAAATTTCGATTTTCTCAAAACAGTCACTTTGTAGATAGGCCCATTAGCATTTTTACGGCAGCATATTATTCACGCGTTGCATATCAAAGAGCAACAATGGACGCCAATTGTTGTAAAAGATATGATGATGAGTACTTTATATGTGTTTCCATGTGCCAGCGTCCGTTTTTAGAATTTTCACACTGCATTTAACTTGTTCTGCGAGATTTAACACAAAACCCCACAAGAAATTTTAGTCACAATTGGTTTAAAATATATTTTGCATCCGATAAAGTACTCTACAAAACATCTTCCTTCACGCCTAAGCTGACAGATATTACAGTTGGCTTTGAATGTAACACATTTTTGTTCTGTAAACAGTTCTGGAGCAATATCAACAATATAATTTTATAACTCTTCACTGTTTTCAGAATGGCGCAGGAAATAAGTATTCTGCACGAAAGGTTTACTGGACATATGTCAATAATCTGGGCTTGTATTTTGGGAGCTACCTGCAATCAAATCTTCGGTGTAAGTGTAATACAATGGTAATACTCTTAGAGCCTGCTAAGTTTTTCTACCTTGAAGCGACCGACACTTTTGAAATCACGTAATCGATTTGTCATGAAAATACGCATTCAAAAAGACAACGCTGTGCCAGTTTCGATGTTTCCCGGGGGTGCCCCTCGAGGGGTTAAAGGGTAAAAACTCTGCTTCGCGACGATTTTCGAAAAATCGCGTCGTTTTGGTAAGTATGCTATCGAAAAAAGGTTCAAATGACTTTTGGAGGCAAAATTCTGCATAATTCTCGTTCTCACATTTTTTGTGTGCGACCAATAGTTTCCATTCTACAACACCCCAAAGCTAGGGGTTGATTTTTACTAAAATCCGAACTTTATCGAGGATTAAGACGAAAAGCATTATCAAAAAGTTCTGTAACATTTTTTCATAGGCGTAGTTAGGTGCCTGAATCTGGGGGGGGGCTTAAGTCCCTCGATCTGGGGGCTCAAGTTCCCGCCCTAGATACAATAACAGAACGAATTATTTTTGGATGTTTGGGGGGCTAATTTCATTCTTGGGGGGGCTAAGCCACCCCGAGCCCCCCCTAACTACGCCTATGCATTTTTTTCGCTGAATGATATTTTCGCATTTCTATATTATCTGCAGCTGCATATTACGCTCAACACATTTGGTCTTATAAACAAGTACGGCTTTTAGGAGCTGTGCTGTTGCGAAAAATGTTTTATTTGTACACTCATTCAGTGGAGGTGATACTACGTCGGCGTTGTTTAATCAAGGCAAGATTCGATTGCCTACCTCGAGGGGTTGTCGCTCGAGGGGAGAGGAGGGATAATGTTTTTTGTGTGCGACCAATAGTTTTCGTTCTAGAGCACGCCAAAGTTGAGGGTTGGTTTATAACTCAAAAACCAACCAGATTTTGCGATTCATAATAGCACTAGAAATTCTGCTAGTCAATGGAGAAGTTTACTAAAATTGTTTTATCGATTCAAAAGAAAATATAAGAAAAATAAAAGAAAAGCGTGAAAGAAATATGAATATATCTCTAAAGACAAAAAAGTTACAATGTTTCAAAGTCGCGCTCCGCAGAAATATTTTTGGCACGACTGACCGAGTGGTGTGACGTCATAGCTCCGTAGCCAGTGCGGGCGGCCGCTGCCGCTGAGCCACACGACGCGACGCACGTATCAGACAACGCACACACAGCGTGGTAGTGGCGCCGTGAGCTGAGCAACCAATCGTCTCATTTGTTTTCTAGTTTAGTGCATATCAAATAATATTGCTATGATGAGTGACATTAAAAAAGGATGTTATAAAAAATATTGCATTGTTCCGAAGTGTGTGAGCACAACGATTAAAACACCTAATAAAGTTTTTTCCCACGCACCTTTGCATGCAAAAGAAGTGGTGCAAAGTGATGAAACGGGATTTAATAATACCAAAAAGTATAAAATATGTTTGTGAGGATCATTTTGATGCGAGTATACCATTGTATTTATCTTCTATTGATAAGTATTAATTATTATCAACTATATATGGATAGCTTCACTGGTTGTTAAAGATTACTTTACCCAATAGTAAATTAGTTTGTTCATTTTTTTTTCAATTTATTTGTACCTATTAATGAGTTACAAATATTGCCACCTCGAAAGCAATGCTTGTATGTGGTATAGGCATATACACATACGATAATTTAGCTAACCTAATTGCATTTATCCTATCATGGCTTCTATTCAGTCTTTCGCCGAGACTGGAACGACCCTTCTGCAGCCTTCCACATGTCTTCGTTTCTTGAATAAATACATTAATAGGATATCTGATACATAAAATTTTGACGTTACGTATGCTACATTACTTTACTTTGTTATATATTTCTATATTTTCGGATTCGTAACTTATGTTTTTGTTGATACAGCTTGAAAATGATACTGAAAATCTAATCAAATATAAACTAGTTGGTGGTACATTAAAGCTGAAAACTGAAGGCTGCCTTCATAAGTTGACTGTCAAAAATTTGTTCATCCTAGAAGAAAACTCTGAGCATATGATAAAAAGGCGACGAGCAGAATGTTTAGAAAATTTATTGCAGAACGATGCTTCATCGACCTCAAGTTGGCAACCTTTCGAAGTAATTCAGTGTCATTCAATATACAAAGAGCCGGATGTACTAGAAAATCCACTATCTAAGGATTGCACAGTGAATGTATCAGATATAATCCCGACAACAATATTTAAACAAAGTGCAAGTTGACAGCAAAGTTAAACAAAAAGATCAAAAAGTGCAAACAATCATGAGAAGGAAAAAAACGAACGATACAGAATATAAGTGTCTGATGACCATCCCCCAATCACCCGAGAGTTCTCCTTCAAAAGAATCAGTATCTTCTAAGAGTTGCTACAGTTCAGTTACTTATACTTTAAATACAACAGTCATCCCTCAGTATTGCAAAGAGACAATAACAAAAACATCAACAAATGCTAGTTTTTATTTGCGTTTACCGGAAGGCGTTTATTTTCTCACGAAACTATTATCTTAAAGCGTTTCTAGATCAATAAGAGATATTTTAATATGACTTTGTCCTTTTACAGGTCCTTCTTCCGTTATGGTAAAAAACTAAAAAACACTTATTTAAAAATCAAATAATGTACATACAAAACACTCTACAGCTTCCACGATACCACGATACACAGATCTACGGCAGCGCGCAGCACATACGGCTGGCTATGCGGATTGCGGAATCGTGACGTCACAGCCAAATTGAAGGCGGCAACTATTTCGCGCAAAATATGCAAACTTTAATTATTGATTTCTCTGCCATTTATTGACGGATTTCAAAAATTTTTTCACTGACTAATTACTTTTCGTCTATATTTTACGGATACGTAACTGCTTATTTTATTATGAGTATCATGAGACTTCTCCATTATTTCAAAAAAGAAGCAGCAAAGTACCATTTTAATTACTTGTCCATAGACATTTGCTTGACAACGAGGTAAAATTAAAGCATATTTTAAAGCTACAAGGCAGCAATTCTCATATCTTCTCGATTTTGTGAAAGAAGATTTAATTGTGGAACCATGTAATCGTGTGCGACACTAAAACGAATTTGTGAACTCATTTTCACATAGCGCCCTTCACAACATGGCGCGTACAACTAAATAGACTTTATAGACTAGTCGTCCGTCTCGTCTGCATCACCTGTATTACTATGCACTATGCAAAGTATTACGCTGGCGCAAGACGTTCTTGCGCAGTATAGGAAAATGCCTCCATTGAATTTCATTACCCATGTCATCAGCGTTTTACGCCAATCGAATTAGGTTCTACGCCGCGTAAAATGTGCGTTGCTAAAGAAAACCCTGGACAGAGTGGTGACTATAGGCTAAAATCGTATCAAGTAGGTTGACTTAGTACTTACATTCATTTTGAAGTTACGAACTATGTAAAATCTCAACACAACGAAGAGTGTTTGCTCAAGAATGAGCGTTCATTGTAGTACCAAAACGTATCAAGTAGATTGACTCTATTCGTCACACACATTTTTGAGTTATGTAACAAATTCTTAATACCATAGAAAGCTTATACCAATAAGTACCCAAAGAATGAGCTTTATTTATAGTAAAACATTGCGTAAAGTGGATTGACTCGGTACTCCACATTCATTTCCGAGCTGCGTAAATAATTCTTCGCACCACGAAAAGCATATGCCAAAGACAAAAGGTTAATTATAGAAAAAAATCACGTCAAGTAGATGAACTCAGCACTTCACGCTTATTTTCAAGCTACGGTTATACATGCTTAACACAATGCTTTGCTTATGAGAATGAGCGTGGATTGTAGTACCAAAACGTGTCAAGTAGATTGACTCTATTCGGCAAACACATTTTCAAGTTATGTAAGAAACTCTTAATACCGTAAAAAGCGTTAATAATTCTTCGCACCTACGTCAAGTAGGATGACTCAGTGCTTCACGCTCATTTTTAAGCTACGGATATAAATGATTAACACAATGAACAGTTTTGGCTTATGAGAATTAGCGCTCATGGTAGTAAAACGTGTCAAGTAGATTGACTCTATTCGTCACACGCATTTTCGAGTTGTGTAAGAAGCTTTTAACAACATAAAAAGCCTTTTTCTATGCCCAAATATGAGCGTCAAATACATATGGCAACAATCGAGTCAAGTAGATTGATTTGGTGTACCAAGTACGTGATGTATCACGTGCATTTTCAAATTACGTAGAAACTCTTAGCATCGCTAAAAGCTTAAAGGCTATGCTCAAGAAATGGGCGTAAATTGCATGAAAAAATCGTGTCACGTAGATTCGCTCGATACGTCAGAGAGTTACGCATTTTCGAATTGCGTAAAAATTCTTGATACCTTGAAATGCTTTGTCCTATGCCCAATAATGAAACATAATTATAGAAAAAAATCAGCTCAAGCAAATTGATTCCGTACTCCTCACGCACTCCTACGGCTCGTGCTACAAACTTCAACTACGTGAATTACTGCCATCATTATCGCTGACGGTGGATCAATTTACTAATTTATGATTAATGCATCACACATATCCTATGCATTAGTAAAAAGTGAATTGCAGTAATTTGAACAAAGTTATGCATTTTACTTCTGACACCGGTAGGTGAGGGGAGTATTGTGATCGCGAAAACTTCTGATTTTGAGATAATGCGCTTTTTGGGCGTTTTATGATATCTTTACAATTTTACATAACGAAAATCCACGTCACTTATATTTCGATTGGCATGTCTGTCTGTCGGTCTATCTGTCGGTTTGTCTGTCTGTCTATCGATCTGTCTGTCTGTTCGCGATTTTCTAGCCTTACATAATCTCATTATCCGCTGCATGGATTGTGGTGAAATTTGAGTGGCGATATGCTGTGAGTTCGTAGTAGGTAATGCTGCTATAATTTTAAAAATCGGTGAAAAGGCGTCGGCGTAATTAGAAAGAAACAAAATTTTCAAATATTCCTCAAACTTCGTTTTTAGGCGTATTAAGGGTTTCTGATCATTTTCTAGTTTTTTTGGTTATTGGTGGGGGGTTATAAAACTATAAAATTCATTTATTCATAATAGGTCGTCCATTGACCTGTGATAGAAAGACCTTAGACCTAGCGGTATAACACACTTTTTTTGTGGGCAGGCGGGCGACGATTTGGTTGCAAGGCGATCTCAGTCTTTAGCTTCATGCTATGGGAAAATAATAAGATAGTATCACTGTAACGTGCGGGAAGTACTGAGTTAATCAACTTGACTTTATTTTGTATAACTGCTTATAGACTTATAGGTAAATTGATATATTTGTTATTGATGGTCAGATGGTTACTAATATTCTATTTTTTAGAACAAACCCGTAGGAGCGGTACTCTATTTCACCGGATTTTTGATGGTTTGCTGTTATTTTGTAGAGGCAGGACAAATACTATTAAACAAGGTAGTCTACTCTTTGATTTAATTACGGCGAAGGTATTGTATAACTATTGTGAATTGAATCTCCTTAAAACTAAGTCCGACCGACATTCGCCGTTTTCTTTGAGGAGCATGGGCGGCGGGATAGATGTTTAGTTTTAATTAGGAGATTAATAATTTGTATAGATACATACTACATACACTGAAATATTGTGGGCTAACTAAAAGATATTTCAGAGATCTGTCACTTGATCATGGTAGAGAATCAAATTTTGACGCTTATACAGGGTGAGTCAAGCTCAACGCCTCGGACTCTTGTGACCAAACGATATCACTTTTCAGAAAATTAACTCTGCGAGTGTATGTAGGTTGGATGGACTACATTTTAAAAATAATATCATTTATACAGGGTGTCTAATAAAAGTGTGGCATCAAAGTTGTGTTTTTTTTAATGGAACACCCTGTATCTTATTGCGTACTTAGATTTCCGGGGAAATTCTAGTGTGAATAGGCTTTCTAATGATATACAGTTGTGAATATCGATCTTTGGTGGTTTTCATTTAATTTCGTTTTTCATGCTGATTTCGAATCTGTATTTAGTTTTTCTCTAGCACCTGTAGTTTTGGCTATCTTTTATATATGGACAGACAGAGGCTCTGCATAAGCTAAAAACCGTTGTAGTGTATAAAACGTAGATTAAAGTGCGAAAAAATTATATGTCGGCCTTATTTGATAATTTACATATTTTTGGGTTATGTTTTTGTGCATCACTCCCGTAAAATAATCAAAATCTCGAGAATTTACGAAATCTTTTGGATGCTTGGCCAGATATCAGCAAGAGCAACAGTTCTCGCTCCATAAAACTAAATTCACGGTTGATCACGACCGGTGAGTGTATAAAAAATATTATATATCAAGGCTGTTCTCGTATTTTCAAACTAAGCGTGTTTTGATACGTGATTTTACCTTTAAGTCTCTTATCCACTTCAGTCATTGCGAGTGTAAAATCATCCGAGTCTCGTCATATTGTGTTATCGCTATGCATATATAGAAGTTGAAACTGTTAACATTAGCTCATAACCAGTTAAGAAATTTTCTATAAGAAAGCACAAAGTTATACTACCTATATTGTATATTTATGATGGAACTCGGCATAGCTACAAATATAAAAATATATCACTTAGGCAAATTCATTTTCAGCATTGTTTGAATCTCCCTGATCGCTTTCTCCAAAAAGCCATTTTGATATTTAATACTTTTATTTCAATAAATTCGCTGATGTGTCAATACGCGCGCCGCTAATGTATTTCCTGCAAATTAATAAGTACATAGTCTGCACCGTCTGATAAAAAAACTGCAACAAAAAGAGTCCTATCCCATAGCCTATCGGTGCCGTGCGTAGTGGACCTCTGTCCTCACCTCCTCACTTCTGAATGATACCTGTATATATGTATATATGTAGCGTGTCACCGTCAAGCAATAGTTTCTTTGGTTGATTATTTTGCATATCGGAGGCCTTCAGATAGTTTTCGAGCATGTTTTGCGTTTATTTATTACGTGATTTCGCATGGCATATAGTTAATGCACCCTGGTGTAACAGCTTGAATAAAATTTGATTCAATTCACAATATTTATACCTTCCAAAAATCGCGCCAATAGACAGAGCAAATTATAAAATTTTCCAAATTCTTCCTTTTCATAATCCTATAAAATGTAACTTTAAGAATACTCGCTTAGTTGCTTAGTATATTATCGTGTGTTGTTGCAACTAATGAAAACGAAACCTTATACAAAATCAGTGTAGAATAAAAACCTGTACTTGAACCTCTCCGCCACAATGATCGAAATGTCAGTAAAAGTTTATCTGACAGCATATGGGGCCTATAAAGCGAGTTGAAACTGAATAACAACCACAGTATAACACGATTCCAAATTTCATAAGCATATACATCCACCAGTTAAAAGTAAAGCGACAGTCATACTTTAACTCACTGCAGATATTTTGTATTGAAGAGTGAAGAAGTCGGTGAGGTGTTGTATAACTACCCATGGTATCTGGGAAGTATAGAAGACCAGAAGCTTATCATGTTCATGATCAAGAGGGCACAGATACCAATGAAGTTAACTGCAGCACCGTTCGGAAACTACGATTACGCATTCTTCGTTACAGTAAGTGAAAGTCGCCGGTACCTGGAAATTAGTTTGGCAATAGAATAGAGCTTCGATTATTTAATTGCTCTCGTTAGCGTCTCCGCAGACGGGTCGATTGCCGATGTAGAGACGACGCGATTCCCGACGCACATCTACTCAGCGCCACTATAACGGATCGTTTGATGGTCGTTCGAGGAGTGCGTTTTCAATCGCATGCGTTCTGGTCAGGTATTCTTGACACCTCGCGCGGAGCGAGGGGATTGAAAATCACTAAATCACTGCTGTTTTAACTCTCGCATCCTCTCCTCATAATTGAAGTGTTTGTGTCAAAGGGGAGTGATTTCTGTGTTACTGGTATATCAATATCAAATAGCACATCTTTGGTCGAAACTCAGCGTAACGCTACGTTTCCACCAGAGATGTGCTAGGAAGATGATCGGTGCGAGGATGTGTGTCGGAGCTGTGAAACGATGCGCAGATGAGCGTTGCGAGGATGTGTAGTAGGCTATTTTCAGAGTTTTATTTTTGCTCGCCTACATCAACAGCACACGTCCCTCGCCAACATCCCATCGCAAAGCATTTCTAGCGCCCTCTCGAAACACATTCATCGCCAATTTGCCTTGTTTTGTACATCAGCGCTGTGCTGAGCATGGCGAGGTAATTCAAGCGATTCTATTGGTTCGTTAAAAACACATTCCTCTCAACACATTCTCGCACATCTCTGGTGAAAACGCAACCTTAGGCTGCGTTTCCACCAGAGATGTGCTAGGTAAATGAGCGCAGCGAGAATGTGTAGCGGAGCTGTGAAACGATGTGGGTGTTTCCACCAGAGATGTGCTAGGAAGGTGAGCGGTGCGAAGATGTGTGGCGGAGCTGTGAAACGGTGTGCAGATGAGCGTTGCAAGGATGTGGAGCGGGCTGTTTTTAGATAGCCAGCGAGAGGGGTGCATCTGTCCGTTGTTGGCCTTTCAGTCAGTATTACCAATATCTACCGTTTTACGGTATGTCTGCCGTTTCAGTCCTCTGGCCACCGTTCTTAATATACCGGGTGACTACTATGTATGAAATATAGTATATATCTCAGTTAATAATGATTTTATATTTTTTTTTCATTCTTTCCCACGATACGGCTATAGACAGTTGTTTTTGTTTCAAAAAACAAAAGAGACTCATTTGATGGAGATTTTTTCTCTTGCGACTATTCAGGCATAAAGTATGATTATTTATGTTTTACACTTTATTCGTTACTATTTGTTGTACTCATTTCTAAAAAATACATTTTCTACGGTAGTTTTATTTCGTTAACCTTTCTGAAATTTATGAAGCATTGAACTAGTCTACTGAAATCTACTGAATTATTAACATCATATTACTGAAGAGATGAAAATCGAACTGGCAACCCTAGCACACATTCCTCGCCAACATGCCTAGTACGTAAAAAAACCTCGCTCCGCTAAGCCGTTGCTACCAGAGCTGTGCTGATCGAAGCGAGGGCATTCAAGCGATTCTACTGGTTCATTAAAAACATCGCTCGTAACACATCCTCATACATCTCTGGTGGTAACGCAGCCTAAAGCCGTATAATTATTATAAGCTTTGAAAGCTCATATAGCAAGGCTTATGTGTGAAAAATTCCAATTAATTCTAAGCATTATTTTTAGGTTGGTGCCCTTTTAAATATGGAGAGCGATAAGCAGCATTTTCGACATATCTTACTGTTTTACTACACAAAGGCTCTTCAATCTAGAAAGAAATTGACCGATGCGTATGGAGAAGGTGTTGATAGTACGCCAGTGCAAGAACTGGTTCGCTAAAATTTCGTTCGGGAAGGCCGGTTGAAGCTGATAAAGCCGCGACAAAGGCATTAGTTGATGCGAACTGGCGGATAACAACAGGTGAGATCGGAATGACATTAAATTTATATGAATTTGATAAATTCAAAATTTCTTTCTGGCTTGAACAGCATTTTTACCCTTTGTGTAGTAAAACAGTAAGATAATGTCGAAAATGCTGCTTGTCGTTCTCCATAATTAAAAGAGCAACAATCTAAAAATAAAACTTAGAATTAATTGGAATTTTTCACGCACCAGCCTTGCTATATGAGCTCTCAAAGCATATAATAATTATTATACGGCTTAAGTGTGAAGTTGGGTGCAAAAAAATACGACTAAATCCTCTGCAGGGAAAAAACGAAATTCCTTTCCAAAGAACCTTATATTATTTGACTATAGATTTAATATTTTCAGGTGATAAAAACGGCGTATTCATATTTGACGCTGCTTCGACAAAAAACGTGAAATGGATGACGTCAGCTTAATCTACATCCTGTTTTTTTGTAATAACTAGGATATTAAATACCTACTAAATAAATAATTATAACAGTCCCCTAAATGCAAAACCCGACATGTCATACATTTTTCAATATAGAGTTTTATACAGGGTGATCGTTAATTCGATACCGATATTTGGGGTGGTGATATTAGAGGTGGTAAGCTATAAAATTGGACCATATAACACCATGTCCAATTCCCAATAGTTCCCAAGATAAATTGAATTTTGGATATCATCATTAAAATGCAGACCTCCAAACGAAAACCTTAATAAAACAAAATGTTATTGTCGGATTTTGGAACTTTTGGTATTAGTCCTTAGAAAATATGCTATTACGTCATTATCGACTAAAAGAAAGTGCTCATGTACAAAACACTTTGCGAGACAGTGTCAAAATCAGCATGTGTTGAAAAGTGACTGCAAGTAATGTTACAAAAAAATGAATATATACTAAAAAGTCACCTAATAATTAACTGTGCTCTTTACGGTGAAAACTTAGGGCCGGTTTCACAATGATGGGTTAACTCAAGGTTGTGTGTTGATCGGAAGTTAACCCGAGATGTCATGTTTCACAAATGGTGGTTTTCGATTTTACTTGAGGTTAACTTGACCCCAAGAAATTCTTGAGTTAACCCCAGGTTTGCGCTGACGCATGCGCATTAGGTTATATGTCACTTTGGTTTTGCTACTTGCTAGGCGTTTGAAGTTTAATATTTTATCGTTTACCTCAACGTTCTTTTTATTTGAAACGGATGGTTATGATGTAAATGCGTATAGCAGTGATGAAGAAGCAATGAAACCAAGAATATTTTGACCTAGCGTCAATTATTTTGAGGAATATGATGACCATGACTCCTTGGTCTTTTTTAAATTTTTTCTATTTTCCTTTCAGCACCTTTACAGATCTGCGGCTATTATTTGCACATTTGCAATTACATTCTTCTCCTATCTTTTCCCAGGCGTTGTCCTTTTCGCGCCATGTTGTTGCACTTTTTGTTTTGCATTCTATTACATGACTGTACTTTTCTACTAACGAAATGAACAGATATTCTTCATCTTTTGAAAAGCTGTTCGCTCTTTTCGGTTTTTCCATGCTGGCACACAGGTACATGCAGCAATTATTTGAAAAAGGCTCCAGAAACAACTACAACGCCAAGCAGTCCAAACACCAACCCAACCTAAAAATCTTTTATCTATGCCAAACACCAAATAACTGCCAATGAAATGAAAAAACGTCAGTGGAAAAACCAAAATGAGGTTGGAAGTCGCATGGAAATGACAACTTAACGAACTCATTCTTTGACAGTCTTGTCAGAAAAACACAAAATACCAGCACGAAACACCTAACGAAGGAAATAAGAAGAAGAAGAATTTTAAATATTGCGGACACAGTACCACCAACTTAAAACGACTACTACTAAAAATAAAATACAACTCGCGGTCAGTTAACCCTACGATTGTGAAACGAGAGGCGTTCGATTGTTCGAGTTAACTCGCAGGTCGAGGTTAGTAAACCGTCAGAGTAACCACTGATTGTGAAACTGGGCCTTAGTGATGCAATCCTACGAATGTGCTCAGCGAAATAAGTTAATGTGGATTCTTCGTCAAAGTTATATTATAGTAGTTATGCTAAATAAATCTATACTGCTACTACTATCTAGTTATCCAGAGGTACCTTCTGGTGGTAACAAGCTTCTGCTTGTTGTGACAATGAGATCGCATCTTAACTCTAAAAGCATAATAGAGCTCCGACAGTACAAAGTTTCAATAGACCGTTTGGCGATCAGTTAAACGTTCCATACTTTAATAATACAGGTAAAATAATGGCGGAAATAATAAATATTTCAAACGCCAAAATCAGCTTCTCGTATTTATTAGATAAAAATAGAAACAATTATGCCACTTAACGAGAAATTTCTATATCAAAATTTGTATTTGCGTATTGTTCTTAGTATTTTAGTAAATCTGCGAAGTTATGGCCTACAACATTCGCAGTTTTCAAGCCACAAGAAAAATCATTACGACTTTCGTAATTTTGTGGAAAAGCATTACAAAAATATATGTTAATTTTAGATATAGAACATATAATGAAGATAACGACCAACAATCATATAAACCGTTAATAATTTGATCAAGAAGAAGTTTGAACCACAGGGGCGGCGGGGTCAACCTGCAGGCAGGCCTCCGATTCTGGCCCAGGAATGGCCAGGGTGCCGACGCAATACCTGCAAAAATAATCAGCGATCAGGAACAGGAAAAAAGTTCTGATTGATCAAAAGCAGAAAAGTAAGCAGTACGCATCAAAAGGGTTCGAGAAAAATGTAGACGGACAAACAAACTACACAACGTAATTCATTCGTCAAACTGATTATTTCGTTAGCATCGGCATGCATCAGAGAAGATACAGGGTGTTTCCTAAGTTGGGACTTTTTTTCATAGGGCATATAGTACTCGCCAAAAGTGATTTTTCTCAATAACATATATAAACGAAATGTTTAGGGATTAGATCAAAACAGACACAAAAAACGTTGGTGGTTACGGAGCATACGGAGCAGTGAGGTTTCTAGAGTTGTTGACGTGCTATATCGGACTTTAAAAACAACAAAAATGGTGCAACCATCATAACTATAATGAACTGGTGGACATGATTTTAGTGTACAGTTATGTGGTGAAAATACCTCTCAGACTACGCTGATTCGTTTCCCTGACCGTATTTACCCTGTCGATTTGTCTATCTCGTGGAAAGAGCAAGAGACCAGACTGTTTGTATCACGTCATGGTGCATATGGTGGAAGACTTAGTCAGCTTCGAGTGGTTCAAATTGAAGAGGAAATACTTGCGCATGTGACAGGACCGCACTTGAAACTTCGCAGCGAACGAAGTATTTTCTTACAAATTTGTTTTTATTTTTCTGCTGCTGATTCACCACACATTGGCTTTGTCATAATTAAAGGCAGTTGCTTCTGAAAAGGAAAGTCCCAACTTTTAAAACACCCATATTTATATTATACACCGGTAATGCCCGTTCTGCAGTCAGACTTTGTAGCTGTTTCAAAAATATCGGTCTTATTCAGATCAATGACGCGTAATTTTAGTGTCCGTAAAGAAACGGGATGACGCTTGGTTTCTGAGTTCTAGAGGCAGTTTGGAAACTTTTTTGTCATTGCACCATAACCCTCAGGTGGGAAAACAATCGATAAGTAACGGAATGAAAATGCGGTAGCATTTTAGTAAATCCTACCAGTTAATGTTCCAAAAAATCGTCATTCGAAGTCTACGGGCGGTTTGCGTGTACCGATTTTTTTTTAAATGGAAATAAAAAATCGCGACGAAACCGGTCGAAACTCGATGGAAAATTTTTGGCTTTTTTGTAAATAACACAAAAAATACTGTCATCTGTTTCTGCTGGGCAGTTTATTAGGAATTTACAGATCGATTTACATGTTCGTTTCGTTAGAAATCGTTAAAAAATTGTTCATATTATTTAAAACGGATGTCGTTTTTATACATGCTCTTGGGAGGTCCAACTATGACATAAATAAATAAATAAATATATTGCCTAACAGCTAATCGCCATTTACAGAGCAATTAATAATATATAGTACAGTTAACACTGAGGAAGTAGTATCATTGATTAAAGTATCGTAAATGTGTTAATCAATGGTAGTATATAGAAAGAAGAAAAAAAAGAAAGATAAGAAACATACCCACATACCCAAAAATTCCCATGCTCAGATACCCAGATCCATTCTGTTCTGACCTCGATTCTAAAATTTACATTTTTTAGTGCAACATACAAAAAAATATTTTATTCACAGAAAGCACGTGACAAATTCTTTATTTCAGCTAAGCTGCAATTGAAAAGATAGATAGCTAACTTGTTAGCATTTTCATACATGCATCGTGCTAACTGGCGCCTTACACAGTATATTACTCTGGGCTCCTTGGCAATTTTTTTGCTATTAAATAATAGTATATATACCAATAGTGTTTTAAACAGCAGTAGTTCGTCCTGGTCCATTTTTGGTTGGCAATTGACAATATCGTCAGAAAAAATCGCCAGAAACTCGTGCAGTATGACCACAAATTCGTCAAAGTAAGCCGGTCAATTAGGTGGGCCGTTTACGTCAGTGTAAAAAATCGGTTGAAGACGGATGCACTCTGACCGTAGCCTTATACAAAATCAAAACGGAAGCTTGGTTTCCGCGCTGCTCTAGAGACTGCAGATCAAACCTTCAGAGTCCCTTCCAGGATAAGTGCCATCCATTTTAAAACACATGAATTTCAGAAACTTTTTTTGAAGTCTATCTATAGCCTCAACATATTGCTTATACATAGGACACCATCTGAGAGATGCACATTCAAGTTTCGATTTTATTAAACTAAACTAAAAAGATCCTAAAGCTAACAAATGCTTAAAGTTCCTACAATTCCTAATCACAAACGCATACGTTCGGTAAGCATTTTGAAATGTGTTATTGAAAGTTAATCGCTGGTCAAAATAAACATCTAGATCTTTTGTAATTTCACTACGTTCTAGCACAACGTCATTAAATGTGTGCTGCTATGTATTTCACATATTTTTTTCCTAGTAAAAGTGACTATCTTACATTTTTTGACATTAAGGTGTAATTGATTTATTGAACACCATTCATGTATCAATGTCATCCATTTCTATTATGTTTAACTGTATTTTTCAACTCCTATAGGGGATGACGTTATTGAACGCCTTCCGTATCTTTCATAAGCGTTAATAATAACCCTAATATAGGGGATGAAAAATGCAGTTAAACATAATAAAAACGGATGACATTGATACATGTCACAGTTGAACCTCCCAATAACATGTATAATAAACGTCATCCGTTTTAAACAATATGAACAATTTTTTAACGATTTCTAACGAAAATGACGTGAAAAATCGAACTTTAAGTTCAAATTTCTCATAAACTGCCCAGCAGAAACGGATGACAGTATTTTTTCTGTTATCTACAAGAAAAGCAAAAAAATTTCCGTCAAGTTTCGACCGGTTTCGTCGCGATTTTTTTATTTTCATTTTAACACCCAATGACAAAAAAATTTCCATACTCCCTCTAGAAGTCGAATACCAAGCGTCATTCGGATTATTTACGGACACCAAAATTACGCGTCATTGCTAAAAACAGGGGCGGTTCCTCCTTAAGGCGCAATGTGCCCCCCCCCCCCCCGAGCAAAAGAAAAAAAAGTTTTCAGTAGGTATGTATGCAGTACTAATATGTACCTATTTCTAGCTGAAATCGATTGCCTGATTAGTAAGTAGCACACAGTGCTCAGACTATAAAAGCTGGAACTCACAGTACACTAACCTCGAACTTAACCAGTGTCTCGTCACGACAGTGACCCTGGCACGGACGGCACGGATAGCGCTCCTATTGGTCGATCGCACGTTATTAGCGCTCCTATTGGTCATTCACACACCAATCGATTTTGAAACAAATAAAAACCAAAAGGTTACCGGTTGAATCGAACAGAGGCGGCTCCTGCTGACATGCCTCTGTCATCTCGTATTCGAGTCGCTACGCGTTGTTTACATCGCCAATTCTAACCTACTAACCTATTATTTAAAATGGATAATCGGGTGAATGCGTTGCTTAAGATGAACTTAGCCGACTTTCATTACAACACGAAACGAAAATTAAGGAAATTATAAATAACATTGCAAAGATGAAAATAAGTAGATACTAATATAATGTACAATGTTTCGACAAAACGAGGCAGACGGCTGCTTGGTTGCGCTGACGTGTTTCAATCAGGCGTGGGGAGTTCGATTGCCAAGCTTGACGATTTGTTTGTTAGGCGGGATAATAATAAGTAAAAAAAACTCATAAAAAATAACATTTTGTGATGAGTCATAAGCAAAACACTCTTAAGAAGTGACTTTTTGTGATACTAGCTAGAAAAAAATGTTAACAAATAACTGTTCGTGGAAACAAAGCTCTTGTTATGTGCAGGGGTGCAGTTGCGGCCTCAGCAATCTGTGGTAGGATTGTCGTTTTGTTTAAAATTTTGTACGCCTCCACTAAAAAATTCAGGAACCGCCACTGGCTTTAACTATCTATGTTTATTTAAAGATTACCCCGTCAAACTCGTCAATTTGTTGCCAACAATTTTTCAACGGGAGAGTAGCCAGCTAAAGGCGGGTATTTATCTAGGCTTTGGTCAGTGCGACTCACGCACAGGTCGTCTATCTGATTTCAGGGTTTTCCTTTCATTTCAAAATGTTCATAAATGGTTTTGGAAATTTTTAATATCACATAGGTATACTCAGTTAGGCTCAGTTATACTCAAACTGGTCCAGACAGACCCGCACAAACAAATGAATGAAAAGACGACAGACAATATCAGATGATGATGAAGAGAAACCTCACAGTTACTTCACAACAAGCTCAGACACAGTCTCGGCAGGCTCGGATCTCGGATAGTCTCGGTAGAGCAATTCCACGACCATAACCTCAATCGTCTTGATCAGCTGTTATTGGACAAACATGATTTGCTTTTCGTATACCGCCATGTAAAATTGAGTATTTTTATTTGTGTTTTTTACAGTATTTTGGACATTTTACCATAATTGTTGTTGTGTTGTGTTTTTCAAGGAGCCTTTTTTTGGCAGGTAAGCACCTCTGTCAGTTAAAATGATGTAATTTATAAGATAATGCATTATAAAAACTTGAATTAATATTGAAAACAGCAAAGAAAAAATAACGATTATTGGCAAATTACAGTTATCACATTCACTAGGGCGACAGTTGTTATAGTCATACTGTATCGTTGTCACCCAATCTTATACCTATACCAGATGAAGAAAATAAATCCACCTGTGTCAGTCATTTTGTATTTAACAACAAGATGCATAATTATGCGAATAGCTGTGTCACAGTCGTAATTATTATTGAAACTATTTGAATGCAAGTGTGCTCCCCTTCTTACTTGCACTTTGTTTAATGCATTTTTATCACTCATCAGTTAATTTTCTTATAGTTTTCATTTCTGTTAAAAATATGATTTAGTTCAGGATGTCGGATGGAGGTGAATAACTACTTTAAGGAATTGATCAAATCCTGAAGTATCTATATAGGCATAAAGCACATCACTGAATGGTGTTTCACTTTTTCATCGTTCCCGATACACTGAATTATATACTGTTCAGGACAAGCCCTAATACATCGAAGGAAAATATATATGATAAAAAATATAGGAGAATTCAACCAATAGTCTTTTATTCAAGTAATAGCAAAGTGCCATTTAAAATAACTTTTTTCAAGTTGCTGTATCTAGACACCATTTCATGTTACATATGTATTTAGAAAAAAAGTACTAATGTGGATATAAGCTAATGATGTTACGAAATATTCTCAACTCGATTATGTGAGAAGCATACCTATAATAATAAATAATTCATTTTCCTCCACAATTCATTAAAAAACATATAGATAGATAACATTAGCATTTATTGGCGTTGTTAGTATGCATAGTATGTGCAATCTGCCAGGATCTACTTTCTAAAGTCATCACGATGGAAGCCCTGAATCTATAACATTCTTCGCCTCCTGGTAGCGGTCTGCCTCTTCTGTCTCAAACACTTGGGAAGCTGAAGAATTTTTTCCACACCTATAATGACAAAAAGCAAGCATATTTAAGTAGTGCAAACATTATTTTAATAGTGAATAATGAGTGAATAGTAATAATATACGTATTTTTTTGGTGCATAATTACATATATCACTTGTTCCAAAAACCCAAATTTTAGGTTATGTCAAAAGATCAATGTTTTAATTGATCCATTCCTTGAACTTGGTTATATGTACATATAAAACTAGCAATTATTACCTACTAATGGACGTTTTTGCTACTCATGGACTAAAGGTATAATAAAGGTGTGTTTTAGTTGACCTCTGACCTCTGCACTTTTGGAAATATTCAATTTTCTATATATTTTTACTCACCATAAGCAGATTGGATATGAGTGTTACCACTCTGATACTTGTAGCCACTCCTGTATTACAGTATCCAGAGCTAGCGCACCCAAAACCCACCAAAGTTTGGTCACCGCAATGAACTACTTCACAAATAAAGAGAGAAATGCACGTATTACTTCGAGTATCAAGTGACAAAGATGCAGTATAAGTATAATAACTGTCGCCTTAGTGAATGTGATAACTGTAATTTGCGAATAAACGTTTTTTTCTTTGCTGTTTTCAATATGCATTCAAGTTTTCATTATGCATTATCTCATGAATTACATCGTTTTAATTGACAGATATGCTTACCTGGCAAAAAGGTTTATTGAAAAACACAACACAACAACTATTATGGTAAAAATGTCCAAAAAACTGTAAAATGACAAACAAAATTCCTCAGTTTTACATGGCGGTATACGGAAAACAGGCCATGTTTGTCCAATATCATAGCTGATCATAACAGCACGCAGCGTCATCATAGAATTGCTCTATAACTGGAAATGGATTAGTGATCATGTTAGGTTTGCGATAGCATTAGCTGTGAATGATAATTATTATGTATGCAGGTACCTATAATGGTAGGTGTAGCTGGAGTTCTGGCCTTCAGGCAAGGTGCCGTTGAACTCGTGGATTTGGAAGCTTGGCAGGTTAGAGTTAACCGTAATGTTGGCGAAACAGGGTATCTGGACTGCGACGTGCTTCTTCCCGTCCTTTTCGAACATCTCCTCTTCTGTCCTATTACTGGAAATACACAAAGCGAGTTAGGAAACATTTATATTTGTTTATCTACTCTACTGTGTAAGGCTTTCGCGGCCATCGTCCAATGAATTTGTGGTTCTTGGGTTTTTAGGCCGGCGTCGTTTAGCGTTAAAGCTTGACGTTTCGCCACCACGAGTGGATGGCATCTTCAGTATTTTGGAAGTCGCCGAAGTGAAATAGCTTCTGAAGATGCCATCCACTCGTAGTGGCGAAACGTCAAGCTGTAACGCTAAACGACGCCGGCCTAAAAACCCAAGAACCACAAATTCATTGTTTATCTACTCTCAATAAGTTGTACAGCCTGACAAGTATAGCTGTCTCACACGCATACGTTACTTCATATCCGCTCGTCTCTTTCTATCCTTGTCTATTTCATATTTCTCCCGGCTCTTGTTACACGTCAGGATGTACCGCGATTACCAAACTATTTTTGAACAGGTAATACTTCCTATAGAAAAAAAGGGTGAATTATTTTTCATAACTCACGCTCCAGCCGTGGGTTATGAACAACGCCTAATAGATACCAGCACCGATCTCTTCGAAACGCACAGGATTAAACACTCGCTATAATAACTGCAAAGGTGGCCATGACATCAGACGCCAAACTGATTAGACGGTGTACAGTAATTATATTTCACAGTGAATTTAGGTTGTCAATAATTCGTAATTATTATATATTTAAGTCGTACTATTATATAATTGCTTCGGTCGTAGCGTAGATAAAGTATAGTATTCAACTCGCGGTAATGATAATAACTCACTTTTATTATGGTCATTACTGCATCGTTGAAAAATATACTATTAATATTCTCATATGGACTCACCGGCTGAGACTTACCTATGGCAGCATTTATTTTGTTAGTTAAAAGTGAAATGGCGTCTTGCGTAGATTTTTTTCGCTGAAGCCATAGTGCTTATTTGACAGTATATCATATTTTGTTATGATATCCAAGAAGCGTGATTTACTAGCTTCTGATTATCCCTTTTGTGAAGAACAACACTATTGTAGTAATCGTCGGAGGTGTGTAGTGGCTTACCTGCACCAAGGGCTGTTGGTGTCTTGGAGGTGATCCGCTGCGTCGCACGGCAGAACGCTTCGAACACAGGTGGTGTTGAAGCGTTCGCAGTATTTGGTCTCGGTAAGGGTCTCCAGGCACATGACCTCCTTATAAGCGGTGCAGATGGGGACGAGCGGAGGGGCGCACACCTTGGTGGCATTCTCCACGCAGGGGATGACCATGTCGAGGGGCATCACGATGTCTCCCCCTCCCATGCTCCCCGCGCTTGCCATGGGCCGGTCGTAGTTGAACACGGCATACGGATGCACCATGCCCCACACTGTCAGGTTCCATGAGTACATACCTACCAGAATATTTACATATTAGTGAGATATTCGGATTCAAATAACGCCCTACCTTATTTTAGGCCAGCCCTATGGATTATTTTGACATATGACATTAATTTTCGTAGTTCTTCTTATCTTTCGAAGTTTGTTTTTGTATTTCTATTTTCTAATCTCATCGTTTGGAGTTTGTTTTTGGGGCACTCTTTTGCTGTACATATTATACAGGGTGTTACAATAAAGGTGACTCCGTCTCTAGAATAGGATTCACGATTTTGCCGAAACTACAGGCAACATTGTGATGAAATTTCACAGGAATATATTTTGGAAGCTAGTACATCCTATGAATTTGTTTTTACACCTGACTTTCATAGAGGGCGCTAATTACACGGTTCATACTCTTGGTCCGCTTGGTAAAACTCGAGACTGTGTACCTCAATTATTTTTCAGTTTTCTACCTATCCTAGAGACGGGGTCTTCTTTTTTCGGAACACCCTGTAGATGATAGTTTTTTTTATTTTTTTTTTTTTGAATGGCACTAGGAGCACGTCCCATCAGCCAGAAACAAAATATACAGATGATTCCTGTATTTTCATGGTATTTACCTTAAAATATTCTACACCTATCCAAAAAGTAAACCTAAAGAAGATCTAGTTATAACGAGGAGCTAGAGGGGGTAAAGGATTATCGAGGAGGGTTTAATAGACATAGGACACTCGCTTCTCGCCAAGAGACCCGTCAAGGCATTTTATGTTGGACAAACAAAACTAGGCCACGGATAGTAGGATAGATTTATACAAAAGGTTAAAACATAGGATAATTTCCATATAACAAGAACTATATTAAATTCGTATACCAGATTGTTTAAAGAATTTAATAATTTTGTCGATAATTTCTGGTTTTTGCATTGACAAAGCAAATTCTATATTTATAGGGGCTATTACACCACACCGTAGGAGATCTGTATATAAAGCATCGCAATGGCTTTTTATTCGGCTACATCCGAAAAATATATGGTTTAGGTCGCCTTTAACTTTGCAGTGTTCGCATTGGTCTGATGGGATAATATGAAGTCTGGACAAGTGCGACGGAAACGAGCCATGGCCTATTTTTATTCGAGTAATCATGGAGATGTATTTCCTGGGTATATTAAAGTTATTGTGCCAATAGGCTAATGGTATTGTAGTCTGTATTTTTGTATACATGGTAGGATTAGTAAAACAATACTGCTGCCATTCTGCTTCCCATTCCTGGAACAGCCTCTTCTTTAATAAGCTCAAGCCTTCCCGAAAGCTTTTACCTGCTGAAATTTCTGTACCTGTAGCTATGCTTGCTTTGGCCAGTTCATCCACTTTTTCATTGGGGTGTATGCCATGATGTGCCTTCACCCACACAAACTTTATGTGAATGCCACGGGATCTCATATGCTGTATTTTATATATTATACCATTGATTAAGGTATTAAATACCTTAATCAATGATTATACGTATCACAAAAATATCCTTATACACATGGCTAAGATCAAAATGTTTCAGTGACAGCAACACTGATAGCGAATCTGATAGGACTGTGACATTCTCTGCTTCAAATTTAGAGGCGTATTCTAAAGCTTCTAGGATTGCAGTAGCTTCCGCAGAAAATACTGAGGTATGACCTTCGAGTTTAAACTTGCCTTCTTCACCATTAGATGGAACAAAATAGGCACAGCCAGTTCCCTGTTCATTTTTTGAGGCATCCGTGTATATGATTAGAGAGGATTGCCCTACTTCACGTAATATTTGCTCGTTGACCACTTGAAGTTCAGAATAGGTTGGAATAATAACCTCAACAGGGGATATAAGCTGAAAATATGCGCAGCGTGGGATATCCGCTTCATTAATGTGGGAACTTAAATTCAAGTCCATTTTCTGAATAGCAGTACATAGTGGAGGAGAGTTCCTTTTTTGCCAATAAGGGTTAGTCAGGTCTTGAAAATTAAGCTGACAAATGCTGTTAAGATTGGTAGACTGCCGGTGTAACAGCTTCAAAATGAATTTCTTGGCGAGCATTTCCCTACGCAGATGTAATGGAGGTTCTAAGGCTTCTACTCTCAATGCTTCTGCGGGGGATGATTTCATGGCTCCTAGGCATATCCGCAAGAACTTATTTTGTACAATTTCTAATTTCCTGAGAAGTACATTGCTTGCAGAACCGTATAATACAGATCCATAATCCAAAATCGATCTGATATAAGAGCGATAGAACATAAGGGCGATCTTCTGATCTGCTCCCCACCACACCTTACAAATCATCTTAAAAAAATTGTAGCCCTTGTTACATTTTGTAATAATTTTTTCGATAAAAGCTTTCCACGTTAGCTTCTTGTCCAGGGTAATACCAAGATAGTCAACCTCACTGACAATACGAAATGACAAGTTGCCTAACGTTACTGATTGACGTTGTGTGACATTATGGCGTGAGAAGAAACAAACTGACGATTTAATGGATGAAACAGATAATCCATTATTAAAAAACCACTGATTATATTGGTACATTGCTTTGTTTAAATTGTCGTCGCATTGGTTTATGGACTTATCTGTGGAATAAATAACAATGTCATCCGCATATTGTATAATACGTGTATCTGTGATAATGGAATGCAGGTCACATGTATACAGGTTGAATATTAAAGGGCTTAATACTGCACCTTGCGGCACTCCTAAGAAAGTTGTCCTTGGTCCGACCTTTTCGTTCTCAGAATTCCGTATAAATACATGTCTTTTATAGTATAGGTTTGCGATGACGTAGGATGTTTGAGGGGGGATTCCCATTCGTTCTAATTTTTTTTCAGAAGTTGTAGATCTATGTTGTCGTATGCGCTGGTGATATCGAGGAAAATAGCACCACAGTATCCGTTTTCAGAGAAGCAAGTTTGAATATCCGTGACGAGTTTACAGGTAGCATCCATCGTGCCAAATCCACGTCTGAAGGCATATTGATTCTGAGGGAGCGTATGTTCATTTAACCACCATTCCAATCGATTTTTGATGATCCTTTCAAATGTTTTAAAGATGCAGGACAGAAGTGAAATAGGCCTATATGAACTAGCCAAATTTGGATCCTTATTTGGTTTTAAGATGGGCACAACAATTACTTTTTTCCACTCTTCTATCGCGTTGCCTTTAGTCCAAACGTCATTGTAAATTTCCAAAAGAAATTTTTTTGCATTTTCAGGAAGGTGTACTAGCATGGGATATCTAATTTCGTCATACCCAGGTGCTGTATTTATGGACTTCTTGAGTGCTATATTTAGTTCCTCGGAAGTGAGCTGTACATCGAAGAAGCTATCTGCAACAGGTGTTGGGAATGGACCAAGGTCTCCTGGCACAAAGGGCGGAGCTAGTTTCATGTGGAATTCATCTAACCATTCCGAGTTATTGGCTACGTTAGCTTTATTTACATGGATTCTTTTCGCAATTCGGGCATGGTTCCATAATTCAGCTGAAGGAGTAGATTTATTTAAGTTAGATACCCATGATCGCCATTTGGTTCTACTTTTTTGTTTAAACATTTTTTTTTGTTGAAGCGAATACTTTTTTACACACTATAAAGTTATCCAGAGAGGAGTTTTCTTTATACGCCGTGAGTGCCTCAGCCCGTTTGACAATCGCTGATTCACATTCCGAGTCCCACCATGGAGGAGGAGCCCGATTTCTTTTTCTGAATGGTTTAAGAATAGGGATGCATATCTCACTAACTTTTTCGGCCTGATTCAAGAAGAAAAGATACTTGGATTCTGTAGAATCCATAGGTGGGATGTTGTCGAATGCGTACTGCAATAGTGATTTATATTCAGACCAATTGGCTTTTTTGATGTTCCATTTATACCTAGGGTATATAAGATCATTAAAAGAGGTCATTGAGGTAACGGTAAGTATAATTGGGAAGTGATCAGATCCTAAAGTATCGTTATGAACTTCCCAAGTAGATATTTGGGCGATACAAGGAGAACATATGGTCAAATCAGGAGCAGAGGAATGAATATTGGGAGAAGCCATTCTAGTAGGCGAACCATCGTTCATTATAATCAAATTCTCATCCTCACACAATTGAGCTATCTGATTTCCAGCAGCGTTATTACATGCTGATCCCCAAACGGAGGAGTGTGCATTAAAGTCTCCTGCGACGATGAACGACTCAGCTGTTTTCGAAAATATAAATTCCCAATCTGACAATGTTGACTGTACGTTAGGAGGCTTATAAACAGATATAACTGACATCTGAGAGTCAGCATTCTCTAAATTAATACCAAAGACCATGATACCACGATTGGGAATATCAGAAAAATCAATTACACTGAACCGAAAACCATTTTTAATAATCAAAGCGACGCCTGCCTTACCGTCAGGCCTATCCTGACGAATCACACTGTATCCCGTGAATTTGATAATGGATAGAGGTTTAAACCACGTTTCGCTAATTATTGCAATGTCTACCTTTTGTGACGTAAGAAAATTGGATAAACTGTGTTTATTCGATACAGCAGATCTAGCATTCCACTGTATGACCTTTAGCATGGTGTTGAGAGATATCCTCCGTATGGGACTTTAATTTATTTATCATAGGATATAGCTCATCTTTCAGATTATCTTCGGTAATATTCTTAAGCTCATCTAAACTAGTAACTTTATTCAGCAATGACATAATGAATCCAGTGAAGTTTTGCACAATATCATCCTCAGCTACATTTGATTGATACCTTTGGCTATTTCGTACGGAAGTCGATGGTCCGGGTGAAAACTGAAACATAGGTTCAGGGAAACTGGTTGGTGGAGATACTGCTTTGCGTTTTTTACTGGTTGAAGAGGGGTTATAATGGGAGATTCTACGAGGAGTTTGGTTGGGTTGGTCTCTATGAGACCTGCTAGAATTTGGTAGAGGTGGGAACTCAGAGGAGTTTTGTAAAGCATAGAAACTGTTATTGGACACAACAGCGTTGGCGAAGGACTTTTCAACACCTATCTTAGCCTCCATGAAAGATATATTTTCGGATGCCATGATTTTTTTAATTTTTTGTTGTTTAAGAAAAGTGGGGCATTTTTTGGAGGTAGTTTAATGATCTTTATTTTTGCAGTTTAGACAGTAAGTATTGGCTTCCTCGCAGACGTGATCATCATCTTTTGTCTGACCACACACGATGCACCTGCTAACAGTGCTACGGCACTGTCCAGCCACATGACCGTATCGCAAACACTTATAGCACTGCACCACCCTATGTATAAACGGATCGACAGGAAAATTTACGCTGTTAATACGTATCTCGTCAGGTAAAACGTTACCTTCAAAAGAAAGTACTACCATTTGTCTTGGAACGAATTGTTGTTCCCCATCCCTCGAAACGCGTCTCTTTAATCGTTTTATTTCAATAATATTTATATTTGACTCAATATTATCTTTCAAGTAATCTTCGCTAAAAAAAGTATCGACACCTTTAATAATGCCTTTCCTAACAAGCAAATTTCTAGGAATGTATGCCCGAAGATTTTCACGACTAAGCTGATCATTTTACTTCCCACACCGATAGGTGAGGGGAGTATTGTGATCGCGAAAATTTTCGATTTTGAGATAATACACTTTTTGGGCGTTTTATGATGCCTACATCACGAAAATCCACGTCACTCATTTCCGTCGGTCTGTCTGTCGGTCTGTCTGTCTGTCGGTCTGTCTGTCTGTCTGTCTGTCTGTTGGCGTTTTTCTAGCCTCCTAATCTCAGTAACCGCTACATAGATTTTCATGAAATTTCGGTGGTGATATGGTGTAGGGTCGTTGTAGGTAATGTTGCTACAATTTTGAAAATCGGTGTATGGGCGGCGGAGTAATTAGCAAAAAACGAAAAATTTCAAATATGCCTCAAACTTCGTTTTTAGGTGTTTTAGGGGTTCCTGATCATTTTCTACTTTTTTTGGGTGGGGGTGAAATTGGGGTGGTTGGGGGGTAGGGGGTTGTAAAGCTGAAAAATTTGTTGTACTCATAACAGGCTGTCTACTGACCTGAGAGAGAAAGACCTAGCGCTATAATACACTTTTTTAGGTCCTTCGGAACATTGCCTTTTGTATTACAGGAACCAAGGGACTTTGAGAATTTTCCGATGTATACATACGAGTATTACTTTAGATCGTTCTGTATTTTATAATGTTGAAATTACTGAAGTGATGTTAATGAAATTTCGGCACAGTATTACTACTTTGGCGAGGAAGGAAAACGCGTCTGATGTGTAGGAATCGTCTCAGTGGCGGTGCAGCAATATTAAAAAAACAAAAAAATATGAAAACAGCTCAAACTTCGTTTTAAGGCGTTTTAGGGGTTCCTGATCATTTTCTATTTTTTTTTTGGGTGGGGGTGAAATTCGGGTGGTTGGGGGGGTGGGGGGTTGTAAATCTGAAAAATTTGTTGTACTCATAATGGGCTGTCTACTGACCTGAGGGAGAAAGTCCTAGCAGCACAATACACTTTTTTAGGTCCATCCGAACATTGCCTTGCCGATTACAGAAACCAAGGGACTTAGAATTTGTGGTGTATACATACGAGTGTTGTTTTAGATCGATATATTATTCTATTGCGTATCGCAAAAATTATTGAATTGATTTTAATGAAATTTTGACACAGTATTACTACCGCGGCGAGGATAGAAAACGCGTATGTTTTGGAAAAAATCATTTCAGTGGCGGCGCAGCAATAATAAAAATACTAAAAATATAAAAACATCTCAAACTTTGTTTTTAGGCGTTTTAGGGGTTCCTGATGATTTTCTACTTTTTTGGGTGAGGGTGAAATTGGGGCGGTTGGGGGGTGGGGGGTTGTAAAACTGAAAAAATTTGTTGTATTCATAATAGTTTGTCGATTAACCTGTTGAAAAAAATACGTAGCGGCATATTACACTTTTTTAGGTCCATCTGAATATTGGCTTGCCTATTACAGAAACCAATTTTGTGATGTATACATACGAGTTTTGCTTTATTTCGTTCTATGTATTTTGCGTAAAGCGAAAATTATTGAATTGATTTTAATGAAATTTTGACACCAAATTTAGTGCCGCGGCGAGAATGGAAAACGCGTCTGTCTTTGAAAAATCGTCAGTGGCGGCGCAGCAATAATAAAAAAACTAAAAATATAAAAACATCTCAAACTTTGTTTTTAGGCGTTTTAGGGGTTCCTGATGATTTTCTACTTTTTTGGGTGAGGGTGAAATTGGGGCGGTTGGGGGGTGGGGGGTTGTAAAACTGAAAAAATTTGTTGTATTCATAATAGTTTGTCCATTAACCTGTTGAAAAAAATACGTAGCGGCATATTACACTTTTTTAGGTCCATCTGAATATTGGCTTGCCTATTACAGAAACCAATTTTGTGATGTATACATACGAGTTTTGCTTTATTTCGTTCTATGTATTTTGCGTAAAGCGAAAATTATTGAATTGATTTTACTGAAATTTTTACACCAAATTTAGTGCCGCGGCGAGAATGGAAAACGCGTCTGTCTTTGAAAAATCGTCAGTGGCGGCGCAGCAATAATAAAAAACTAAAAATATAAAAACACAGCTCAAACTTTGTTTCTAGATGGTTTGGAGGCTCCTGATCATTTCGCATCGTTTAGTTGAAGCACGCAGAAAAAAAAATGTGGCGTCTTAGCTTCTAAGGAGGGAGACGCAAGAAACTATTTACGAGAGGTTTTTGTGTTGGTTGTTTTTTGCGGGCGGCTGGGCGATGATTTGGTTGCAAGGGATTTAAAACTATAGCTTCATGCAATGGGAAAATAATAAAATGGTATCATCATTATGTGTGGGAAGTACTGAGTCAATCAACTTGACTCCATTTTTTAACTAGGTTATTAGCATCCTCCAAAGACCTAACTCCCACCTTAACTCTATTTTGCCCGACACGGCTGATTGTTGTTATTATATCACTAATCAACGGTTTTTTGTGGAGAACGTGTCCCACAAAAAGAGGGTGCAGTCTACCGAAATTCTCCTTGTTTGTTTTTTCGATATAAACATACACTTCATTGGAATAATACTTAGCATTTGTCAGGTTAAATTGCTGAGGAATTTTTTTTTCTGACAGGCTGTTTTCATGGCTGGTTGATGACGTTGAGTTGCAGCTGACTGTTGTTTCCATACTGTCGGCAGCAGGGATAGATGCGTTGTTGTCGGGATCATCGTCATACGTTAGATCATAGACTCTAACGTTTCTAATTCTTTTATCCACGTCACCCTGAGTTGTGCCTCCCACCCCAGTAGGAGGTGGAGGCATCGTAAGCAGTACACCACCTCACCAGAGCACACTAATTGTTATTATCAATTTAGGAGAACAAAAAGAATAACTCCACTCGCGCTCGAATTGTACGATTAGGCGATTCGACTATAAAGGTACGTGCTATCTGTACAGCGGTCGCGGTATAACTGTAGATGATTATTATATTATTATACATTTTGTTGCTGCTATGGGATACGCTTTTATTTCTGTTCACATTAGTTCATTCTCATAGGTGAATCTAATTCTACTTTTTTCCCATTTAACTAAAAAGATAGCCACAAATCCCAAGCAAGCGATGAGTGAACAAGAGCTATGTTAAACAAACATTGTTTGCAAAACTACGGGCTACGAAATACAAAAGATCACGATACACAGCAACACCAGGTTAGGTAGAAAATAAAGCAATCACGAACATATCCAGTTGATGCCGATCAGCGGAAATCGTAAAATAGGGCAAAAATAAGGGAAGCTCTTAATGCGTTTCCTTGGACAAGGAAAGAGAGAGGACGGAACGCGCGACTGACATTTCTGTTACCAAATGGCACCAAAAATGTACCAACGCGCTATTAAATTTACCTGTGATGCGTGATTTGATACGTGATTCCTGGCTCCTCTCTCTTTCCTTATCTAAGTGCGTTTCTAATAATAGAGAGATATTGCTGTAACCAGATGTGCCAAGCGGTAATACCGCACGCGCTATTTTGACATCTAAGCATGCGCAGATGCGTTGGAGGTGTACGTTGCGCTATTTGGGAATAGCGCCTGGCGTTATTCACGGAAGATAACTACCGTGCGGTATTGTCGCGGTATCGCCATTCGGGAAGTAATCGTCAACATTCGCGACGATTCGTAGTTTGATTGTCATAGTTGTCATTGAGCCAAGCCAAAATAAAGCGTTTTATGCCTTTATGGTGGTTTTATATCTGTGGCTGTAAAACCATACCTATTTTGTGCTGAAAAATTTCTGCTTAATTTGTTGATTACACCGGTTATGGACTGTTATATCTGCTTCTTCACAAATTCGAGTGAATTAAAATATGAATACATCCCTATCGTTGGCTCCAGTCAAAACTAATGTTCCTAGATCTTAATATTTTTTACGATAGAAATAGCAAAATCAACTACGATAGTGAGGAACAATATGCCAACCATAATGCAAACAACAAACCAAAGCAGTGTAGACTGAAGAAAAGTAATTTTTGAGAGTTGTCACTTGTTTCTTGACACTCTTGACAAACTTCAAAGCAAAATACGGCAGCGCAACGTATGTATGGCAATAACTATCAATTTTGCAAGGACGATAACGCCGCGCTATCTACAACACCGCTGCGCAAATACCGCAACGTATGCTGTATCTGTGGTTGGCAATATCTCTCTAATAAAGCCGTGCCTTATCCTAATTAGGGCTTTCCTTATCGCAAATCGCGTCTGCGCTTGCGTAAATGCCAAAATAAGATTGTCCTCAATAAGGCTCAGGGCTTGCAATAACTATTTATTAAGGTGCCCGGGCACTTATAGACGGAGCGTCGCGAACGGAAGCGTTGCGAGTCGAAGCGTCATTTAGCTGATCTCCGAACACTGGGGCGAAGCTTCGCGTCACGTCTCGAATAGCGCGGCGCGAATTTTGTTTCTGCAGTTGAACGCAGTACGTTACCAAGCGAGATACAATGAGCAGTTCGTCAGAGGAGGTACTCTTTGTATTAAGATTAATTGCCACTATCGAGAAAGAAGAAAAACAAGAAAAAATTATGGGTTCATAACATATATAAATAAATAAAATTTCTCTTCACTTCACTACTTGGTTTCACAATGATATCAAAAATAATTAAATTACCCACAAACTGCAATTTAGCACAGCTTAGTACCAAATAATGCTAAAAACTGGAATATGAGAGAAATATCAACGAGTGTTTGGATCTTCTCGTCGCCTAGAACCGTGCATTGAGTCGAAGCGTCCAGAGAAACGACTCCTAGTTGGTCCGAAGAGAATTCGCGCGTCTATCGACGCGCCTCTGCGCTTCGCGTCGCCGTAGTGCGCGGGCTGCCATATAGCCTAATACAAGTTTAAAATTTCTCTGGCGTCAAATCCACCGTAGGGTCGTTCAGTGAAATTCCAATAACCATATTTATGCGCATTTTCATGAAGTATTACTTACATATAACATACAAAGAAATTTCAACTTAATTGAATAAGAATTGAAAAAGTTACGCGCCTTCAAAGATTAAAATATTTCATGCCGCACTCAAAATTCATCGTTGTGACGTCACCGCGTCGGTCGGCGAGCCCAGACCGGCTGGCGGCTGTACAACGACAGCGGCAAGCATACGTTTGTAATACGCTCAACTATAAGTTTAGTGCTTTGGTTGACGCTATCTTTTGTTTGATCGGGTGGTTTTTTCTCACAAATTCAAAAATCCAGATTCTTCCACAATCATTTTATCGGTAGTTCTGCCACCAAAACCTCTAGATATGTAGGAAATGAGCATCAGGAGTACAAGCTATAAGATATTTGATAGTATTGCTTTTTTTATATTCTGACCAGGAGAATGACTGCAGGATTGGGTTTCTTGGTTTTTGAATGGACATTTCGAAACAATCGATTATACACTGTACCTTTCTGAATCTTGTTCGAAAAGGTATCGGTAAGCATTTTTTGATTTCCGATAGAGTAAATGATTTTAAACGTTCGACTAATTTTGGAACGTTTTTTTTAATTATTGAGCAAACTATTGCAGCCGATATACAGATATTGTCTGCTATAATTTTATATGGAAGACTGAGTTTAATTTTTTTCAAAGTTACAAGTATTTCGATATTTGTTAACTGACTTTGTACCAAGCAAGCATATTAATTATAAATAATGAGTGCCTGGGTATCCCAATTTTCGGATTATTTTCTATAAGAAAGGCAGTCCGATTTTCTACAAGTTCCTTGCAATGATCCGAACTCGAACCACTAGTTGGGGAGTAATAATTTTTTTGGGATATGTTTTAATGGCATTTGTTTCTGCTTTCCCTTAGTGGCTGCCTTTAGTATATTACACTCAACATATTTTGATCTAACTTTGGCCTTTATATTGACTTGGATACACTTATCTGTCTTCCAACGTTCCTCTCTCGTTGTCTTTAGTACATTCTAGTTTTACTTGCGAAACATTGGTGCTAGATTCGCTGCTTGGTGACGAACATCGAGTTCTTTTTGTGCTGGTACTAGGTTCATCTAAATCTCATTTTCGTTGTCTTTAGGAAGATATTCCGAAGATCTCTAGCGTGTAAGGCTTGTCGGTCTTTTTGACAATCAAAAATGTGCGGAACTACTTCTGGTTTTACATTTTTCAATAGTTTGTAACACATGTAATTTTCAACATCTTCCTCAAACATAAACAAAACATACAAGACTGAGATACACATTTTCAAGTAGAGATATTTTATAAGAAAAATATACACGATTTTCTACCCAAAATACAAAAGTGAGACACAAGAACTATATAATATAATATAAAACAATTTTTTCTACATAATTAAAATACATATGAAATTTGGGTCATCAAAGGACTTAAAACTGCCTTTCACATGTTCCACATATCAATGAGAATAGATTTTTCCAATGCCTTTATAATTGTTATATGATTAGGTTAGTATTTGGATTAAAAAATCTACTTGTATCTCTTTTATGTTTTAGTGTACCAGTACCAGCAAAATCTGCTAACAACGGTTGTGTCAGTTACTGACATCAATATACAGGTGTACCTTTAGAAGGGCATGCACAAATGCTTGAAGACTTTTTTGCATTTCAGACGTAATCCCACAATACACATCCTTTCCGGGCGGTTTCTTGATAGTAATACAATTCACGTAGTTATAAAAATACTTATATTAAAATTGTCGCTCACAAATTCATTCCTATGCAAAGCTCTCTGCCACAATTTATATTTCGTGGCAAACTAATAAAAAATTCATCAGGAGTGGTCACTGTCGTATTTTCACATTGGGGAACTATACAATATATTTATAATTTTTCTTCCTCTGTCCTCCTTCTATTATTATACTCAGTGTCAACGAATTCGAATAGGTTGGTAAGTATTCAGTGTCGATGAAACAATTAAATAAATCATCCAATAGACGCGTATGCAGTTCATAAAGCTTACATAGCAAGTAGCATGGGCCGCAGCGTTATTATTTACCGAATACTCGTAGGATGCGTGGCCAAGATGCCGCGCCGCGCCGGTCGGAGAGGTATAGTGACGTCACCGTCGCACACTCGCAAGTTCCGCGCGTTTTCAATTTGCAGCACTTAATTCATTAGAATATGAAATCGAGCTCAGAAAATTCTGAAACTTTGCACAGCTACACACTCTTTTAGAATATGCAATAAAAAAATATGCTGAACGAGCCTATTTTCTTCGCGCCGCTTGCGTTCTCGACGCTTCGGCTGAGTGCACGGGCAAATTTTTGCGTGTAACTATCATGACCCGTAAGTCATGGTACTCTGAAACTTCGCATTTGATGGAACACAGAATTAGTCATTTCATAATCTGTGGTCATTTCCATAAAGTCAATGGTAACGATTCCTCTAAATGGTGTCCGTTAAATTATTCAGTGTTTACTAGCGAAATCGCAGAAAATCAAAACTGAAATTCAGTATGATTAAATTATAAAACATAATTTACTTGGCAGAAAAATACATGAAATCAACGCAATTATAACATGGAATAATAAAACAACTCTCCAGTTAGAGGTATCGATACTTACTCTTTATACCATAAAATATGAAATTTCATTCTCAAGATAACTATCAGTCTATTAGTAACAATCGTTGGTAATTTTCCTTTCGCTTCAAAATTGTTAATCGTTTTGGAAAGTTGTCAAGCTCTAGTAGAACTTAACAGCTGATAGGCTGTGAAAAAAACACCTCTGTCATACCCTCGCCTCTTATTGACATCAGATATCTTACCGCTGTTGTCTCCAGTTAGATCTGATGTATATTGTAAGAAATGTTTGTAATTTTAACTCGTTACTCTAGTTCCTTTACGCTTTCTGCTAAGTTAGTTGGTCTCTCCCATCTGAACAGGATTTGTTTATTTTTCATGACCTGCTAGGTTACTTATACGAAGGAAAATTGAAATACACCGATTTGACTGACAATTTGAAATAAAACTAAAACTGAAAAAGATTGATATCGAGAATCCTATATCGTTAGAAACGTTATCCACGTTTACATTTGATCCAAGTTTGATCCTATCATTACCGTTTGAAAGAATCAAGTCATCTGTGATTCAAGTTTCCTTAATTACCTACTGATTTCTCTAAGTAAAGAGGAATTCAAATTTGAACGTCTGACTTATACTAAAAATGGAGGTTGGCGCCTAAACGGTTCGTTCAAAGTATCAAGTGTGATACATAAGGTCACAATAGAATTCACAAAGAAATCCAAATATGCAATAATATATAGGGGGTTCCATTTAAAAAAAATGTAAGGTTGATATGAATCACCCTGTATAAATGTCAAAATTTCCATGAAAATACTTTAAACCTTATAGCCCTTGAAGCTCCCTACCATGGCCAAGAGAAAAATTTTTGAAATATGTTTCAGTAAGCCCAAATCTTCCGTCCACTCACTGTTCGCTCACCTTGTATACTATATTGTCCTCCGCAGTAAAATGAGGTAAATTTGTTCATACTAACCAGCAATAACGTTCCGGTAGTCCAGCGTAGTCCCAACAAGATCCTTTTCTGTACAGTTTCTATACTCTGGGCCTGCTACGGCCAGTTGAGTGACGCAGTATTTGTAATCCGCATTCCCGTTGTTGCTTGTCTCGTTCAACAAGTTCACGTCTACTGTTAGGTTCGTCAAACAAGGTACCTGATACAAACATATTTATCAATAAGTTAAGTTTTTAACAACTTTGTTAATACGAGGGTTGCTCTATATCTCCGTCAATCCACCAGTACGCAGACAGCTGTTTCACGCTTATTAGCGATCATCAGTGCGCCATAGGTCGATTGACGGAAATAGACAGCATCAGGTCTTTCATGTTTACCAAACATGGGAAACATGTGTGAGCAGACGAATTAACTTTGTTAATTCAAAGTAACAGATAATATTTTTTTAAAAATCTACAATCAGTCCTTTAATAGCTCTGGCCTCAAGACTTAAATAACATACGAGATTTAATGTTCATAATTCGACGTATTTATTTGTCTTACCTTTTCTTATTTTTGTCTAAACAATGAAAAATCTAGTTTAAAAATCAGTAACATTTTTACTCATTTTAGCTCAATGCCCCTATACTAATTCAATAACATCTTAATAAATAATGCCAAGACACTGCGCGTTTTGAAAATATGTTGTTCTTTGAGGAGTTTTGGAAAACCGCTTCATTTCAAAGACTTTGAAATGAAAAAAATTGCGACAGCCACATTCTATTATCGAAAATCATGTGATAAGTTGCTCAATCTACAAAAAATGTTCAAAATGTCTTCCACCAGCTTGAATACAAGGAAGCAATCTTCTCATCAGTGATTGCAGAACTTTTTCAAACACACTAGGTCGGTCTTTGATGGGGTTACATCCAGCAATTATGCGATTTTGCAAGTCGTTCAAATTTTCCGATGGAGTAGCATAAACTAGTGATTTAGCTTTTCTGTTGGAGGTAATGAAAATCGAGCAGCCGTTGAAATCTTGAAGAAGGAAATTGAATGTGTCAATAGAGAAAAAACCCTTACAGACAAACTACTTTCAGAAGTTCAATATACAAATGAGCTTCAAAAAGCTTTATTAAAACAGTTAGAGGATAAAATAGCTTCTTTGGAAAACACCAAACATTTGAAGTATAATGAAGCAGTTAAATCCGCTACTCGAATGTCAGTTAAAAAACGTGAAAGTACACCAGTTTTGCTTGTTAAGTCAAAAAATGATCGTACCTCTAATGACGATGTGATGAAAGATGTTATTCAATCCATAAACCCAGCTGATCTCAATGTATGCATCAGTGCCACTAGGAAAATAAAGAATGGCATCGCTATTCATTGCGAAACAAAATCTTTTGACGTTCTCAAATCAAACCTCAGTGCGTCCCTAGGTAAGAAGTACTCTATCAACGAACCCCAGAAGTTGAATCCGCGGTTCTTGATATCAGATGTGCCTTCAAAGTGTGGTGATAGTCCAGAAGTTCTTGTGAATAACATCGTTTTGCTGAACGATTTAGCTAATGTATTTAAGTCAGAAGATGATATCAAATTCATTACCAAACTTAATCGCCTTCAAGATACAGATGTAGTTATAGAAGTTGCTCCATACCTTTACAATTTACTTATGCAAAGAGGCTTTCTATATGTTGGTTGGAAAAAATGTTACATTACAGACTACGTCCGAGTTAAAAGGTGTTTTAAGTGTTGCGGCCTGGGGCACCTTGATAAAGAATGTACAGCGCAAGTTTGTTGCCCCAAATGTTGTGGTGATCATAAGCTAAAAGAGTGCAAGTCTGATTGTATCAAATGCTCAAACTGTACTAATTATAATAAGTCTTTTAAACAGAATGTACCCACTGATCACAAGGCAACTTCTTTTGACTGTCCTCTTTACAAAAATTATTTAGATAAATTGAAACAAAATATTAATTATGGTTAGTTTAGGAAAAATGAGTAGCAATCCCAAGAATGCTAAATTTGGGCATTTAAATGTACGTTCTCTGTTATCAAATTTTTCTAGTTTTGTCGATATTCTTGATGAAGGTTTTGACCTTCTTGCAGTGACGGAAACGTGGCTGTCCTGTAGTATGCCTTCTTATCATGTCAGCATCAATAATTACGACTTTTATCGCAAAGATCGTGAGGGAAGAGGGGGAGGAGTAGGAGCTTATGTCAAATCGGCATTCCACGTTGAACTTCTTGACTTTGGAGTAGATAGCTGTGCTATGGAGGACCTGTGGCTAAAAGTGAGCATACATAAAACTATTTTTTGTATAGGAGTCGTATATCGTCCGCCTGCTCAGAGTTTGAGTGAGTTCGTGTCGATCTTTGATGATATACTGCCAAGATGTCTGGTAAATTTTGAAAATATCATAATCTTGGGAGATTTTAACATAAATTTTCTTAATAATGGTCATGCTTTATCTTCTTGTCTTGACTGTCATGGATTTACTCAGTTAGTCAGGGAACCAACAAGAATAACTGAGAGTTCCTCCACCTTATTGGACGTAGTAATCACAAATACAGCAGAACTCTTTACCGATATTTCAGTAGTTGACGCCAATGGCATCACGGATCATCAGCTTGTGTGTTGCGAATTGTCCATTCCTACTAAGGAGAGCTTACAAAAATTTGTAAAGTTTCTAGATTTTAAATGCTTTAATGAGGCTGCCTTTCAGCATGATCTTGCCAAAATTGACTGGCACAAAGTTATACACATTCATGACATCGACAATAAAGTGAAATTTTTCACAGATAGTATCATCAATACTTTCAACAGTCACGCTCCAATAAAAACCGTCAGGGTAAGTAAGCCGCGCGCACCGTGGTTGACCTACCCTCTGAGATTGATATTCAAGACAAGGGATGAGGCACTTAGGAAATTCAAGTCGGATAAGACGCAGGAGAATTGGGCCGATTACAAGGTGAAGCGCAATTTTGCACTTGCCTCTATTCGACGCGAAAAGGCTGCCTATTTGTCCTTCTTACAGAAGCAAAATTTGTCAAAAAAACTTTGGTTTGAACTAAAAAACTTAGGCGTTACTACATCTACAAAAAAGTCATCGCAGCTGCCTGATCATCTATGTAAGCCATCTGAGGTGAACGATTACTTTGCATCTGTTTTTGAGTCGTCAGTTCTAAGTGAATCTGATTATGATTTCTACGAAAACAATACATTCAGTAATAGCAAATTTACATTTCATCCTGTCGAGTCACTTACGATAGAATCTGTAGTCAGATCTCTCAAATCAAATGCTGCAGGCGCTGACGGTATTACATTATCCATGCTGATATTGTGTTTGCCAATAGTAACTCCATTTCTAACGCATATCGTTAATATTTGTTTGGAAAAGGGCTACTTTCCAACGCCTTGGAAGCTGGCTATGATTAATCCTATTCCCAAAGTCAAGAATCCCTTGGAATTCTCAGATTTGCGACCAATTAGCCTTTTGTCTGTCCTGTCTAAAGTCTTGGAGAAAGCAGCTTACATTCAAATTAGTGAATTTTTAAATAACAATGGAGTTTTGCCTATCACGCAATCTGGCTTCCGAAAATATCACAGCACCACGGCGCTTTTAAACATGACCGATGACATCATTAGAGCTATAGATAAAAAAATGAGCGTCATATTAGTTTCACTGGATTTCTCTAAGGCTTTTGATAGGATAGACCATCGACTGTTATGTACTAAGTTGAAATATTATGGCATGGACAACATCGCTCTTAGCTTTTTTCAGTCTTATGTTTTTGGTAGATACCAGTGTGTTTCGATTGAGAACAAGACATCGAATAAACTATCTATTATTTCAGGGGTACTTCAGGGTTCTATTTTGGGCCCACTATTATTTTTGATTTATTTTGCCGACATGAACTCTACTGTCAAATTTTCGGTGATTCAGTCTTATGCTGACGATACGCAGCTTCTTTACTTTTTTGACCATGATAACGTAAATGAGGCTACGCTAGAGATAAATGGTGATATTGAAAGTTTATGCTCATATTCTAAGCGACATAACCTGCTCATAAACAGCAAAAAATCTACGGCAATGTTGTTCTGCAGTGATAACAATAGGCAGGCCATCACAAAAAATTTGACACTTAAAGTGAATAACGAACAATTACCTTATTCTGAGAATATAAAGTGCCTTGGGGTATTCATAGATGATAAGCTAAGGTTCCGCAGACATGTTTCTAGTCTCTTACAGAAAAGCTATATACGGTTAAGATTGCTGTATGCGAATAAATCATTGTTGAACTTCAAGGTAAGGAAGAAGCTGTGCGAATCCCTTGTCATATCAGTCTTTGCATATTGCAACATAGTGTACTACCCTTGTTTGGACTATGCTACAAGAGAGAGAATATCAGTAGCTCAAAATCACTGTATCCGGTTCATTTTCAATTTAAGGAAGTTTGGCCATGTATCAAACTACTATAAAATTATCCGCTGGCTTCGGATGCCATACTTGGTTAAATCCCACTATCTAATTTTCATTCATAAACTGATAAAATCTGGAATACCCATATACCTCAGAGAAAAATTGATTTTCCGGTTTAATGTGCATGATAGGGCAATTCGTAAAGCTTCTACCCTTACAATGCCTCGACACACAACGTCGCTCTTTACAAGAAGCTTTAGCTATAATGCTGTTTCTTTGTATAATAGTATTGATTCTTTTTCAAAAGATATGTCACTTTTTAATTTTAGGAAATATATTAAACATATCATGTTTCTGCACTAAACTCCTCTCTCTCTCTCTCGCTCGCACTCGTACTTCCGATCTTTGTCTTTGTCTTTATTTTTATTTTCCTATAATTGTGTCTGTTTGTATACATGTATAAGCGATAGTTTCTGGAATCTATAACTATGTATTTTTTTTTCATTCTTATATATACCAATGCTCTTTCGTTTTCCATCGACAGCGGCAAATGGTTAGGTGTAAGAGTAGCTTTTTAGCTAAATCTCGCCATTCTGCTGCCAGTCATTTAGACACCTGACATATACAAGGTGTATCATCTGTAATTACTTAACAATAAAGACGATTATTATTATTATTATTATTTTAATCTACAGGTTTTAAGCCGGCGATCGGGTGTACTGCACCGCTCCAGTTCAATGATCTTCATATGTTGCTATTAAATATTCACGAGCAATCAAACTAAATTGTGGTGCACCATAATTCCTGGATGTAACCCCATTTAAATCGGTAGAGCAAACACACACGTTCAAACGAAAGAGTTCAGCAATCACTGATGAGAAGATTGCTCGCTTGTATCCTAGCTGGTGGAAGTCAATTTGACATTTATTGTAGATTGAGCAACTTACCACTTGATTTTTGATAATAAAATTTAGCTGTCGCAATTGAAGGGTTTCTGGCAAAAACAACATATCTCAAGAATATTTAAAATTGAGATATTGGCAACAGTGCCCGTAATTCTGCGCTTCCAAATTATTTCCAGTGAAAAGAGCGTTTGTCATGGTAGTTTTGACGATTGAAGTATAGCTGTTTCTGCAAAACAGCACTTTTGTCAACTGACATATATGTTCTTTTTGAAGGAAACGGGACCAGTGGCACATATCAATATGGCGTCGCAAGGTAATGCCACAGCATAGTAAACAATCAGCACAATATCTAAGGTCTGCGGCAATTATACGCGCATCCCCCCTTTTGGATGATTATTTGTGAGGATGCTAACGATATTTCGATACTTGTACCCAGTGGCGTATATAGAAATCGATTTCGGGGGGGGGGGGGCATCGGAAAAATTTTCATCCGTTATAATATTGGCGTATTATAATCCTAACTTCGGCCTCTTCCAGACGTCAAAACGGAATGCGTGGCTGGTTTCGGGGGGGGGGGGCCGCGGGCCCCCCCTTATGTACGCCACTGCTTGTACCTACTTCTGCACTAATATCGACTATTTTTATCTTAGATACTTTTTGAGCGATTCCAAGCTGGTATCGTTACTTTTGTAGCGGTATCGGAATCGAAACTAATTATATAATTATTAATGAGGGGTGTAATCAATTGCACAAAATTCTCTGTACAAAAAAACGCGCCTACTTGGCTAAAAAAATCGAATTGGTACTGGTTTCGATATTTTCATTTTCGCGTCTCTACCCATCCGTAAAATCATCCCAAGGTGAAATTCTGTGGGAACCAATTTTATATAGGAAATCCTCAGAGATATTATGCTAGTGGTAATGGCACGGCTCAACAAACAATCATCTGTCTGACTCAAGGTCTGGGGATGCTTTGCGCCGATCCCTCTGCGCATCGATATTTTGGGTTAGAGGGAGCAGCGGCGGCATGACAGGTTTATGCCTATCTATACACAAAATATGAGTATAGTACTTTATGGGAGCTAAAAGGACAACAAAAACTTTATGTTATCTTTAATGTTTACCTTCCTTTTACACCGCATAGGTTGAGAATTATTTCTTAATTATGCCCTGTTGTGCACTTTTTTCTACTCCGCCCCTGTCAGGGCGAATGAAACTATCCCAAAATGGCGTCGCTGACGTCAGATATTTGCAACACGTCATCACAAAGGAACCGACCGTGAGTAAGACAGCTGATTGTTTGTTGAGCCGTGGTAATGCTGTGGCCAGGCACGTTTTTAAGGGGGTCCAGGGGGTCCGACCCCCCCCCCCCGAAACGTTATAAAATGCCGTCTAAAAAATGAAATCCACAAATTTGCACCCCTCCCCCCGCAAATTTGAGGATTTAAGGTGGCAACTCTAATCTGGACCCCCCCCCCCCCGAAAAGTCAACCATGTGACATTGTGACACCCATAATCTGGATCCCCCCCAGAACCAAATCCTGGATACGTGCCTGGCTGTGCCGGTTAAACGCGATAAGAAAATAAGAAATGCAGAGCTAATATGCTAAAAAAGGCTCTAAGCTCACTCAATATGACGATATTCAATAAAGAATTGCTAATTTCATAAAACCAGTTATTTTTCTGCAAAAACATCACATGTCAAACAGAAACAAACGTTTTATTGTCATTCTGTGATCAATATTTAAAGTGCGTTATCTGAGTTTAATGTCTGTATAGACCTCTACGAGTAACCCCAATTGAAGTCATGACTCAAAAAATTATATATCAAAGAAGATATCAAGCTTTTTTCTCTCCTGTAAAATATATCTTTTTGAAATATGCTGTTTATGCTAAAAACTCTTCAATTTTTACTCCCTCACCGATAGGTGAGGGGAGTATTGTGTTCGCGAAAATTTTCGATTTTGAGATAATAAGTTTTTTGGGCGTTTTATGATGTCTACATAACGAAAATTCACGTCACTCATTTCCGTCGATCTATCTGTCTGTCGGTCTGTCTGTCGGTCTGTTTGTTCGCGTTTTTGTACCCTCGTAATCTCAGCAACCGTTGCATGGATTGTGATGAAATTTGGCGGAGTAATTAGCAAAAAACAAAAAAATTCCAATAGTCCTGAAACTTCGTTTTTAGGCGTCTTAGGTGTACCTGATCATTTTAATACTTTTTTTGGGTGGGGTGAAATTTGGGGTGGTTGGAGGGTTGTAAAATTGAAAAATTTGTTGCATTCATAACTGACCACTGACTTGTGAAGGAAGACCTAGCGACATAAATAACTTTTTTAGGTCCATCCGAACATTATCTTGCCTATTGCAGAAACCAAAGGACTTAGAATTTTTTCTGGTGTCAACATATGAGTATTGCTTCAGATCGTTCTGTATTGCGTAATGAGGAAACTGTTGAATTGATTTTAATGCAATTTTGACACGGTATTACTACCGGGGCGAAGATCGAAAAGTGTATGGTTTTTATAAATCTTGCCAGTGGCAGCGCAGAAATAATAAAAAAACTAATAATATAAAAACTGTTGACCTGTGTCAAACTTCGTTTTTAAGCGTTTTAGAGGTTCCTGATCATTTTCTAAGTTTTTTTGGTGGGGGTGAAATTGGGGTGCCGGGTTGAAAAACTGAAAAGTTTGTCGTATTTATAATAGGCTGTCCACTGACATGTGAAGTAAGACCTAGCAACATAAATCACCTTTTTAGATCCTTCCGAACATTTTCTTACCTATTACCGAAACTAAGGGACAGAATTTTCTGTGTACATACAAGTATTTGAAGCTTTAGACCGGTTTGTATTTTGTAACGTGGTAACTATTAAATTGATTCTAATGAAATTTTGACACAGTATTATTACCGTGGCGAGGATGGAAAACACGTATGGTTGTTGGAAATCGTGTCAGTGGCAGCGTAGCCGTTTTTAGATGTTTTAGGGGTTCTTGATCATTTTCTACCTTTTTTGGGTGGGGCTGAAATTGGGGGGTGGGGAGTTTTAAAACTAAAAAAACTGTTGTATTGATAATAGGCTGTCCATTGACCTGTGAAGGAAAGACCTTGCGGCATAACACAATTTTGGAGGAGGGGGCCTGGCGATGATTTGGCTGCAAGGGGATCTCAGACTATAGCTTCATGCTATGGGAATATAATAAACTGGTATCACCGTAATGTGTGGGAAGTACTAAGTCAATTAACTTGACTTCATGTTGTTCATCCTGTGTCTTTGAAATGGAGCGGTTTTAGAAAACTCATCAAGAACAAAATATTACCAAATTGGTTCTAAGGATCCCTCTCTATATTTTTGCCGCATGTTTACCAAACACCCTGTATAACCGGAGGGGCTTGACATTCTGTTTAACCAGAGGGGCTTGAGATGCTTCAGCCCCTCGAATTATTTTCACTATCTTTATAATGTATTATACCCCCTCCAGAAAAATTTTTACCATCATGAGGATAATAGGTGGTCGATGACCCAACCACTAGCCTCAGTCTCCCAAACATAAATCCTGGCCATGCTCCTGAATGTAGGTATTCAATTTGACATTTTTACCTTTTTGAGAAGCTGATATTATGGGAAAGCTTTTCCAGTGGTTTGTACGTGCAGTGCCTTGGTAATATTTTGAGCTAGATATGATTCTGTATGAGAATTATTTTATATTTTTCAATATCTGTTTTTTTCTAAAGTATCGTACCTTTTCACCTATTTAAGATGTTATTGAGTTAGTATACCTAAACGTATTGAATTAAAATAAGCTAACATGTTACTGATTTTTTAAGTAGATTTTTCATTGCTTAGACAAAAACACCAGATTTTGGGTAATTATTAGAATTCCGTTAAAATTACACAAACATATAGTAAGCATAATATGTTGCATTTTAGTTCTTTTATCATGCCTCGGCAGGAATACGTCGAATATTACATTAAACCCTGTATAATTTGACAGTGTTATGTTACGTTGATTTTTAGTAGGTCGTTTTCTTCGAATCTTGGAGTTATTTTAAAATAATTTCTTATGAATGAATATCCTGATAGCATTTACAGCAAAAAGTGGATAAAAATGTGCATTTCAGAAATGTGTAGCGCAATTAAGTCGAAAAGTCCAACCTGCTTTGTACAATTTCGGTGTCAGTCATAGGCGTAGGTAATTTTTACATTTTACCTGATATATTGCCCCTCCTTATTCTCTAATGACGGAGTAAAGGAAATGAATGACATCTTAATGATAAAGTAAATAAAACATACTTACGGTAGCGCCTGTATAAGTATAGGTATTTGTTTTTAGTTTAACGCATCCGTATTTTCTGTTAAGCCGTAGTATTTACAGTATTATAAAAAATGGCGACATTCACATCAATGAAAAGATGTTGTAATAATTCTCCACTATCAGTGAGTGCAAAAGTTATTATTTTAAATGTACATGATTGCACAATATACGGTTACCCGAACTCTACTGTACAAGAAACTGTCGATCGATGTTCCCGAATGACTGGAGTTGGAAAGTCCACCGTTCTTAAATTATTACGGGAGAGAAAGGCTGCAGGTGTAGTGAAACCTCAAAGTCCAGGCAGACCAGTAAAAGTCCTTGATGAAGGCACCAAAAGTGTAATTCGAAGAACAGTTCACTCTTTTTATTTAAAAAAAAAGAAAAACAGCCACCCTAGACAAGATTTGAATGCAGCTTGGCAAGAATGGCAGTATTCGGTTGATAACCAGAAAATTACTATGGACCAGTTTAAAAATGGGTTTTGCCTGGGAAACCACTTTTACTGGAAAGCGATGAAATTGTTTGCTGGAGACTAACATACTTGATAAGTATAAAGCAGTAACGAAGAGAGCAGAAGAAAATCTTTTATCTTGATAAGTCGTGGATTAATGAAGGTTACAAAGTACCAAAAATCTGACAAGACAAAATGATAAGCAGTGCCCGCCAAGCTTTCATAGAAGGCCTGTCAACGAGTATTAAGGTACCTTCAGGAAAGGGAAAGATGCTAATAATCGTACATGTTGGAAGCGAAGAGGAATTTCTTAAAAAAACCTTTCAGTCGCCCCATTTTGAAAACTATTTTGGTGAAATAATAAAATATATTCTAGCTGATTCAGTGGTAGTTATGAATAACGCAAGCTATCATTCACGACGCATAGAGGATACTCCAACTTCATCTTGGAGCAGAAAAGGAAATACAGACTGGTTAATCTCCAAAGATACTGAACTTGAAGATAATTTGATAAAGAAGGAACTTTTACGTATAACAAATTTAAAAAAAGCATCGTTTTATGAAATACACCGTAGAAGACATAGCAGCAAAACATGGTATAACTGTGGTACGCACACCGCCATATCATTGCAAACTAAATCCTATAGAACTTATATGGGCGCAAGTGAAAGGATTTGTAGCCAGACATAACACGATATTGAAAAACAAAGACCTTGAGCTACGATTTGTTGTAGCCATTAAGGAAGTAACATCAGAAAACTGGCGAAAAGCAGTCCAGCATGTCATTAAACAGGAGGATAAAATGTAGAATCTTGACTACATGATCGATCAGAGGATCAGACCGTCGACCCGTTAATAATAACATTAAGAGGAGATGACAGTTCTTTAGACGACGAAGGCTATTATGATTTTTTACAATTTTATTCCTGTATAATATATTTTTGCATGTTTAATAAAAAAGGGCACCTAATACTAATTTTTTTTCCTTTTTAAAAGTATCCTACCTTCACGTCTTTGGTACACCATTTTCAGTGTTATTGAATAGATAATCGGATGGTACTACCTGTAATTGACAAAAGGTAAGACTTTTGCAATGAAATCAATGGCGAACAATGAAAAAGGGCTCAAGTATTCGCTGGGTCACTCTGTAGTCACTTTGCATACATAATGAGCTTTTATTGCCCTATACCTTTCTGAACTGCACTATAATTTCATGGCTTAACTTATTATAACGTTAAGGGCCAGTTGGAATAGGAGCAGGACATGTTCTATTAACGATTTCAATTATTTGATCGAATTTACGCTTCTGAAACGATTTGGTGTATGATACCAGGCCAGTTCATACAGTTCAAGAATTTAAACCAAATATTGTTTCAAAAATAAGGTATTGTAGTCTAAAGCAGTTTTTAGTAGATTTATAATATACTGTTACAAGTCTTTAGTTCGATTGGGCACTTGGTACGGATCTAACTATTTATTTGCACTAACTATATACACTACTAATAATACTTAACAGTCTAATTTATTTACAGTCACTGAATCACTACACATTTTATAATTGTCCTTCACTCCACTAATTTATGTCACAGTACATTTATTTCGCGCGCGCCACTGGAATTCGCACCACGTTCGTCGAAATCTTGTAACTGTCTGTCTCCGGCCGTCCGATGCGCCTATCTATATGTCGTAGTTATCGTACGGATCTCCGGCTCTCGAAAAGTTCTCGGCGTTCGCGTCGTCCGCGACCAGCTTCTGGAAGATTGGATTCTAGAATACACGTCTACGCAAGAGACAGGGCCGGACTGGCACACTGCTCCCTCCTTAAGGCCGTTTCGTCCCCGAAACGTTCATGTCTGAATGGACACTTCTTGCAGTCAGAAGTTGGGTAAAAGAAGCTATCCACGGTCCTGTGTTCTGTCGGTCCTCTCGGGTTCCAGCTGCAGACCAGAATTTCGATTCCTGTGAACCTGAAGAGGGCTTTCTAGCATGTTTCGGATGATACGCCAATCCAGGCCGTTCCGTCCGCAAGCTAGCTTAGGAATCGCCAGTTTCAAAACATTTGCCGTTAGCAGCTTCTCTCTGAGGTCCAGGAGTGCCTCCCATACAGTCTGGTACGTTGGTTTCTGATAGGACTTTTCTTTCGAAATCAAGTAGTAGAGTCGCCTCTGGTCACTTTGTAACTCCAGCACTTGTCCGACTCGTCCACCCTGTCTCTTAAGCTCGTCCACTTGGCCAAACAGACGTTGAAATTCACTGGCAATCCCTCGGGACATCCGAAGATCTCTTGCGACACAATGAGCCAACGCGTACTCATCCGGCACCGTGAACAAAGCTCGATGTTCCTCACGAGTAACGCCAAACCTGGCAGTCGCTGTACCAGTGTGAGTGGCCATGAAATCCTCGAAGTTCAGCTCTGAGTAGAGTTGCTCAAGTTCGCTAACTTGCGCCTCCGCATTATCTCCAGCAAATGGAGCCAACCTGTTGAAGTGGTTTTTCCACCGTTGGCCTTCTTGGTTCGATAGATTACGCCGTTGATCTTCTTGACGACCTCATACGGGCCCTCCCAGGAACTCTGGAGCTTCGGTGACAAGCCACGGCGTTTCTGAGGGTTGTACAGCCAGACGAGGTCTCCGGAACGGTATGCTGTTTCGCTGGACCCTACGTCGTACGTCATCTTCATGCGATCACTTGTCGTGCGAATATTATGCTGAACTTTCTCATGGGCCTCGTCCATGCTTTTGAGAAGGTTGGCAACGTAATCTTCGTCCGCCACATCGTCCCCTGGTTTGCAGCCAAACATGAGGTCACAGGGTAGCCGGAGCTCTCGCCCAAACACAATACTGGCCGGTGTCTCTCCCGTGGTTTCATGGACTGCCGAGCGGTACGCCAACAGGAATAGATGGAGCCAGCTGTCCCAATCTTGTTGGTGGTCGGAGACAACCTTGGCCAAATAGCGGTTCACCGTCCTGTTTATCCTCTCCACCATGCCGTCCGACTGAGGATGCAACGCCGTGGTCCGAGTCTTCCTAATCCCCAAAGTTTCGCACACGTTCTGGAAGAGCGCAGACTCGAAGTTCCTTCCTTGGTCCGAATGCAGCTCGAGGGGGACTCCAAAACGGCAAATCCTGTCCTTGACCAGAGGGTCAGCAACGGTTGCGGCCTCCTGGTTTGGCAGAGCATAAGCTTCGACCCATTTGCTAAAGTAGTCGATCACCGACGATGTACTTATTCCCAGCTCCGCGCTCCAGAAAAGGTGCTGCTACATCGATAGCGATCTCTCGAAGAGACTTCCGACGTTGTAGTGGCGCATAGGACCTTTCTTACATCTCTGTGGACCATTGCTGGTGACACAAACTGTACACTTCCAGCACCATTTCTTAACATCTTCAACCTTCAGTTCACTGAATTTCACCATTTTGGTAGTTTATTCACTTAACTGTCCGTACCACGTTGCCCAATCAATCAGTCTACCCCACACCTGACACCACTGTTACAAGTCTTTAGTTCGATTGGGCAAGAAAACACTTAGTACGGATTTAACTATTCATTTGCACTAACTATATACACTACGCCTAACCTAATACTTAACAGTCTAATTTATTATATTTACAGTCACTGAGTCACTACACTAATTTATATTTGTCCTTCACTTCACTGATTTATGTCACAGTACATTTATTTCATGCGCGCCACTGGAATTCGCACCACGTTTGTCGAACTCTTGTAACTGTCTGTCTCCGGCCGTCCGATGCGCCTATCTACAGGGTGTTCAGTTAGTGTGTAATTCTTCGATATCTCGCAAGGTATACCTGACAGAAGAGAATGTCAAATACAAAAGTTATTTGGTTACTTAAGACGCATATTCTAAAAATATTTTGAAATATACAGGGTGTTGCGGGAAAGTAGGATAGTGATCAACTTGATTTTTTTATATGGAACTAAAACCTTTTCTTAAATTCTTCTAGTTTCCATCATTGATCTCTATTCAACCCTGAAATATTTTTGGGATCGATTGCGACGTTGTCAAGTTATAATTTATTTTCTATTAATTTCCAGATTTGCAAGGTCGCAAGTCCAAATCGATATATTCCTCTAACTTTTCACAATAATATTAGTGGATGTTACTTGGATGTTATGAGCAAGTTGTATCTACGGGGTGTTTTTGGCAGATTTTTAAACAACGGCAACGTGAAGGTCATTTTACTTTATTTTTTAAATGTAACACCCTGTATTTTTTATTTCAAATCGAAATATCTACTAATACCCTATCTCGCCTTGTAATTTTTTTTCGCGTTTGCGACGTTGCCAAATTATTTCTCCAAATTTTTAAACAAATATCCCCGATTTTAATTTATTTTAAATAGAATCCTCTACTTATTTTTATTGCAATGAATTGCACATGTCGAACTTTCTAAGATCTCACAATTTCAAAACATCAGTGTTGTCAGATTTACCAATTTTGGGTCATAATTTTGAATGGAATGCCCTATTTATGAAGTCTAACGTAAAAGTGGTAAATCTGACAACACTGACGTTAGCGTTTTTGAATTCTGTATGTTCAAAAACCCCCAAGTATTGAATTTCACCGTTCCAGCTGTGGCAGTTTTGGAAATATTTAAGCGTTCCGATACTGTTTACTGAAAAAGCGGTGTTGTCGTATCTCAATAATTAACAGAAACAAAACTTTGAAATTGTGAGATCTTACTAAGTTCGACATGTCCAATTCATTGCAATAAAAATAAGTAGAGGATTCTATTTAAAATAAATTCAAATCGGGGATATTTGTTTAAAAATTTGGAAAAATAATTTATAACTTGGCAACGCCGCAAACGCAAAAAAAAATATTACAAGGCGAGATGGGGTATAAGTAGATATTTCGATTTAAAATAAAATATACAGGGTGTTAAATTCAAAAAAACAAAGTAAAATGACCTTCAAATTGCCGTAATTTAAAATTCTGCCAAAAACACCCTGTAGATACAAATTGCTGGTAACATCCAAAATAATATCCATTTAAAATTCAACTAGCTCGCTATATAATATTATTGAGAAAAGTTAAAGGAGTCTATCAATTTGGACGTATTACTTGCGACCTTGCAAATCCGGAAATTAATAGAAAATAAATTATAACTTGGCAACGTCGCAATCGATCCCAAAAATATTTCAGGATTGAACAGAGATCGATGATGTAAACTAGAAGAATTTAAGAAAAAGTTATAGTTCCATATAAAAAAATCAAATGGATCACTATCCTACTTTCCCGCAACACCCTGTATATTTCAAAATATTGTTAGAATATGCGTATTAAGTAACCAAATAACTATATCGTACGGATCTCCAGCTCTCAAAAAGTTCTTGGTGTTCGCGTCGTCCGTGACCATCTTCTGGAAGATTGGATTCTAGAATACACGTCTACGCAAGAGACAGGGCCGGACTGGAACAGTACTATAATAAAACTAGCTTTTATTTTTCTTTAATTAAACAGTCTCGTGTTTGTGATAAATAATACTAACCGGCAATGTAGCCTTATCTTCTCCTTTAGTTAAATTCTGACAGAGTGGATCATTTTTATCTGGACAAGACATCGTAGCGTTGACACAAAGTGTTTTTTCTTCAGCGCAAGGTACTGCATTCGTCATAGTGGCCACACATAACACGGTACCATTTGTTGTGCATATCGACGTCGTCCCTGTAAGAGTTCATGCGATTTTTATCCGACATAGTAAATTTTTTGATGATGGAAAAATGTGCGAAAGTGATATTTCTTCTGTGAAAAATATTTATTGTGGCTCACGAACAAAAAAAATAAGACAATTGAAGAGTCCAATGCAAGAAGTGCCTAACTCACATTTCCATCAATTATAGACTATCAGTGCCATCTATGCGAACTTTTTCTTAGCTTTCTGGTAGTATACCTAACATTCTTGTACGATGTACCTGAGTGATTATATGAGAATATGCAAGGGCATCGCCAGGTACGGGCAGGGGGGGGGGGGTAGCTGCCCTCCCTAGCACTAGCAAACTATGGGTAGCCGCGTGCTACGCGTCCGATCGAACCGAAAAATTTAGCTAGGTATTCTATAGTTAAAAGTTGATAGAAGGCGGTTGATTAACCTTGCACGTGAGTTCTTCACTTGCAAAAGATTCAGGCATATTGGAAAATGTTTCTAATCTGTTACACTTCAAGACGAGCAACTTCGATACATGCATGAATCATTTCAAAAGAATAACGTCTGTCATAAGGATCATCGTTGCAACAGGGACACGGGATTCCAAATTATTTTAAGCAGTTCGGCCAGAACTGCAACTGCCATTGGAAGTCATTCACAAGGTCTGCAACATCGCTCCAATTACCGGTCTCCAGGAGATTTTTGAAAACGATCGATTTTTCTTCTTTATTTAGATTTTTTTATATGTTAAATCCACACTGGAACAGCGTTATGCTGATAAAAATTTGCATGCCATTTAGTTTGATGTCACTATACCCCAGCGTAATGTTGAATATGTCACTGATTTATATTAAATAGAAGTCACAGATTTTCGAGGCTTTCAATGATGAAGCTGAACTATGGTATAACCTGTGGCAGAACAAGGGTATAACAAGAGAAAACCTTAGGGCCGTATTCGTAGTTGATACTTAAGAGTCCCTTAATACTTGAGTGTAGTTTTGTGTTTCGACTGCTACTTGAGCGTCCTCATGTAAGGCTCACTTGAGTAATCCTCAAGTAACGAAATGTCAACGTGACATTTCGTTGCAGTCAAATCGATTTTTTAGGTTAAGTTTAGAGTAAGGTGTTTCCAGTTTCTGTAATATCCGGAAAAATGTCCGCCAAAAAACACGAAATACAGGTATAAAACAAAAAGAGATAACAGAAAACATCAAAATGCGTAGGCATAGACATAACAGATTGACTTCTATTTGAAATATGACATCGCCAAATGTTTTCCCGCTGTCTCGTAGATGTTGTCTTCCTAGACACCAACAGGTGCACAAGGAAGGACACACTTGAGTATTACTCAAGTGGATCTTGATTATCACTCAAGGGACGACTATGAATACGGTCTTTAGGAAACTAGACCTTAAGGAAAGCTTTGCGCGAGAGCATTAGAATGCGAGTAAAGGAGCCTTTCTTTTTAGCGCAGCGAAACGAGCAGCGGAGGAGCTCAGCCTCACACTCGACTTCAAGCGGAGGTGTCAGCAGCCCATTACAGAACTCGCTCCCGCAGAAAATACCACATTAAAACTGCCGAAGTCGACTTCCTTTTAAGACTTCATAAAGATAAGCCAATGCATGGAATCTTCTACAAACATCTAGAAGAGCATGGCTTGTCTGAGCAGTTGACCTTTTTCCTAAGGCCTAGTGGGTTGAAGTCGGAGACCGAGGGCTTGATAATGGCTTGCTAAGACACCTTGTTATACCGTTAAAGGGTTATGGGTGTAGATGTACCCGACACCCGTTGTAGATCTTGCCGACAGGCGCTAGAGACGCTTATGCATCCCTTGTCGGCGTGTAGGACGTACGCTGGCACGGCTTACGTCTATCGGCATAACGCGGCACTCATACGGTATCGATGAGACACCGGTGCTGCCATACGCTCCAGGGGATATAGAGTCCCTTGTGGAGAACGAAAGATGCCGGATTCACTGGAACTACTCGTTCCCCACGCTCGAGCTTGTACAAGCGAACAAGCCCGACATAGTCCTTCTCGACCACCAACAGAAGACGATGTTCGTTATAGAGTGTTCGGCGCCTGCCGAGGTGAACATCGTCTCTAAGGAGGAAAAGCGGACGAAATATCAGGAGTTGCTCGGATAACTTCGCAGGCTCAGGCCAGACTACACTGTAAGTTTTGGTCATTGGATCCTTAGGTGGAATGAGGAATACGCTGCTCTCTGCACTGCACAAAATACCGGTGTGCCGTGCGGTGGCGCACATCTTAGCCGCCAGAATGCAGAAGGCAGTCATCCTTGGGTCTCTTCGTCTACTTAGGGCGCACGATTCGCGAACCCAGTGATTGCTCACCTCACGGTGTGAGGAGTAGTTTCGGGTAATGGAACAGCAGCTCGGTGTGTCGGAGCCCGGGTTGCACTCTTTTGTTTTTTATATAATAATAATAAGGGACATTGAAATACATGCAGACAAGACTATTCCAGCAAATAGGCCAGATATAGTTTTTCAGTCAAAGTTAATAGATATTGCTATTCCCAACGATACGAATATCCAAAACACCTATATGCTGGAAATATATCTAAATACACTGACCTTGCGATAGAAATAAAACGACTCTGGAAGCAAAACAAAGTTACCATTGTTCCCCTAATTATGTCGGTCTCAGGCCGTACACTAAACAATTTTACACCACACCTACAACAGTCCCGGACGAAAGGTTACACAAAATATTTGAAAAGTCTGTAATTCTGAAGACCTGTAATATTGTAAGATACTTCCTAAACTCCGATCAATAATAGTTCAGGTGTTGACTTGGCACAGCTCGTCAATATTTGTTCCTACCGCAGTCATGCGAGATAAACTTGGAAAATCAGGATAATAATAATATCTTGCATTGCCTGAAGCGACTGTGGAAGCAAGATAAAGTTGTTATTGTCCCCCTCATTGTGTCGGTCTCACGCCTCACACCGAACACATTTACACAACACCTAGAATAGTTGGGCCTGGACGAAAGTTTACACAAAATGTTTCAAAAGTCTGTAATCCTTAAGTCCTGTACTGTAATATAGTACGATCTTTCCAAAATTCAGTAATAGTTCAGGTGTTGACTTGGGACAACCCGTTAGCATTTGTCGCCACCGCAGTCATGCGAGAGAAGCTTAAAGAAACATACTAATAATAATAACACCCATCAGGTGCTAGAACGTTGTCGTTCGTTTGGGGGCTTAGCAAGTGACTTTTCGATAACCGAGCTACGTAGGTTGATGGCTCAACGGGTTTTAATGTCACCCCAGAGCTATGATGCCCGAGGTGTTCGTGGTCAAAAGGTCATTTCAACCAAGGCTAGCGCAACTAGGAAGCTAGGTAGACTTTACGTACCTTACAAAGCTCTTTCCCCCAGGCTATCCTGACTTCGCTCAGATAGGGGTTTGGCAAATCCGGGGACAGATGCCACAGAGGGCTAAGCGCCGGTCTTTCTGTCACAGACCGTTATTGCGCCCCACACTTCAACAACCTCGGCAAGGCGTGGCTGGAGAACGTTGTGAGGAATATGCAACCGGGGGTCTTGCCTAAACCGGTCGGCTCGCGAGGAGAAAGCCTCAACAAAACCCAAGTCGCAAATCCTCCGGCATGCCTTGGGCCAACTTCGGAGTAAATATAAGTCCCTTCTCTCCTGGAATGGGCGTCACTCGGGAGAGCGACTTTTAGATCGTCCCTACTCGTGGGAATGCGATGGATATATATAAATCACAAAGATAGATATTTTGTAACTCCCCCCCCCCCCCCTAGCTACGTGCCTGCCCTGTATATACCTTGTGCGCAAAAGTTGGTGGCGTTCCCTTCGCAAAGCGTGAGCACGTTGGAAGGCATCTTGATCTCCTGTTTGGCTTCTGGCGGCATGTTGTAGTAATTGTAGACGTTGTACGGTTTGTGCCGGAACATGCCCCCGATCAGACTGGAAGTAAGATGGTAGATCATCATGCCCGTCAGGATGTTGCCAAAAGTGCTGCCACCACTGAAAAAACCTCTCTTCTTCTGCTGCATGTAACCTGAAAATGGGTATCATTTATATCCGTTTTACATCAACATTTTCTTCGCGTATTTATTCATGGTTTAACCCATGGTCGTCTTCAAGGTCAAACTGTGTTTATATCTGTGAATAAAACCATAGATTTTGTGACAGCATGCAACACTGTTGCTGTCATATGGATTGGCGTTTTCCGCAGGATCTATTCAATTCGTATCCTTTGTGGCTTTTTAACGGTAACACTCTCAATTTGATTGCGAATTTTTTTTTAGAAAATGTTTAATAATACCGGGTTATTCACGTTATTCGACACGGAACATTATGGCTAAAGTATCTGATGAAAAAGAAAATAATAATTTCGGATGGATAGGGACCCATTAAGGCTACATTTTAATAAATTATGTTATACAGGGTGTCCCCAAAACACGAAATGTATCAAAGTCATGTTTTTTTAATAGAACGCCCTGTATACTATTGCATAACCAGATTCCTTGGTGAATTCTATAGTGTGACATTATGTATCACACATGGGACTTAAAGCGAACCGTTTAGGTGTAAATCACCATTTTCGGTATAAGTAGATGTCAGCAAAAATTGAAAATCATAGAGATTATAAAATTTAGAAGGCTGTGACTGCCGTATTACTAAGCATGAAATGCGCCACCTCAAGTTAGACGGTCAAATCTGAATTACGTTTGTGCTTGGAGCAATCGGTCGATTAATTGAATAAACTTCAATCAGAGATAATTTGATTATTTCAAATGAGAATGCCTATTTTTTATACGATTAAATGTAAAATTTGATAGTTTTTCTAATAATATCAGGCTGTCATTATCAGTCATTATCAATCTCTGGTAGTTTTCATTTAATTTCAAATTTTCAATCAAATCGGTGTTCTTCAATTTTCCTACCTATAAGCAACTTAGCAGGCCATGAACTATAAACAAAAACGTTCAGATAAGAGAAAACAAGTAACTTAGAAATCTTAGAATTAAGGATATAGACAAATTAAAGAGAGAATATTATACGAATACCTTACAACAAATCAATTCTAACCAGAAACAACGGCGGTAATATATCTATTATCAAAGAGAATCTGGAGTATGACAGAAATAGATATCTATTCTTCACAGCCTACTGCGGCTACTGGAATGTAATAGAGTTTAAAAATTTCCAAAATAATTAAAAACCCTGAAATGAAAGAAAAACTACCAGCGATTGTTGCCCCAGCACGCAATTATCAATCACATATAACGGTATAAAATATTAGTAGCTTGCGTCCAAGTAACGGAGCCCTTCTAGTTTTATCGCCATTAGTAAGATCGCAAAAAAGGAATACTTACAAATCAGATTTACATTTTCTGATAGGTAAATTATGCCTTATAATATGAACAAATTTTAATTCCTTCTTCATTTTCTGCGATCTTGCTAAAGGTACTGAAGAATTTCCAGAAGTCCAGTCAGAGGTATCGTTACTTTTGACTTGACAGGATTGAATACTTTTTTATACCATTAAGTGTGACATTTTATTCTGAAGATAATAATAAACTGCCTACAACAATCGCTAGTAGTTTTCTTTCCATTTTAAACTTTTTAATTTTGGAAATTGGCAATCTGTAGTATATTGCCGTAGCTAGTAGGCCGTGAAATATGAAGCCCATGTTCACATCGGACGCGCCTCGCTTGGAGCATCGCGCTTTGCTTACATCAGCCTAGCGTAAAGCGAAGAGAAACAAACCCATACATTCAGATGCAGCCGTTCACATCGGGCGCATAGCGCTTAGCAGTAAGGGTAGAGCTATGCCATGCGAAGCGTCAGGTAACGCGTAGTGTCGGTTCTTGGACGCTTGCCTTCACTTGTTCGAAAGATTTCATTGGTTAAATTGGTTAGGAATAATCAGATTTTTACTTTTAAAATTATGTAATACCTGTAATACCTTTTATTTACCTCAATGTCATCATTATTCGCTGCTCCGCTAAAATTCAGTATCAAATGTTGGTCCCATAACCATAGTAGCATTCCAGATGGTGAAGAAGCAGGTCGAATGATTCTTTTGGAATTCTTAAATATTTGTAAAATTTTTACGGGTAGGTTTGGGCATCTTGGTGCACATATTGTTTCCATGCATCCACTCACGTTTTCCACGCCTATACCTTATTCTTTCAAGCTAAATCGAATTTTCCAATAACAACATTTTGCGGACAAGTTATGACGGTGCTTGATGAGGCGCGGACTGAGCGAGCAGCAAAACGCGTCTGATGTGAACGGTTCGTTAGCGTGGCGCTTCACATCGGATGCGCCTCGCTTGGAGCATCAAGCGAAGCGCCACGCTCTCGAACCGTTCACATCAGACGCGTTTTGCTGCTCGCTCAGTCCGCGCCTCATCAAGGTACCGTTATAACTTGTCCGCAAAATGTTGTTATTAGAAAATTCGATCTAGCTTGCAACAATTAGGAAACTGCGTGGAAAACGTATGTGGATGCATGGAATCAGTAAGTGCGCCGAGATGGAATTTGAGACGGAATTTTAGCGGAGCAACAAATACTGATAACATTGAGGTACATAAAAATATTACATAATTTTAAAAGTAAAAACCTTATTATTCCCACCACACTTAACCAATCTGACCAATGAAATCTTTCGATCAAGTGAAGGGAAGCGTCCAAGAACCGACATTGCGCGTTACCTGGCGCTTCGCATGGCATAGCACTACGCATACTGCTAAGCGCTATGCGCCCGATGTGAACGGCTGCATCTAAATGTATGGGTTTGTTTCTCTTCGCTTTACGCTAGGCAGAAAGCAAAGCGCGATGCTCCAAGCGAGGCGCGTCCGATGTGAACACGGGCTAAGTACTGTGTTGTTACCGGCGTTGTTTTTTCTTAGAGGTGATTTGTTGTAAGTAATTTTTATAGTCTTGTCTCTTTAGTCTAGTTCTTCTGCATTTTTCTGCTAAGTTAGTTATTTTCTTCTATCTGAACAGGTTTTGGTTTATATTTCACGGTCTGCTAGGTTGTTTATAGGTAGAAAATTGAAAAACGCCGATTTAATTGAACATATGAAATTAACAGGAAACTACCAGAGATTGATATTCACAACTGTATATCATCAGAAAGTCTATCCAATTTTACATTTAATCGTATAAAAAAATTAGGTATTTCCATTTGAAGAAATCAAGTTATATCTGATTGATGTTTCCTTTAATAATTGAACGATTTCTCCAAGCACAAATTTAACCGTCTAACCTAAGCTGACGAATCTCATGTTTAGTACTATGCCACAGTCACAACCTTCTAAAATTTATAATCTATGAGATATTCAATTCTTTTGTGACATTTACTTATACCGAAAATGGTGATTTACACCTAAATGGTTCGCTTTAAGTCCCATGTGTATTGTGTGATACATAAAGTCACACTAGAATTTATAAGGAATCTGAATATGCAATAATATAGAGGGTGTTGTATTAAAAAAAATGAAGTCAGGTTGATTAACTCAGTACTTCCCACACATTACGGTGATACCAGTTTATTATTATTTTCCCATAGCATGAAGCTTTAGTCTGAGACCCCGCCCCAAATTGTTTAATGCCGCTACGAGTATACGACTACGACTATTGCTTTAGATCGTTCTGAATTTAGTAACATGGAAATTATGATGGAACTTCCCTTTAAAGCAATTTGGGGGTTCCCGATTGTTTCGTTTCGTCCAGTTGAAGCTGGCAGAATAAAAATTGTATTTATTTATTTACTATTTTTTGTGTTGGATGTTTTTTGAGGACTTGCTAACGATTACAAGGGATCTCAGACTATAGCTTCATGCAAAGGGAATATAATAAAATGATATCACTGTTATGTGTGGGAAGTACTGAGTCAATCAACTTGACTCCATTTTTTTCTTCTGTCTAGACCTTTGGTTTGTGACGCTTGGTTTTTCTGTTTTTTTTTGAGGATTCATTTCGAATAATTTTTGGAAATTTTTTTTTTGTAATGATGGAGACATTTCTGTCGCAAATTCAAGCAGAAAAGTTCACATATAAACAAACGTCCTAAAGAATCTGGTTTTCAAAATATACACAATACAAACTATACTGGGATGTTGAAATATATACAGACAAGAGACCAGATATAGTTTTTCAGTCAAAGCTTGACAAAGTTACATACTTGATGAATATTGCTATCGGTGTCCAACATAAGAATGCACACTACAGGGATCTCGTAAACCAGAAGATTTTCAAAGATGATTAAATTAGAGAAAAGTTGCGCATTGCTGAGCCCTGCAATATGGCGTTTTAAAAATTTTCCAAGTACTTTCGAAGATATTTGGGAAAAATCGAATTTTCCCGATTTAGTTTTGAAAATATATGACAATGCAAATTTTACATTCCCATTGCAACTTTTCTTAATGTAGAAACTGATGTCTTCAGGGCCGCGGCAAGTGTTTCTGCCGCCCGTGTGCGAATGACAAGTGGCCGCCCCCTATTACCCCAAGCACAATGAGAGACGATAATAAAATTTCAGAGACGTTTACTTTTAAGTTTTTTTTTAAATTTAATATTTTTTTCCACAAATACCACGTAAATAAAATCCTTAAAACTAAACAACAAGAAAGAAAACGAAAATTCCTTGACAACAAAAACTTCCAGAAAACAAAATTAAATATTTTAAAAACCTTAAACTTAAACAGTGAAAAAACAAGACCTAATTATGTACTTCCAACTTAGAAACAAAAGCTCCTACAAAATAATATAAAATATTTTTTTAAAACTTGAGTTTAATATTTTAAACATAAACAAAAAACAAACAAAACAGATAATTATGTACTTTAAGATTAAAAATAAAAACTCCTAGAAAATAAAATATGATGCGCCTATCGTTTTATAAAATTTATAGAAAAGAAACTTGCCTTGCTTTAAGTGCTGCAAAATCCTTGATAATTTGGTTTGTATTTAGTTTTTCACATAATTCAGATTCAATGGAAACTAATGCCAAATTGTTTAGTCTTTCCTGGTTCATCGAGGATCTTAAGTAATTTTTAATGAGCTTTAGCTTTGAAAATGATCTTTCTCCGCTTGCAACTGATATTGGAAGTGTTAAAAAGATTCTAAGAGCAATCTAAATATTGAGGAATGTATCAAATAAATCATTTTTAAATATATTTGCAACACCTCTCAAGGACAACTGAATGGCTGGTGTCAGTGGCATGTCCCATAGTGGGCGGTACATAACAGTAACAGGCGTATCGAACGGGAAGCGGGACATTCAGGAGACTGAGTTGATCGCATAATAATGGAGTCTAAAAAAGGCAGAGTTAAGCTTAATTCAGATGCACACGACATCCGATGATACGACGCGACGGCACGAAACTGTTCCTATTGGTTGAAACATTCAAAATGATGTCAAACAAAAAAATTTCAACCAATAGGAACAGTTTCGTACCGTCGTATCGTCGGATGTAGTGTACATCTGAATTTAGCTTTCTCCAGATGAACGAAATATCATGGACGCAGCGCCGCCGCCCTTTTAGGCTTGCCGCGCGTGTGCGGTGCACACCGTGCACATGGGGTTGGCGCGGCACTGGATGTTTTTTTTACTTCTTTGTAAGGTCAATCGAAAAAGAGCACAATATTCCTAGCTCAAATGTTCAAAGAATACTTCACAAAGAAGGGCCATTTAAATTCCGAATTTATCATAGTTTAGTACTTGGTGATGAACAGCGTAGAATGATTTTTTGCTAGTGCCTGACAAGAATGTTTGATGAAGATCGAAAATTTGCGGACACTATTCATTGATCAGATGAAAGTTATTTTTGCAACAATGGCATATTTAACCAAAATAATCGACATTATTGGCAACGCAATTTGAACATCATGTACGAACATGCAGGCACCAACATCAGTTTGGTTTTAATGTGTTGTTTTTGGGAACAAGAATTATAGGACCAATAATTTATGAAGGTGCTTTAAATTTAGAAAGATATTTCCAGTGCTTTAATAACGATATTGGAGATATTATGAACAATATTCCTTTGGTGGTAAACAACCGTATCTGGTTCCAGCGCTTCCCATAATTCTTTGATCAATATGGAATATCCAAATCAACGTTTCCAAAACAAATCAATTGCCAGATGGCCTGCACCATCTCCCGATAGCACGCCGTTGGATTTTTCCTATGGGGTTTCCGCGACAACGAAGTATACTGGAGAACGTACGAAAATGTAGAGGAACTTAGAGCCGAGGTTCAAGCCGCCATTGCGAGAATAACTCCAAGGATGTTAGATAATAGACGAAATTGTTTACCGTTGCTATTTTGCCTAGAAAACGCAGGAGGACATTTTGGACATAATATGTAATAATATTGTAACATACTGTATATTATGGTATTCGTGTATTTGTATTAGTTGTCATGCATGATGTAAAGTCAAAGTGTTAGGTTAGATCTTTGAAGTGTAAACGTCATCGAATCGTCTAGAGTTTTCGGGAATGACGGATGGATTCTAGAAATGTCATCGAATTCTCTAGATGGTTCGATGAAGTATATATAAGGCGTGGTAGCGTGGTAGTTCAGTTCAGTTGAGTTGAGTTCTAGTTGAGATAAGGTTAAGAGATATTGTATTGACTTGTGAAGTAAAACAGTGAAAGTTACGTCCAGTTTGATCCTTTGGTGAAGAAAAAGAGGCCGTCGTGACAATTGGTGTCAGAAGTGTGGGATTATCCATCGAATCAAGCCAGGAAAAGGGAAAAAGAAGTGAGTACAGTGTCAGTTAATGCCAGTTGCAAGAGCTATGGCGTCCGAAATGAGTGCATTGATGGCTATGATACAAGAAATGAAGACAGATATGAGAAACAGCGTAGAACAAACAGCCGAAATGAGAACCAGCTTAGAACAGAGATTAGAACAAAGTGCAGTCGAGACGAGAACAACTGTGCAAGTCCTGGAAGAAAAGCTAAAGAACCACCAGGACGAGGCAGTTGTGAACCTCGAAGAGAAGTTAAAGCACCACCTAGACGAGGCAGTCGCAGGTTTGAAGAGTGACTTGGAAAGTGGGCAGGAACTGGTGATGACTAGACTGGAGGAGCAGAAGCAAGCTGTAAGTCTCGCATTAGAGACATCACAAAAGCACGTTGAGGAACAGCTGCAGCAAGTGAAAGATCAAGTCAAGGAAATCGTGAGAGAAGAACTGCGAGAACTTGGTGGAGGTGAGAGTGAACAACTACAGCAAGTGGAAGATCGTGTCAAAGAAATCGTCAGAGAGGAGCTGCGAGAACTTGGTGCAGGTGAGCGTTGTTTAACAGCTGTACCACCCGCTTTTCCTGATAGACACAGTGGCGTAGTAGCGAAGCCCTATCCGTACAATGGCAAAACGTCCTGGGACATTTATTATATGCAATTTGAAAATATCGCACGTATAAATAACTGGTCAAATGAAGAAAAAGCTTGTGTGCTGACATCCATGCTAAGAGACTCTGCCGCAGCTATTCTGGAAAATCTCTGCTCATCAGATCTACGTGACTATGATAAGATAACATCTGCACTAAAGTTACTCTTTGGAGATATGCACTTAACAGAGCTGTTACATGGGCAACTGCACAACCGGACACAGCAAGCCAAGGAGGATCTGACCACGTTTGCATATGAAGTCCAAAGCTTAGCCAAACGAGCATTCGTCAACAGCCCCGTCGAGACACAGGAATACGTTGCTGCTCGTCAGTTTGTCGAAGGCATTGCGGACCTGGACGTTCAGCGAATCGTAAGACTATCCAGTCCCAGAACTTGACAAGCCGCTTTGGTCAAGGCTGCACACAGCCACAAGAATGACACGGAGGGTACGCTCTGTAGAACAAGATGATGAAGCAGAAGTCAGGGCCACATCGTTCGTTCCAACAACAAGAGGTGGTACCTTCCAAAGAAGCTCAGTTCGCAGAAATCTAGAAGACCTAAGAAGTTTACGTGTTGGAGATGTGGGCAGAAGAGGCACCTTAGAGGTGCATACAGGTAGATAAGATGCAGATGGATGTAGAAAAAGCAGACGAATATGTAAGCAAAATGAAATCTATGCAAGGCACGATCAACGCAATGAAAGAGCAGTTTGACAGAGACACGAAGAATTTGCTGCAGAAGAACGAGGAAACTATCGCTAAGCTTCAAGGACAACATAGAGTAGCCATGAGGGAACTTACAGCAGACCGGGATAGGCTAAAGCAGTTACTTGATTCTGAGAAACGGGAATGTGTGGGTATTAAGAGCAAGTTTGAAAGGGACAAAAAGAATATGTTGAAGAAAAATGACCAACACGAGGCAGCCTTGAGAAAGCTCAACGAAAAACACCACAGAGAAGTTTCTGCTTTGAAAAATGAAATCAAGCGATTGAAGGCTTTGGATCAGCCGAAGAAAGCGGAGGATAGATGTGATCAAGTTAAGGACGAAAATGCAAGGCCCAAACAGGAGATAACCCAGCTGGAGGCTGAGAACGCATCCTTAAAGGAATACCTAGACCACGCGATTGTGCAGGCCAAAAAGACCGCGGTCAAGGAAGACGAGTCAAGGTTGAGAGAAAGGTTAGTGCATCATGAAGCAGAAATCAAGAAGATGAAATAAGATATGACAGATACGCTTGATAGTGTGAGAAAGGTCATGGAAGACTTGTATAAAGCAAGAGACGTTGACAGTAAGATGAGAGACCAACTGGCGAATTTGGAAGATGAGAACGTTCGACCGAAAAAGGAGCTGGAAGACGCTATGGCTGCAGCACAGGCTGATAGTTCTGGGATGAAACAATTGAAGTACGGACATAATAAGATAAAGCATAAGATTGCGCAGATGGAAAGCGAGGTCCATAGCGATAGGCTAAAGAAGAATCCGAACAAAGTCATTGAAAATGCAAACAAAGGTGTGTACGAAATATCAGCGATGCAAAATGACGATGTAGATTTGAAGCAGATATTGGCGCAGCTGGAGACAGAAAACGCGAAGGTAGGGACCGAGCTTAACGGTGCGCTCAAGGACGTGTCATGGGGCTCTGATCAAGCCACGCAACTCAGGAGCGAGAATGGTAAGCAGAAGATCAGGATTACATTACGCAACTGGAAGACAAACTCAGCAGACCCTCAAAGGAACTGGAGAGCAACCTGAGTGACGAGAAGGGAGTGTCGAGAGTGGACAACCGACAAGACGAAAAGGTGCAACTGAAGAAAATGATAACACAGCTAGGAAAAGAGAATCCTGCTGGAGCTGAAAATGAGAATCGCAAGTTGGGCATAGAATATCGCAGTTACAAGGTGATCTGGTATGGTCTTACAACACACGACAGAAAGGAGGGTAGATGTCCGAAGCTTCAACATCATTTGGAGGGACCCTACTTGGTGACGAACCGCCTCAATGACTTGGTCTACAGGTTATGTACGGAAAGTGGAAAACCGAAGGTCGACTATGCTGATGTCTGTGGTGATACAAGAATCGAAGTTGTTCGTCGAGGACGCCGAACGCTAAGGGGAGAAGAATGTAACATACTGTATATTATGGTATTCGTGTATTTGTATTAGTTGTCATGCATGATGTAAAGTCAAAGTGTTAGGTTAGATCTTTGAAGTGTAAACGTCATCGAATCGTATAGAGTTTTCGGGAATGACGGATGGATTCTAGAAATGTCATCGAATTCTCTATATAGATGGTTCGATGAAGTATACCGGGTGTCCCAGAATTTCCTTGACACGTGATATTTTCGTAACGAAAAACGGTTCAAGCAAGAACTGAGTGGTGCTTTTGAAGGTACTATAGGGTCTATCATACAATGCATTCAAAACATTTTTTTTTACGTCAACCCTTAAAACTCACCCCCAACTTTTTTTTTCAAATAGCACCCCATAGGTCTTCCTACATAAATTATATCTCCATTTTATTTAAGATCTTGTGGTACCTTTAATTTTATATGCAAACTTATTTTTTCCGTAAAATCATAAGCATAAGACAAATGAAATGATAATTTGTTTGACCCCTGATATTTTTGTAACAAAAACGGATAAAAAAGAAAAGTAAGTGGGTTTTTCAAGGGTAGCGAATGACCTATCATTCCTTGCTTATGAACCATTTTTTCTTACTTAAACCCCTAGAATCCACCCTTAGCTTGTTGTTTCAAATTTCAATCCACAATATTTTGCCTCGAAAAATAAATAATTCTTTACTTGAATTTAATTATCGTAGTGCCTTAATTTTTATGCCCCTAGTGCAATTTATCGTTAATTTTTTTCGTTTAATCCATGAAATCGTAAACATAAATTAATTAAAACACATGTGTGGAAAATATTTTTTTATTATCATGGATCAACTAATAAAAAAAATGTGACAACAAAACTAAGTGCAAAAAAGTGAAAAAGTTTTATGGCTACATCGGGCCACGCCAACCCCGTGTGCAGGGTGTGCCCCGCACACGGACACCAAAATTAATGATAAATTGCAGTAAGGGCATAAAAAGTAAGGCACTACGATAATTAAATTCAAGTAAAGAATTTATTTTTCCAGGCAAAATTGTGGACTGAAATTTGAAAGAACAAGCTAGGGGTGGATTCCAGGAGTTTAAGTAAGAAAAAAATGATTCATAAGCAAGGAATGATAGGTCATTCACTACCCTTGAAACACCTACTTACTTTTCTTTTTTATCCGTTTTTGTTACAAAAATATCAGGCGTCAAACAAATTATCATTTCATTTGTCTTATGCTTATGATTTTACGGAAAAAATAAGTTTGCATATAAAATTAAAGGTACCACAATATTTTAAATAAAATGGGGATATCATTTATGTAGGAAAACCTATGGGGTGCTATTTGAAAAAAAAGTTAGGGGTGAGTTTTTGGGGGTTGACATACGAAAAAAATGTTTTGAATGCATGGTATGATAGACCCTATAGTACCTTTAAAAGTACCACTCAGTTCTTGCTTGAGCCGTTTTTCGTTACGAAAATATCACGTGTCAAGGAAATTCTGGGACACCCGGTATATAAGGCGCCACGGGTAGCGTGGTAGTTCAGTTCAGTTGAGTTGAGCTCTAGTTGATTTAAGGTTAAGAGATATTGTATTGAGTTGTGAAGTAAAACAGTGAAAGTTACGTTCAGTTTGATTCTTTGGTGAAGAAAAAGAGGCCGTCGTGACAACATGTATATATATATATAAGGATCTTTTGTTAGCGTTTAAAATAAATGTTTTGTAATTTGATGATAACATATTACTTACTTATTTTTTTCGTATTTTAATGAAGAAGATAAATCAAAAATCAAAATAAAATTCAAAATCCTATGGCATTTTTTCTTCTCTACATGATGACGTAATTTGATTTTTGATCCGACATTTGTTTCTCCGTAATCCTCATCCAATAACAAAGAAGATGTCTTTTTGAATCCGAAACGTCGGGTAAATAAAAAGAACGATATATCGTTGTATTTAGAATTAAAATTAGAGTATTTTAGTGATATAAAAAAGTTATCGAGTATTTAAAAACAAAAGTTGATGATGGTTGCTAAGAAACGAAACGTCAGATTGAAAATCTAATAACATCAGTTATAGAACGGGTAAAGTTGTAATGGGAATATGAAATTTGCATTGTCATATCTTTTAAAATCAAGTGTGAAAAAAAATAAAAATGAAATCAGGAAAATTCGATGTTTTCCAAATATCTTCGAAAGTACTCAGAATTTTAAAAATTTTAAAATGCCATATGGCAGGGTTCAGCAAAGCGCAACTTTTCTCTAATCTAATCATGTTTGTAATTCATCTGGGTTACGAGATCCTTGTAGTGTGCAAGGTGAAAAGTGTTGAACTAGTATTTATCTTACCTCCATAAAATTCAAGTAAAGAATTTATTTTTCCAGGCAAAATTGTGGATTGAAATTTGAAAGAACAAGCTAGGGGTGGATTCCAGGAGTTTAAGTAAGAAAAAAATGATTCATAAGCAAGGAATGATAGGTCATTCACTACCCTTGAAACACCTAATTACTTTTCTTTTTTATCCGTTTTTGTTACAAAAATATCAGGCGTCAAACAAATTATCATTTCATTTGTCTTATGCTTATGATTTTACGGAAAAAATAAGTTTGCATATAAAATTAAAGGTACCACAATATTTTAAATAAAATGGGGATATCATTTATGTAGGAAAACCTATGGGGTGCTATTTGAAAAAAAAAGTTAGGGGTGAGTTTTTGGGGGTTGACATACGAAAAAAATGTTTTGAATGCATGGTATGATAGACCCTATAGTACCTTCAAAAGTACCACTCAGTTCTTGCTTGAACCGTTTTTCGTTACGAAAATATCACGTGTCAAGGAAATTCTGGGACACCCGGTATATAAGGCGCCACGGGTAGCGTGGTAGTTCAGTTCAGTTGAGTTGAGTTCTAGTTGAGATAAGGTTAAGAGATATTGTATTGAGTTGTGAAGTAAAACAGTGAAAGTTACGTTCAGTTTGATTCTTTGGTGAAGAAAAAGAGGCCGTCGTGACAACATGTATATATATATAAGGATCTTTTGTTAGCGTTTAAAATAAATGTTTTATAATTTGATGATAACATATTACTTACTTATTTTTTTCGTATTTTAATGAAGAAGATAAATCAGAAATCAAAATAAAATTCAAAATCCTATGGCATTTTTTCTTCTCTACATGATGACGTAATTTGATTTTTGATCCGACATTTGTTTCTCCGTAATCCTCATCCAATAACAAAGAAGATGTCTTTTTGAATCCGAAACGTCGGGTAAATAAAAAGAACGATATATCGTTGTATTTAGAATTAAAATTAGAGTATTTTAGTGATATAAAAAAGTTATCGAGTATTTAAAAACAAAAGTTGATGATGGTTGCTAAGAAACGAAACGTCAGATTGAAAATCTAATAACATCAGTTATAGAACGGGTAAAGTTGCAATGGGAATATGAAATTTGCATTGTCATATCTTTTAAAATCAAGTGTGGAAAAAAAAATAAAAATGAAATCAGGAAAATTCGATGTTTTCCAAATATCTTCGAAAGTACTCAGAATTTTAAAAATTTTAAAACGCCATATTGCAGGGTTCAGCAAAGCGCAACTTTTCTCTAATCTAATCATGTTTGTAATTCATCTGGGTTACGAGATCCTTGTAGTGTGCAAGGTGAAAAGTGTTGAACTAGTATTTATCTTACCTCCATAGCCGCCGCCGCCCCATCCGCCGCCAAATCCGCCCATGCCCATTCCACCGCCGCCATACCCTCCACCATACCCTCCATGGTACCCTCCCTGATAACCTCCGTAACCTCCCTGATAACCTCCGTAACCTCCCTGATAACCGCCGTAACCTCCCTGATAACCTCCGTAGCCTCCATGGTAACCGCCATAGCTTCCTGGGGCCGAGTAGCCTGCTTGGTGGTACCCTCCCTGTCCCGGATACGGCTGATGGCCTAAGCTCTGCTGATAGCTGGGCGGCGGCCCTTGCGCATGGCTGCCCGCGACGTGGCTCATCTGATGCCGCTGCTGGTGATTATTATAACCTGCCAACAAACATACATAAATAGATATGTACCTATATCCACTGCAGCAGTGGCGTATATAAGGGGGGCGTATAAGGGGGGGGGGCCAAACCAGCCACGCATTCAGTTTTGACGGCTGGGAAGAGGCTAAAGTAGTTGTCAAAAAATATAGTACTGAATAAAAATAGCAGCGACATCAAAATGTAATCTAATAATAAAGCAAGTAGGGCAACTTTAACGATGACAGATGTCCGATTAGGAAGTACACCCTGGTTTCTTTGCTTCAATTTAGAATTATTATCTATAAAAATAGAAATTTACATTTCTGATATCCATATTTATTTTCGTATGGCTTACATGCAGCACACATAACATAGATACAGGTATATAATAACCAATAAGTGATAGCACAAAAAAAAAAAAGCAAACATCACAGAAAAAAAAAATTACACATGAACCTAACTAAATATCTATATCTAAGTTCCTAATCCAGTCAAGAGCTGCATCGTCAGCTTTCATAAGGTCGCTCCAACTTCCCCGATAAGAACGCAGGGGGCATTCATCCCTAATGTGCCTGATTGTCTGGTTCGGAGCCCCGCAGTCACAGGCCGGAGACTCCGTGGCACCCCACTTGTGAAGTGAGTCCGCGCACCGGCCATGTCCAGTGCGGAACCTGTTCAATTTGACCCACAGCTTTCTGTCGAGTTCAGTGCCAGCAGTGTTATGGGTATACCCTCGGAACCACTCGCGCTCCTCAAGATTTTCAATACGTTGGCAGTTCTGATCCCACAGGTCCCTCACTTCGATATTACTGGCATTCAGCTGTTCTACTTGCCGTACCGGGGGGTTCCGTGAGCGGAGTCTATTTCGTCGTAGGCTTGGTATGTCTTCCTGTATGGGTAGGTCCAGGTTCTCTTGTAGCTTGTGGTATTCCCTAAGCAGGGCCTCGCTCCTACGAATTGCGGGTGGGTATATGTTGCTCAACAAAGGAAGCCAGTAGGTGGGTGTCGGTCGGATTGCTCCAGTTATCAGGCGCATAGTGTGGTTCAGCTGGACGTCGACCAGATTGGTGTGGCAGCTGTTTAGCCACACCGGGGCACAATATTCGGCTGTAGAGAAGACCAGTGCAATGGCTGATGTGCGCAGTGTATCTGCTGAAGCTCCCCATGTCGTTCCACATAATTTTTGAATAATATTGTTACGCGTCTTTATCTTGGCAGCAGTATTTTCAAGATGTTTTTTGTATGAAAGGGTGCGGTCGAGGGTGACACCAAGGTACTTCGGATACTTGTTATGTCGAAGAGTGTTTCCATTAAGCTGCACTCTCAGCTCTGTACTGGCTTGTTTGTTGTTCAGGTGGAATGCGCATACTTCAGTTTTACTTGCACTGGGATTAAGTCGCCACTTTCCAAAGTAAGAGCCTACAATGGCCAGATCCTCCGTGAGAATTGTCTCCGCTCGTACCAGATCTTTGGTTCTACAGGCAAGAGCGATGTCGTCCGCATAGCAGAATTTCTTGGACCTGGTGTTGGGGAGATCGGAGATGTACAGGTTAAAAAGTAGGGGAGCTAGTACGGAACCCTGTGGTAGGCCATTACTCAATTTCCTCTCCCTGCTTACGTTCTGTCCCATGTAAACGCGGAAGTACCTATTGCTCATCATGGTGTTAAGGAGAGTTGCAGTTTTTCGACATCGGGTTGTTTTTAATAATTTATATATCATGCCCTCTCTCCAAACTGTGTCATATGCCGCGGTTAAATCTACGAATGCGATAGATGTCTTCTCGTTTTCCTGGAAAACAGCCTCTATGAAGGTTGTTAAGGCCAGTACCTGGTCGCAGCAGCTTCTCTGTGGTCTAAAACCTGCTTGCTCAACTGGGATATGTTCCATGACGAGGCCGCTAATTCTGTTATAGATGAGCCTCTCCAGAAGTTTATAGGTACAGCTCAGCAGAGAGATAGGTCTGAAGCTTTGAGGAAGGTCAGCTGGTTTGCCTGGTTTCAAGATTGCCACTATTTTTGTTCTCTTTAGCTCTTTGGGCAGTAATCCGTTATCTAGGATGTTAGAGAAGAAACGGACCAGCCATTTTTTTCCACCGTTGCCCATGTTTATTAGAAATTCTGGATGTATGTTATCCAGGCCAGGTGCCTTGCCATGTTTGGTGTGCTTCAGAGCAGCATCCAGTTCATCCAGCGTAAAAGGCGCAGAGAAATTGGATTCATCTGGGCACTGGGCTTTTAGAGAGGTGAGCTCTCGTTTTATTCTAGAAGTATGTTGTCTATCGCGGGGGGCTCTGGAATTCTCGACTATATGATTGGCAATTAGGTTACCCGAGATATCAGGCTTTTGGCGAGGTTTGTCGGCGGCTCCGCCAACTTTACGCAGGAGACTCCATGCCTTTCTGCTCGAGTGTTTGAAGTCAGCACTCTCCACCGTCTCGCACCAGCGCACCCTTCTAGCAGCGTCAAGGCTCAAAAGGAGGTCGTCCGCAATGTCGCTGTCGCCAGATTTGCTATACTCTTCATAAAGTTGTTCGCAATGTTCATTCCATCCCGGTATATATTCTCTTCTGTATCCACGGGGGATAAACTTCTTAGCAGCAGCTAGAACAGCCCCCACAAATCGAGAATAGTTCCCTATTTCTGGCCGAATAAAACAGATGTATTTATCTAGGTGGTCAGCAAAACTCCGCCAGTCAGCTTTGCGGAAGTTCCATCTGGGTCGCGGGACAGATCTTGCTATTGGGACAGAGAGTCCCACATCAAGGATCACAGGCCTGTGCTGGCTGTGTGGGAAATTTGGTATGACTTCCCTGGATGCAGGCATTGGCTGACCCCTACTGTCTCTAGACACAAAGCAGAGGTCCGGGTTGTAGTCTCTCCGCCAAGCGGCCGATCTGAAGGTTCCCAGATCCTTGGCATCGTGAACCAGGTACAGGTTTGTGTTTTCAGCCCAATCATTGAGCGCAATACCACACTCGTTGTCACGTGCATAGTTCCAGTGCCCATGATGACTATTGAAATCTCCAGCATATATCGATGGGTGGGCAGTAATCGGCAGGACATTCGGTGGCCATGGCACATTTGGTGGTTTGTAAATATTGTTTATAATGGTTTCCTCCAATTGTATCGAGACATAATGGATCTCATTTTCTGTATTGGCTGAGATAAGGCTGGCATGCTCGATATTACTCCTCACGTAGGTGGCAACACCGTACACACCGTGGCATGTGGCGCCCAGAAGATCGTAGCCATGGATTCTGCCTCTCCTGCGCAGGTCTTCCAGAGTCGGAGCGTGTGTTTCCTGGATTAGGACTACGTCAATGCCATAATCTAAAAGGAGCTTGGATAGATATTCACTTTTAGCTCGACTAATGCCTTCTACATTTAAATGGCATACTCGAACTGAAGTGCCAAGTTTTTTAGTTAGTTGGGCCTGAGAAGGTCCATTTTTTGAGGCTTCTTGATCTATGTCTGTCTGCATGTTTGTAGCCAGGAAATCCAATAATTGGTCTGGCTGCCGAGTCGCTCTAGCTCATTTAGCATTACCCAGGGTGCACGTGTAGTATTTTACTACGGACGCGAGCTAGTTTTGCACCCCTCTGATATCCATATGTGTTATAAACAGGCTGAGTTTTTAGTACCGGCTCGGTCGATAACTCCACTACTGTATAAGATGGCGAAAAAAGTTATATATAAAAGTTGTAGCCACGGCTGAGAGTAACAACTGAACATAGAGGTAGTAAACAACTAATTCTAATAGGCCAACATCTTTTCTTACGTTGTTATATTGACCACCAGATACGGCAATCATAGTTGTTTACTATCGTCTTAATTGTATAGTATCCAGAAATTACTACGTTAAAAAAGACGGTATTTTGATGGTTCGGGAATTATTATAGCAAAATCAATAGATATTTTGACCTCTACTGCGTTACTGCATGTTTCTTTATCATAAACGCAAATTCTGTCTTACATAAATTTTGAGGAGCTGGCAACGCTTATATAATTTTCCTGCGATTTGTTCACGGTAAACCCCGACCGTCAAACGTTTGTTTTGTTTGTGCGTCTTTTATGCTTGGTCAGTAAAATGGAATTCTCTATTTGCTGGTAACTGTAGTGAACCTTTACGGACTTGCTGTGCTATATTCGAGTGTAGTTTAACAGTTTTGCGAGATGGGACAGTGCAGAGCAGTGTTTGTAACATGGGTCGCATTGGAAGAATTTTCAGGTTAGTTGGCAATGTTTGTAGGCTGAAGTGTCAAAAGATGATGGCTTTGAGCACGCCATGCTGAAGTGGCTTGTTTACTACCTCTATGTTCAGGTATAGTTGATATATATTCTAGAGGCAAGTAGGCAATTTCTCAAAAATTCTCCTAAATACCCTCAATGGAAAAATTAATTATTAAAGCTCGTTTTTCACACAGTACGGACTTATTGACTAGGTTATAAAAACTACCAATTTTCTGACCTGATAAATCTGCTTGTTAATTATGCATCACGCCTACAAAATTGTTTCTTCAGCATACTTGACTTTATGATCTCGATGAGTCAGGGTTTTGACTTCATCAAATACTATCATGACCTTATAATTTGGTTGTTCGTTAAATAAAAAACAAATTCGATGGTACTTTCTCAAAATAAATAAATTTCAGTACACAATTAGAGGCTATATTTTAAATTTACCGAAAAATCGAAATATCTCGGAAACTGATGGACGTAGGTACAATAAGTGCTATACAAAGATGAAAGAGCATATTAAAAGCAATTCTTTGGCATAATAAAATATTGGGGGTTACGTTGAAAAAAAAGAGAGAAAATCTGGATTTTGCATTCTACATCACCCTATATACGAGTATGCGTCGCGGGCTCTTTTTATAGCCGATTTTAAAACTAGAGGATAATTCTGATCTTTCCATGTAAAAAAAAATATTTTTGATTCATTACTTTTTGATATACAGTACGTTCGTTTGACAGCGATTTGAATATAAAAATGGTTATAACTTTTGAAATACCCTCTATAATGTTATAATATCTTATATCGTGAGGACAGAAATTATTAGTAGAATCTCCACGTAGTTATGTATCACCCTGTATAAGTCAAAATATTTTCTGAGCAAGGAGCATATCTTCTACAGTAGTGGAGTTATCGACCGAGCCGGTATTAAAAACTCACCCTGTATAATTTTTTTTTTTTGTTTAAGCAGCGTCGACAGCTATGGTCATTGGCTGCATATGCCTCTTTTTCCAATTATATTTTGTGGTATATGTTAATCTGTTTTAGGAAGTTAAACAAGGTTCTGACATTTGGGAGATGAGTTGACAATATCTGGTTCAGTTCTGAATTCATTTGTAGTCTTACTTTAAGGGAGCTATGTAACGGACAGTCTGAGAGTAAGTGTTTTATGGAGAGTATTTCGTCACAGTTTGTGCACATCGGAGTGGCGCCTCTTGTAAGTAGGTGGGAGTGGGTAAGGTTGGTATGTCCTATGCGAAGCCTACAGAGGACAACCTGTTCTCTCCGAGTTAATTGTTTTGGATAGATTGAACTTCCAACTGTAGGTTTTATATTCTTCATATGGCCGCTGTATTGGTCCCACTCATCTTGCCATATTTGGAGGACCCTAGTCTTGACGTAAGTGATTATATCTCTGAGTTGAGTCGGTATTCCTTCATCCGCAGATACACAGTTTGCTGCTGCTTTTGCAGATCGATCGGCTCTTTCATTTTCTTGGATTCCACAGTGGCTAGGGATCCACATAAATGTTACAAGTTTATTTTTCTCTTTGAGTAGGTGTACTTGATCAAGAATCCTCACAATGGATTCCTCTCTTGTAAATTCGTGCTCCATTGCAGCCAGAACACTGAGAGAATCTGTTAGTATGAGGCATTTATCGTGTCTAGAGAATCGCAAGTACAGCAGAGCCTGCCAAATTGCAAAGGATTCCGCTGTAAATATATTAGAGTAGTGTTTAAGGGACCATGAGTGCTCTGAATCATCGACAATTATTGCTGCACCAACTCCTACCGTTGTTTTAGATCCATCGGTATATATTTTAATGTAATCATCGTAGCTGAGCATTTCTTCTGTAAAAAGCAGCTGATATGTAGATGATGGAGTTGTATTTTTATCATATACAGCTAGTTTTTTATTTATTGTAGGAGAGGCTCGAGACCATGGAGGAATGGTGGGTGTAGCACGGGGAAGCACGTCTCCAACTGTTACATCATATTTTTCGCCGAACTCGATGCAACGAATCCTAGCTGGTCGAGAGGTTGTGGGCCTATAATTATTTTCGCTGGAGCTATCGAAGAGAGATGTATTCAAGTGAGAGGGATTCGATTTTACTTTTGTGGCATATACAAGCGTTTGCATACCCGGTTTCAGCCTGAGTGGCATTACTGATGTATCACAGAGGACAGATGCAGCTGGACTGGTGCGAAAGGCTCCGGTAGCTGCTCTTAAGGCCGCCAGCTGTATCTTCTCTAGTTCTCGTAGTTTACTTTTTCGCGCTGAGCCATACACTATATTGGCATAGTTTATGCGTGATTCTATTAGGGACCTGTACAATTGGATAAGTACGTTTCGATCTGCTCCCCACCGCAAACTGGCCATGCTTTTAATTAAATTTAGGGTTTTCCTACATCAGGTGACAAGGTCGTCTATGTGCTGTTTCCAATAGAGTTTCCTATCAAATGTAATCCCAAGTAGTTTGACTGAGGTTTTAAAACATATTGTCTGATCATTCAGCATAAGGAGTGGTTCTGGGTGAGCCGAACGTAGCCTACAGAAGTGGATACCCACGGTTTTGGTGGGAGAAATACGAAAACCCCTAGATTCAGCTAAACTGTGGATTCTGTCGATTTCACGTTGTAAGTGATCGCTCGGGTCATTTAAAGGGGAACTGGAGAATATCGTGAGATCGTCTACATATATTACAGCATGTACTTCATTGGATATATTTTCGACTAGGTAATTCACAGCGATGGCAAATAGTGGCACGCTGAGAACAGATCCCTGAGGGATGCCATTTTCCAATGGTCTTGTTGACGACCTTGTGTCTTGGATTTGGACCTCAAACGATCTATTATTTAAAAAGCTTGCAATTATTTCTCGAAGATTACCTCGGAATTTCCAGTCATAGAGTTGTTTCAGAATACCATATCTCCACGCCATATCGAAGGCCTTCTCGATGTCGAACATTATTGCATTCGTGTGTTCTCTTCTAAGGAAGGCATCTTGAATATAGTTTTCCATGTTCACTAGTGCGTCTGTCGTCGAGTGGTTGAGACGAAGGCCTACTTGACGTTTTGAGATGAGATTTCGTTGCTCTAGGCACCATACAAGTCGCAGGCTAATCATTTTTTCGAAAATCTTTCCCAAACAGCAAGTTAAAGATATGGGTCTATAGCTTGACGGAGACATGGGGTCCTTACCGTCTTTTAAAATAGGAATAACGATGGCTCTCTTCCACGAATCTGGATAAATACCTAGTTCCCAAAATTTATTAAAGATCCTCAGTATCTGTTGTTTGGCTGAAGGTGGGAGATGGATAATCATCGAATAGGGGATACTGTCAGGTCCAGGAGCTTTATCTCCACATGATTGGAGAGCATTTTCAAATTCACTGTAAGAGAAAGGTGCGTTGTAGGCAAAATCATCATTTGTGCTGAAATCAGTAGCATTATTTTCTTCAGCAATCTTGGTCTGCCGGAAATCGGAGCTGTAGTTAGTAGTGCTGCTAGATTTTTCAAATTGACTTGCCATAGCTTCAGAAATTTCAGATATTCCACTCACCATCAATCCATCCACTTTCAGTGCACTTGGTGGGGTACGATAGGTCTTGCCTGATATTACCTTGACCTTTCTCCACACGTCCCTGATAGAGGCATTAGAAGTTATGGAAGACACATATTCCTGCCAGGACTTTTTTTGTGCTTCCAGAATTAACCTGCGAGATTTTGCTCTGAGTCTTTTGAAATTTATCATATTAGTGGTGGTCGGATTACGACGGAATGTATTGAGGGCGGATTTCTTCTGTCGTATCGAATTTTTGATTTCGTCATTCCACCAGCCACCAGGGCAGGGCTTTGTTAGAGGTATAGCTGGAGGACTGAGGAATACTCATACTTGCCGCCTGTTTAATGCTGCCTGTCACGATTTCAAGCGCTGCGGTGGGATCTTCGGGAAGACAAGGAATGTGGAGAATTTCAGCGTACTTTTCCCAATTTGCTTTACTGGTTATGCATTTTCGGTGAGATGGAAAGAATATTTTTTCTATGTCTGTTTGTATTTGTATGGGAAAGTGGTCGCTGAAATTCAGGTCGTCTAGTACCTTCCATGTCAGCTTTTGGGCGAGATGTGGGGAACAGAATGACAAATCAATGGCTGAAGTGGTTCCTGAACGTATGTCAAAGCGAGTGCCCTCTCCAGTATTGAGCAATGTTACCTCGGAGGTTTCAAGGAATGACTCAATCATTCGGCCACGTTGATCCTTTCTCTGAGATCCCCAGAGAGGAGAATGAGCATTGAAGTCTCCCATTATGATAAAGGGTCTGGGAAGCCTTTCTAATATAGATTGGAGCTGCTCAATATTCCAATTACCATCTGGGAGATATATACTACAAAGCGTGACGTTTAGGGGTGCTTCTATCGTTACCGCCAAAGCCTGGATGTTAGTATCCAAAACGACCTCTTTTGCACTAATGTTACTTTTTAGGAATATAGCAACTCCACCTCTTGCTCTGATGTTCGGTTCGACATCCTTGCGGAAAATATTATATCCTCGAAGAGAAAAGGTAGATGTGGGTTTAAAGTGCGTTTCCTGAAGTGATATGCAGAAAGGATCATATTCCTTGAGCATTATACGAAGTTCATTCAGGTGAGATATGCAACCATTACAGTTCCACTGTAATATATTCTGCATGGTTGGTAAAATGGGTGCAATGTACAAAGAAACATATAGGAATAAATAAATAAATTAATAAAAAATAAATAAATAAATAAATAGATAAATAAATTAACACACAGTACCAAACAAATAGATATATAATAAATAATTGATAAAAAAAATAGTTAGCTTCATAATTAGAAGTAACTTGGTTTGATGGCAGATTTACGTATTGCCACCTACTGGTGGATTCGCCAAAACGGTGTTTTGGGATAATATGTTACCAGAGTCAGAGACACTGGCTTGTGGCTTACGAGGTCTGCCCTTTTGCCACCCTTTCTTCTTTCTAGCTGGGGATCGTTCTTCCAACTGAGATGTAGAGCTGTCTTCAGATAGGTCGCAGGTATCAGTGGTATAAGATGTCTTTGTGGTTCTTTTCCGCTTCTCAGATATCTGAGACATAGTATCAGATACGACGGAGACATTGTCGTAATCAGAGATGTTCTGTTGCCTGGACGATAGTGGTGCAGAAGTTGGTGGTGGCATAGCGTTAGAGTTTCTGCCTTGTTTAAGAGCTGCAATGACCGCCTTTTCTACGTGGTCTTCGATCATTTTTGCTAGACTAGGCATATATTGTTCAAATGCAATGCTGGGATTTTGGCCTCTAGATGTAGCTTCAGCATATGTAGTATGGCTTGGCAATGATGCCATGTACTTTCTCTTGGCATCGTTGTAAGTGGATCGTTCATTGACTGATGTTCTGAATAGCAAGTTCTTGTTTCATTCTAGGACAGATTTTAGAATTAGTGAGATGGTTTTCATTGCAGTTCACACAAGTAAATGGCCTCGTACAAGGGTTAGGTGTATGTTCTGGTTTTCCACAAATACATACAGCTTCACTGTGACAGGTTGATGACATATGTCCAAATTTCTGACATTTAAAACAGCGTACTGGATTTGGGACATACACTCTAACAGGTAAGGAATAAAAGGCAGCCTTTATTGTAGATGGTAACTTTGGTTTATTGAAGGTAAGTATGTGGTGGGGAGTTTCTGTTAAATTTCCGTCTTTCTTTTGCATGATTCTTTTAATCTCAATTACTCCTTGTGGTTTAAGCTCATCTAGAATTTCCTCCACTGAGCAGTTGAGGAGATCCCGGCAAGTAACTAATCCTTTCGAGAAGTTTAAGGTTCTATGGGGAGTAACTTCAATATCATAATCTCCAAGTTTTGTGAGTTGTTGTAGTCTTCGACTTTGCGATTCCGATACGGTTTCAACAAGCAATCCTTGTTTTGTTTTTTTAATGTCTTTCAAGTTTCCTACCAATCCAAATAATAATTTACTAATCAAGAAGGGGCTGACTTTGTCAAAGCTTCCCCCATCTTTTTTGCCTAACACCAAGAACCGGGGAGCTACGTCCGCCTTTCCCTGGCTGAAAGGGTTTTCTGCTCTAGCAGCGCCTTGGTGTCCTGAAGGACCACGAGGCATACTAGTCTGTCCTTGCACAGAACTAGTAGCTGGTGGGGTTGTTTCGTGTCGGTTCCCCAACGACTCCTTTTGCGTTATGCCATCCATGAGGTAACACTAAATTCATCCATTCGGCTCCCCACCCTCCCTGGAGCCCTCATGTGGGGAGTCCATACACATCATCGCTGACCGCTAGGGCATGGACTCAGGGCTACCGAAGGGATATAGCTTTCGCAATCAAATCCAGCATACGTCAGAAGTGGCAAGCCACCACTGTCTGCCTTCATTTGACTGCGGAAAGCTCGCCCTGCCAGCCCTCTGACGGGATGGCGCAGCCGATTAATCGGGAATGGGCTAGTTCCCGACCGCCCGTCTAGCCGAAATCCAGGCCAAAGTGGTGTGTTGTGGAGCGGCATGCACGACATCAGGCGCACCGTCCACTCAACCACCAGGATCCCTTCATCCGACGACACGGGTCGCGTGGCACGGCACAAACACCACGGAGACTTTCAATATACCCCACAGCCAAGCCTCGACTCTGTGGGGCTCCTCTTAAGGCGAGGAATCCTGCTGGGGCCCCAGGATCGCCACCCCCGTATCTAGCAATATGCAAATGTCGTAACATATGCATATTGTCTAAATCCCCCTGAGGGTGAGATGTTTCTTAGATCCATCTGAGGTAACTTCAGGGTTTTGCAATGGTTTTCCCCGAAGTCACCCCATCCGGAAGCCCCCCGACCGACGACAAGGTCATACATCTCCTACGGGGGGCCCTGTATAACTATTTTCTTTAATATTAGTACATTGTTATTTTATATTGAGGTTAGGATTATAATACGCCAATATTATAACGTATGAGATAAACTTTAATTTTTCCAATGGGCCCCCTCCGAAATCGATTTCTATATACGCCACTGCACTGCAGAGAGCAGCGTATCCCTCATACCACCTAGGGATCTAATGACCACTACTGGCAGACTCACAGTGTAGTCCGGCCAGAGCCTGCGAAGTTGTCCGAGGAGCTCCTGATACTTAGTTCGTTTTTCCTCCTCCTTATATAGAGACGATGTTCCCCTCGGCAGGTGCCGAGAACTCCATAACGAACATCTTCTTCTGCTGGTAGTCGAGGATGAGGGGCTTATTTGCTTGTATAAGCTCGAGCATGGAGAATAAGTAGTTCCAGTAAATTCGACACCTCTCGTTCTCCACCACGGATTCTATGTCCCCTGGAGCGTATGGTAGCACTAGTATCTCATCTACACCGTATGAGTGCCTTAAATGGTAGTATAGCACGTTGTGCCGATAGATGTAGGCAGTGCCAACGTACACCTTACACGCTGACAAGAGGTGCGTAAGGGTCTCTGGCGCCTGCAGGCAAGCTCTACAGCGGATATCGGGCACATCCATACCCATAATTCGGCTACGGTATACTAAGGTGTTAAAGACACCGTTTTGGCAAGCCATTATAGAGCTCGCAGTCTCCGACTTCAGCCCGTTAGACCTTAGGAAGTAGAAGGTCAACTGCTCAGAAAAACCATGCTCTTCTAGACGTTTGTAGAAGGTTCCGTGCATTGGCTTATCTTTACGAGGTCTTAAAAGCAATTGGACTTCAGCAGCTTTAATGCGAACTTTTAATTGTGCGGGAGCAAGTTCCGTAACAGACTGCTGACATCTCCGCGTGAAGTCGAGCGTGAGACTGAGTTTTTCGGCTGCCCGTGCTGCTCTAAAAAGGAAGGCTCCTTTACCCGCAATCTCGTGCTATCGCACAAAGTGGATCAGGGGATCGGTGCTCGTCGTAACATAGCAGTCAGTGGCCAATACTACTCTGTTGTGCGGACGCTCCTAACTTAATAGTCCACGCCCTCCCAGCTGTCGCGGGAGGTATATTCGTGGGACAGAAGATCTAGGATATAGACTTACCTCCGTATTTATCCTTTTGCGGGTATTTTTGTCACAGCTCTTCCACTTTCCAGTGGGTAGCACCAAAGCTGTATAACAACAATGGGGCCGCAAGCATGTTTGTGGCAGCGATTTTGTCTTTGCCGGATAGTTCTGATGACCAGATCTGCCGGAGTCGGTGCAAATGCTTGCGGCGGAGAAACTCTTTGACCAATTCTACCTCTTGGACGTGACGCTGCGCCACTCCAAGGTAGGTATAGGTTTCTCCGGTTGTCGCAATATGCTCCCATCAACGAGCTGCTCCTCATCTCCACTATCTCCGCAATGTCCTCTTTTGAGATCAATCATAGCACATTTGTCTGTCCCCGCACTCCATACCAATAGCTTGACTGTAATTCTGCACAACCCTCAGCGACTGCTTTAAATCGCGTTGTCCGGAGGCAAAGAGTCTCAGGTCCTCCATGTAAAACAAGTGGGTGACCTTGTGCCTCCGGTAATTGGGCGTGCCACAGCTATATCCCTTAGTATTTTTCAGCGCTACGAACAAAGACAGTAGCGAGATGCAAGAGAGCAAGGGACTCAAGGAGTCTCCTTGGAAGACGTCTCTTTTAAACGATACCAACTCTGTCCGAACCCTGGTTTCACCCGATGTTATAGTGAACCGGGTCATCCAGAGCGCCATCAGTTGTTTGATGCATCCCACTATTTGATCATCTACCGAAAGACATTCCAACAGCCCTACAATCAGTTCATGAGACGTAGTGTCGAATGCCTTCCGATAGTCGATCCAGGCCATAGAAAGGTTCCGTGGGTACTGCACGGAGTTCTGTGCGACATAGCGGTCAATCAGAAGGTTATTCCTGCAGCCAGCTACTCCTTTCTTAGACCCTCTTTGTTCATATACGCTGAGAAATACAAGGTTGTGGTGAGGAGCTTGTAACATGCGTTCAGACATGTTATTGTTATGTTATGTTATATCTCCAAGCCGGAACTGGCTGCTCCTGATTTAGCCACGAATCAAAAACTCTAGTTCAATGCCGGTGGCAACTGGAAAACTTTTTCAACCAGTAGGTGTTTATGCCATCCGGGCCAGGAGCTGCGAAATTCTTTGCGCCTCGTAAGGCACCAAGAATTTCTTCCGTGTTTATCGGGTGACGCAGTACATTCAAGTTTGGAGTCCTCCTACAAACGGACTCAAACTGCGCCAAGGCCGGAGTGTCTGCTTGGAGAGATTTGGGCTGTTCATTAATGCCCTTCCAGAAAGCCTCCACGCGATCAGCAGTGGGCGGCTGCTCTATGGCTGGTGGTCGCTGTCGGAAGAGACGAGCAGGCTTTTCGGAAAACAGTCTGTTTTCCTCCGAACCTCTCGCTCGCGTCACCAGTGATCGTTTAGCAGCGATTAGCATCCGTATCCTGTCAAGACAATGCTGCTTGACAACAACCAGTACCGCTTGACTAAGCGTGTGATCGTCGCGCCTTAGTTCTCGAGCTATCTGGCGCACGCGGCGCGTAAATGGCCTACCAGCCGCTCCATATTCCATCACACATTGGATAAGGGATGCTTCTTGGCGAGTCAATTGGATTTTCGCTTCCTTTTGGCGCAGCCGCCTCTGTGCTCTCTCAACAGGAGAGTCTCTCACTCTCCCCTGTCCAGTCAGGCTCAGAGCCGCAGCGCAAATTTCGCAATTGATGCTCCAACGGCGCCGTGATGGCGCAACGTTTTAAAAAGTCAGCCTTCCGACTTGACAATGTCCGTGTTAAACGGCGTGTTGGTTCAAAGCCCCAGGCCTTGCCAATCTTTTTTTGAACTTTTTTCTTCCAAAAAATTTATTGATATGCTTTTTGCTCATGTTACACATATTTTTCGACGATCGACATAAATACGTTTTTGAATCAAATTTTATTAGAGAGTCTAGAATGTATACTATCGAAGTAGGACGTCGTTTTGTTATAAAACTTAATACAGGGTGTCTCACAACGATTAAGACAAGCCATATATCGGAACTTGGCAGTAGTAGTGAATTATAATTTTGGGGGTGTAAATTAGAGCAAATTAGTATGTTTTCTTATGATTGTGTCACTCAATGAGGTATTTGTTTTTGGTCACGTGACGTTCGAATCAAAATTATTAATGGGACACCCTGTACATTTGTGACTTTTTGTGTTCCACCCGATAAAACAATTCCAACAAACTGCACACTTGGGGTCTAAAGTGATTAATTCAAGAGCTACAGGTACTTATAGGACTGTACCACTACCATTATGAAACACTACCAAAGTAATTTAACTGTAGGGGTACATAATCAAAATATGTGTTGAGAATTCTAGAGCTAAGGTTAGAATCGGGAAAGATGCAACAGAAACGTTTTCCATCACCAGTGGATTAAAACAGGGAGATGGCCTATCACCACTACTTTTTAACATCGCGTTAACTACGGCTATTAAAGAAGCCGACATAGAATAATTGGAAATATTCGCGGAGCAGGAGGACAAGAATGATACTGGCATATGCGGATGACATCGACCGTAGGAAGTAGTACTACTAAAATAAAGGAAATATTTATAAAAATAGAAAACGAAGCCAAAAAGGTGGGCCCCAACATCAACGAGGAAAGAACAAAATATATGCAGGTCAACCGCAGAACAGGTAGAGACAGGATAGGACAAAACATAACTATGGACACGAATAACTTTGAATGCGTAAAAAGAATTTCAGTACTTAGACGCCACCATAACACACGACAACGATATAAGCAGAGAAATACAGGCAAGAATACAAAAGGGCAATAGGTGCTACTATGCATTGCAAGAATTATTAAGATCAACAAGCCTATCAACAACGTCAAAAATGAGAATATATAGATCTATAATCAGGCTCGTCGTAATGTATGGCGCAGAAACCTGGGCCATCACTCAGCAGAACGAACTACTATTGAAGCGCTTTGAACATAAAATACTGAGAAGGATCTATGGCCCTAAACTGGATGAGATAACCGGACAATATCGAATCAGAACAAATGAAGTACTGGGAAGAATGTTTAACAAACCAATCATCACCAATGAAATAAAAGCTCAAAGGCTTAGATGGGCAGGACATGTTCTGAAAGCCCAAAACGAACGCCTCATTAAACGAGTATGGGAGGAGAACCCAGCCGGTAAGAGACCACTAGGAAGACCTAGACTTAGATGGAGGGACAACATCGAAAAAGACATAGAGGCCCTAGGAATACAATATTGGAGAGAGAAAGCTATGGACCGCAATAGATGGAGGCATATCGTGCTTGCAGCAAAAACCCATGAAGGGTTGTGACGCTACACAGAGAGAGAGAGAGTACATGTTATAATCAATGGTAGTGGTATCATCCTCTAAGTACATGTAGCTCTTTAATCACTTTCGATTTCAAGTGTGCTAGTTTGTTGGAATTGTTTTATCGGGAGGAATACAAAAAGTCACAAATATACACAGTGTTCCATTAAACACTTTGAATCGGACGTCACGTGATCAAAAACAAATAGGAGCAGATACTACATTTGCTCTAATTTACACACCCAAAACTATAATTCGCTATTACTGCCCAGTTCCGATATATTGATTGATTGATATATTCCAATTATCCCAAAAAATTGTTTAAACAAAACCCCAATTTGCGAACCTGTAGTAGGTTTGTTAGAAGGGCGCCTGACAATGTTGCTTTTGCTCAGCTTGGATTCATTTGGTGCCATCAATTGTGTTCAAGATATATGGGGGGGGGGGGGGTGGACTATAAGAGAATGAAAAGAGATGGGCCATGAAGCGACAGTAGTGGTGCCTTTTTTGCCTCTCCTTTAACTGTATTTGTTCATTTTGCTGTATGTTGTGCCAACTATTTTCGATTATGGTTCAAATTCCGGGCATTTAACTGATTTTTGTAATTTTTTTGCCTGTCCATTAGCTGTATTTGTTCATTTTGTTGTATGTTGTGCCAACTATTTTCGATTGCGGCTCAAATTCCGGACACTTTACCGATTTTTGTAATTCCGCCCGGACACGAAATTTAGCTCCAAATTTCCGGACATGTCCGGGATTTTTCGGACGGATAGTCACCCTACCCTCCCGCGATCTGGCAGTGTCTTCAGGTCCTTCATGATGGGTACCCACGTCCGGTTGACTTTCGGTGTTTTTTCTATCCTACTGAAATTATTGTGATGTTTTTGTATTTCGATGGCTTCTCTGTGGAGTATAGCATAGTATGAAGACGTTGCAGCAAGAACCTGAGTTTCTTCAAACTTGACCCTTTGGCCTCCTTCCTTAATCGCATGTTTGGCTACCGCTGATTTGTCCGTATAACCTAGTCGACACACAGCCTTATGTTTTGCAATCCTTGTGTTTATCAATCGCTTCGTTTTTCCCATGTATACACTCAAATACACTCCCACATCTGCATGGTATGCGATAAACCTCCGGTGTTGTGAGTTTTATCCTTCACCGTTCTCAAATACTCCTGTATCTTCCTTGTGGGCTTGTAGATGGCCTTGACGCTTTCCTTTTGTAACATTTCTCCAATTCTGTTATTCCAGGCACAGCGGATAGGCACAGCACATAGGGTAAAAAAGCTTTTGCTATCGGTCAATATTATTCATGATTTCAAATTGTACCAATAAAAAAATAGCGATATTGACAAAACCGGATTTTTCACGGACTAGTTTTTTCATGCTGATTCCGAATTTGTATTTAGTTTTTCTCTAGCATCTGTAGTTTTGGCTATCTTTTGTATATGGACGGACGGACAAACAGAGGCTCTGCATAAGCTCTCTTACAGCGAGATCTAAAATATAATAATGTGCCAGGCCGGCCCTGTAAGCCATCTCGTGGGTCTAGAAAAATTCCTTCTCGAACAATCGGTAATGATCGAGAGCTGTCGCGTACGGTCCAGAGATGGCGCTGCCTAGCATAAAAGGCCGTCAGACGAGAGACGAAGTCAGTTAAAGTCAATGCAGCAGTGTGTTCGGTAATAATACGCGACAACGTTCAGTGGCGCGGGAAATAAATGAACTGTGACATGAATTAGTGCAGTTAAGGACCAACATAAATTAGTGTAGTGATTTTAGATAAATTAGACTGTTAAGTGTTAGGCTAGGCGTAGTGTACATAGTTAGTGAAAATAAACAGTGAAATCCGTACCAAGTGTTTATTTGCCCAATCGGACTAAAGACTTGTAACAGTGGTGTTAGGTATGGGGTAGACTGATTGATTGGGCAACGTGGTACGGAAAGTTAAGTGAATAAACTGTCAAGATGGTGAGATTCAGTGAACTGAAGGTTGCGGATTTAAGGAGAGAGCTCGACGAACGCGGTGCCGATAGCAGCGGGCTGAAGGCCGTTCTCCAGGATCGACTCCGACATGATGAATGATTTAAGAAGGTGAGGATCCAGATTCGTTCGAATTCGAGTCACCTGAATTCGAGTGGGCAAAGAAGCTCGAAGCGAAAATCGAAGCAAGCTCCAAACAAATCGAAGCAAGCACCAAACAGTCGGAATCTGCTCGACTGTCACTCGAGTCAAAAATCGAAGCAATCTCCAAACAGTCAGAAACTGCCCTGAAGATGGAGATTACTGCTCTAAAAAACGACATTGAAGACAGAATCGGAACCAGAATCGACATCTTAGAATCGAAGATGGAAGAGCAAAAAGAGGATCTCAAGAGGGGATTGGAAAAACAGAAAGAAGATCTCCGAGACAACATCCGACGCCTGGACGCAGAGATGGACAAGTTGCGAATGGAGTTTCAGGCTACAAGTGTAACCACACCAAGTGACCTGAAGGTAGGAGATTTGTGCAGGCCGAGACTGAAACCTCCTCAGTTACCTGGTGAGAAGGCGACAGCTTTGACGTTAGCACTGAGAGGCGAAGCTACAGATGTGCTTCAGACGCTATCGCCGACAGAACGAGGGGAATACGAACAGCTAGTCAGACACCTGGAAATGAGGTTTGGACAAGCTAGGTTCGGTCACGTCTTCCACGCTCAGCTGAAGAATCGCTCCCAACGACCAAACGAGACGCTGCAAGAATTCAAAGCAGACATAGCCCGATTAGTTCGACTGGCACATCCGACGGCTCCACAAGATCTAATGGAGCGACTAGTTGTGGAGGCATTTGTGAGTGGTCTTCATAATGCCGAAATGCGTCAAGCTGTAGCTCTCGCACATCCGAAGCGTCTGGTGGATGCGCTGGCCAGAGCTTTAGAATTTGAGGCAGTGAAAAATGCTTACCAGTGCCAGGCTCGAGTTCGGGAGTGTGAAGGTAGGACAGATGTGGCGGCCCTAATTGAGGAACTGCGGCGGGTTATTAGTGAGTCCCGTCCAAAGAAGAAAGAAGATCCGATGCTAAGTGAGGTCGAAGAGCAGAGGCGATGCTCCACCCGCGTCCGGAAGAGTTCAAGACGAACTGCTCGTGTGGCCTACGTTGGGCAGCAGGCGACCAGTCTGTATGTGGATGGCTTCGTGGACGGCAGACAGAAGCCGATGCTTCTGGATACGGGTGCGACGAAGACCATCGTGCGACCTGATGTGCTCCAGAAGAGTGCTGATGTAAAGCCAACAAGATGGAGGCTTCGCACTGCTACCGGACAGCCCGCAAGCATCCATGGGGGAGCCGACATACAGCTCCAGTTTGGGAACACCAAAATCAAACATCGAGTTTTGGTAGCCGACATCGAGAACGAGGTGATAGTTGGAATGGATATCATGGACACTTATGGATTCCAACTGGACCTGAGACATGGTACCCTGCTAGTCCAAGAGGAAGAGGTAGTCCTACACCGACGTCAAGAAGAGGCTGTCCAGGTAGTGCTCTCAGCAGAAACTGTCATCCCAGGAAGGTGCGAGGTGGTGATCGAAGCCTGCCTGATTGATGGCGCTGATCGAAGGAGCGTCATGTTGTTCGAACCTAAACCGGATGATGAGCTGATTGGCCGTGAAATCGCCATTGGAAAATGCCTGGTACGAGCTGATGATGTAGTTCCGGTGAGGTTGCTGAACGCGAATGGCTTTCCGGTACACCTCAGGAAGGGAATACCACTGGGTCGTTGTTCTCCAGTCTCATCAGTGGTGAGGAGTGTAAGCGCATCAGACCAACGGAATGAGCGGTTGCATGACAAGCTGACTGAACAGGAGAGGCTGAGGGTATTCATCACAGAGTACCAGGATATCTTCGATGTTGGTCTTGGAAAGAAAGGGAGGACAAATGTGGTCCGACACAAGATCCACACGGGCGATGTACCACCTATTCGGCAACCACCAAGGAAGCTACCATTGGCCAAGCGAGAAAAAGCGGATAGGATCATCAAGGAAATGGAAGAAGAGGGAGTGATCGAGCAATCAGCGAGTCCTTGGTCATCGCCGGTTGTACTGGTGAAGAAGAAGGACGGGTCGACACGATTCTGCGTGGACTATCGGCAGCTCAATAACGTCACGAAGAAAGACAGCTACCCTCTGCCGAGAAAAGACGACACCCTAGACACTTTGGCGGGTTCGAAGGTGTGCTCCACGCTTGATCTGAAGAGTGGCTATTGGCAAGTCGAGATGGACCCAAGGGACAAAGAGAAGACCACGTTCACCGTCGGCTCTATCGAGGGTGCGTTCAACTGTACCACTACCAAGTCGATAAGACGCGCCCTAGAGAGACATGGAATTGCTCCAATCCTAGTGGAGTGGATTCTTACTACTCTAGAGTACCGAGTGGCTTCTGCAACGCTTAATGACATAAACTATAGCGTTGCAGTGGCGCGAGGCTGCCCACAAGGCGGTGTTCTTTCACCTCTATTATGGTGCTTAGTGGTGAATGACCTACTCGTGAGACTAAGTAACATAGGGGTCTACGTACAGGCCTATGCCGATGATTTGAGCATAGTGGTCAGGGGTAGATTCATTAATACAGTCTCCGAGGTAATGCAAGGCGCGCTGCGTATTGTGGAAACGTGGTGTAATGAGGTAGATCTGTCAGTGAACGCTGAAAAGACGGAACTCGTTATGTTCACTAGGAGAAGGAAGATGGAAGGCCTCGTGAGGCCTACCTTTTTCAGAACGACACTTGAATTGTCTCAGTCAGTAAAGTATCTAGGAGTCATAATGGATCACAAGCTGACTTGGAGGCAGCACGTGGATTATAAGGTAAGCGAGGCTCGAAACTCATTATGGGCCTGCAGGAGAGTTGTCGGTAGTAGCTGGGGCCTGAGCCCAAAAGTGGTGCACTGGCTCTACACTACAATAGTCAGACCGTCATTAATATATGGCTCCATAGTGTTGTGGACCTGTATAAAGACGGAGGCAATAAGAGCCAAACTTAATAAGGTTCAACGTTTGGCAGGTCTTAGTATAACCAGTGCAGTGCGCACAACACCTTTGAGTGCCATTGAAACACTATTGAATCTTCCTCCTTTGGATCTGGTAATTCAAGGGGAAGCTAGAAAAACTGGGTTCCGTCTCTGGAGTCAGGGTAACTGGACTTTTATGAATCCAGGCAAAGGACATTCGGCGATTCTAGCAGAGTTGCAGGAGGATAGTCCTATTTTGTTGGCGAGGAGCGATATAATTTCTCCTACGCATCGCTTCAATCACAAATTTACGGTGGTTTTCCCGCCAAGGGAAGAGTGGGAGTCTAGGGAAAGACAGCTCATTGAAGGAGGAGGACAGGTTTGGTACACAGACGGTTCACTCGCTAGAGAGGGCTCGGGCTCGGGAGTCTACGGACCCCATACAAGACCTTCATTCCCTCTTGGGGGGCACACCACAGTATTCCAGGCTGAGGTCTATGCGATACTTGCCTGTGTAAATCGTATTCGGGAAATTGACGGGTCTAGGAGGCGGATTACTATCTGCTCTGACAGTCAGGCAGCCACCAAAGCACTGAGTGCTTGGAAAATAACGTCGGGACTGGTCCTGGAGTGCAGGAGGGCTCTTGACGACATCTCAGCTAAATACAAGGTATCACTGATGTGGGTGCCTGGGCACGCTGGGGTAAAGGGTAATGAAATGGCGGATCATCTGGCTAGGATGGGATCCGGAAACAGTTTTGTGGGCCCGGAACCAGCCTTAGGACTGTCTGCAAACTTGATTAGGAAAACAACTGGAGAGTGGATCCAGAATCAACACTCTCTGAGATGGAACAACATCTCTGGTCATCTCCGACAGGCTCTGGAGCTATAAGTAGGGCCTGCAGAGAAAATAGGACGATTTTGTCTCTCTCTGGACAGGAGTAACTTGAGATTGCTAGTAGGCCTATTAACGGGTCACAACACCTTCAGGCGTCACTTGTTTGTGATGAGGGTGGTCAACGACCCAACGTGCTCGTGGTGTGGTGAAGAGGAAGAATCCTCGGCACACACCTTGTGTCGCTGTGAAACCCTGGGTTATCACAGGCAGACTATGCTGGGCGCAAGCACCTTGGAACCAACAGAGATATAACGGATAGGACCTAAGAATGTACTTGCCTTTGCCAAAAGTGCAAGTCTTAGGAACTAGCGCGGATAGAGGCGCAAAAGGGCCCATCGTGTGGCCTATGCACCAGCCACATTCCGTGCCTCTGGTCCTTATTCATTCATTCACCGTCGGCTCAGGGTTATGGGAGTTTACGGTTATGCCGTTTGGATTGTGTAACGCGCCAGCTACGTTTGAGAGGCTGATGAAGACTGTCTTGAAGGGGTTGTCTTGGGAAACCTGCATGGTCTACCTAGATGACGTCATCGTGGTTGGGAAATATTTCGATGATCACCTCAAGAACTTGGAACAAGTATTTAGGAGGCTGCGCCAATCACCCCAAGCTGAGCCCCAAAAAGTGCCACCTGTTCCAGAAGAAGGTGCAATATTTAGGACATGCGGTTTCCCAAGAAGGCATAGCAGTGGATCCTCAGAAGATCGAAGCGGTAAAAGGATGGCCGGTACCTAAGAACAAACATGACGTAAGAAGCTTCCTAGGTCTGTGTACATACTACCGTCGATACGTGGCTGGATTTGCTACCATCGCCAAGCCGCTGACTAGGCTTACGGAGGAAGGCCGCAGGTTCCAGTGGGAAAATGACTGCCAGCAAGCCTTCGACCTACCGAAGAAGGCTCTCTCGACGGCTCCAGTGCTGAGCTATCCCCTACCTACCGGCAGGGAGGAAGTTCCTGCTGCGGACGGACCATGCATCTCTGACATAGCTACTTCGCTGGCAAGTCTCATGGGAATGCGGATGTACTTTCGAGGAGACCGTGTCCCGACGACTGTGCTCACTGCAACCGAGCTGAGACGAAGGACGCCATCACCAGGAGAACCACCATTGTGGATGACCGCTGGCAGCCTACCGAACTCCAGAAAGACCAAGAAGAGGATCCCAGCCTGAAACTGATCATCGAGTGGAAGAGGGAAGATCGACGGCCGAGTTGGCAGGAGGTTTCACCTTACTCGCCTACCGTCAAGTCCTACTGGGCTCAGTGGGACAGTCTGGTGATGGAGGATGGCATCCTGCGACGAATACTCGAGGACAAAGAAGGGACCCAGGAAAGAAGACAGACCGTGGTGCCTAGGAACCGCGTGGCCGAGGTACTTGGGGAGATTCACAGCGGAACCAATGGAGGTCATCTGGGCGTGGCCAAGGCCCTGGAGAAGGTTCGAGAGCGGTTCTACTGGTTTAGGTGCAAGGAAGACGTCAAGGAATGGTGCAGGAAGTGTACAGTTTGTGCCGCCAGCAACGGTCCACAGAGGCGTAAGAAAGCTCCTATGCGCCAATACAACGTCGGAAGTCCCTTCGAGAGGATCGCTATCGACGTAGCAGGACCTTTTCCGGAGAGCGAAGCTGGGAACAAGTACATCGTGGTGGTGATCGACTACTTTAGCAAATGGGTCGAAGCTTACGCTCTGCCAAACCAGGAGGCCGCAACCGTTGCTGACGCTCTGGTCAAGGACTGGACTTGCCGTTTTGGAGTTCCACTCGAGCTGCATTCGGACCAGGGAAGGAACTTCGAGTCTGCGCTCTTCCAGAACGTGTGCGAAACTTTGGGAATTAGGAAGACTCGGACCACGGCATTACATCCTCAGTCGGACGGCATGGTGGAAAGGATGAACAGGACGGTGAACCGCTATTTGGCCAAGGTTGTCTCCGATCACCAGCGAGACTGGGACAGCTGGCTCCATCTCTTTCTATTGGCGTACCGCTCGGCAGTCCATGAAACCACGGGAGAGACACCGGCCAGTATTGTGTTTGGGCGAGAGCTCCGGCTACCCTGTGACCTCATGTTTAGCTGCAAACCAGGGGACGATGTGGCAGGCGAAGATTACAATGCCAACCTTCGCAGGAGAATGGACGAGGCCCATGAGAAAGTTCGCCATAATATTCGCACCGCAAGCGACCGCATGAAGATGACGTACGACGTAGGGTCCAGCGAAACAGCGTACCAACCTGGAGACCTGGTCTGGCTGTGCAGCCCTCAGAAACGCCGTGGCTTGCCACCGAAGCTCCAGAGTTCCTGGGAGGGCCCATATGAGGTCGTCAAGAAGATCAACGACGTAATCTATCGCATCAAGAAGGCCAATGGTGGAAAACCCAGAGTCGTACACTTCAACAGGTTGGCTCCTTTTGCTGGAGATAATGCGGAAGCGCAAGTTAGAGAACTCCAGCAACTCCACCCAGAGCTGAACTTCGAGGATTTCGTGGCCACTCACACTGGTACAGCGAAGGCTAGGTTTGGCGTGAATCGTGAGGAACATCGAGATTTGTTCACGGTGCCGGATGAGTACGCGTTGGCACATTGTGTCGCAAGAGATCTTCGGATGTCCCGAGGGATTGCGAGTGAATTACAACGTCTGTTTGGCCAAGTGGACGAGTTGAAGAGACAGGGTGGACGAGTCGGACAAGTGCTGGAGTTACGAAGTGACCAGAGGCGACTGTACTACTTGATTTCGAAGGAGAAGTCCTATCAGAAACCGACGTACCGGACTGTATGGTAGGCATCTTTTGAAGCTAGCGATTCCTAGACTAGCTTGCGGACGGGACGGCCTGGATTGGCGGATCATCCGAAACATGCTAGAAGTTCTCTTCAGGTTCACGGGAATCGAAATTCTGGTCTGCAGCTGGAACCCGAGAGGCCCGACAGAACACAGAACCGTGGATTGCTTCTTTGAGCAAACTTCTGGCTGCAAGAAGGGCGTTCTGTGTCCATTCAGACACGAACGTTTCGGGGACGAAACGGCCTTAAGGAGGGGGCAGTGTGCCACGCCGGCCCTGTAATGCCATCTCGAGGGTCTAGAAAAATTCCTTCTCGTACAATCGGTAATGATCGAGAGCTGTCGCGTACGGTCCAGAGATGGCGCCGCCTAGCATAAAAGGCCCTCCGACGAGAGACGAGGTCAGTTACAGTCAATGCAGCAGTGTGTTCGGTAATAATACGCGACGACGTTCAGTGGTGCGTGCGAAATAAATGAACTGTGACATAAATTAGAGCAGTTAAGGACCAACATAAATTAGTGTAGTGATTTTAGATAAATTAGACTGTTAAGTGTTAGGCTAGGCGTAGTGTACATAGTTAGTGAAAATAAATAGTGAAATCCGTACCAAGTGTTTATTTGCCCAATCGGACTAAAGACTTGTAACAATAATATATTATTGACTACATGATTCAAAAAAAGTATCAAAAGGTGTATAATTTGAGTTGTCACTTGCTTTCCGCAGTAACGAATATAGAAACGTGACTTACCGGGAGATTGTCCATGTGCAGCAGGCTTCCAGATTCCTCCTCCTGTACCCCCGGTAGCACCTCCCAGCCCAGGCGATGCCACCTGGTGGCTGTTGGGGACGTTCCAGCCGTATGGAGAGGGCGGCGGCTTCTGCTGCCCGCCACTGGAAGGTGATTGGTGCTGCGAAGGAGCCGCCTGCTTCTTAAAGCCCCCCGCCTCATGAGCGGGGATTGGGGCGGGGGCGGGGGCGGCGGCAGGAGGGGAGCCAGACGACGACCCCTTCTTTGACGATTTGCGGTTGAACAGACCCCAACCTGTGCCTGAAATGTCGTTACATACGTTTTATACTAGCCTCCTCAAGGTCACAACACAAGTAGGTTGATGTTGGCATTTTTAGATGATATAGCGCTTTATTCATTTGTACACCACCAACAGTACAAACCAATTACTGGTGGGAAACTGTGGATAAGAACAAAAACAGAGTTGTATAACATAAGTTCAGAATGACAACACATCAAAATGACCTATGCGGATAACAGAAATAACAAAACACAGCAAGGTCTAAGCTAAGCTGTCGACACATATACATATATACAAGTACATAAATACAAAGATATATAGCACATATACAAGCATACAGAGTATCATTTACTGCAAACATTGATTAACTTACCCCTAAATAAGTTAATCAATGGTAGTGGGCTAAGCATGTTGCCTTACAGGTAGTTTTTAATGCTGATACAGATGTATTAAAAATATCGAAATGACCCTGAAAATAATTATAGCAGGAACAAAAAGAGTACAAAGGTGAATGGAACAACACGTTAGTCCGCGGGGTGGCTAGGTAGAACGTGAGATTATTTCTAGTACTAAACCTAGGTGCGTTAAAACTTATCAGATTTAAAAACGATTGACAATCAATTTTGTTATTTACAAGTTTAAATAAAAATACCAGCGAGTGGATTTTCCTTCTATCATCAAGACTTAAGAGACCATATCTCAGTAGTAATGAATTTTGTGGTATTCCTACAGGGGGGTATTCACCATCAATTTTGAAAGATAAATATTTGAGAAACTTTCTTTGCACTCTTTCGACTGATTCACACGTGGTAACATAAAAAGGATTCCAGATGATCCTTGCATACTCAACTTTAGAGAGGATCGAGGAGTTATATAGAGCTAATGACGCTTTGGTGTCCGTAAAATCCTTTGAGTTACGTATTACAAATCCCATCGATTTCTGGACAGACAGTAGTAAGTTATTTATGTGCGAATTAAAACTCAACGATTTGTCAAATGTTACTCCTAGATCGTTAAATTCTTCAAGCGCTTGTAGGGGCGTGTTATCAATCGAGTAATTGAATGTGATAGATTTTAATTTACTCGTAAATGAAAGGGTTTGACATTTGTTAATATTTAACGGGAGTTTGTTCACTTCTCTGCAAATAGCAACAGTCGTCGTGGTTATTAACCTCCCAATATAGTGTCATATCATCCGCATAAAGTAATATATTACAGTCCACTACCTTAACTACATCGTTGATAAACACTATAAAAAGTAAAGGACCTAGGGAAGAGCCTTGTGGTACACCAGAAGTTGGGAAAAAATTAAACGATTTTGAACCCGAAAAATCGACAAATTGTGTCCGACCTGTTAAGTATGATCTGAAAAATGATATCAAATTGGCAGATAGTCCCATGCTGTTTAGCTTAAACAACAGTAATTCATGATCTACACGATGGAATGCTTTGCTAAAATCAGTATAGACGACGTCAACCTGACTATTGGCGTCCAGTGTACTCGCTAAAAACTGAGTAAAGCAAAATAAGTTGATTGTTGTTGATCTCCCTTTCATAAGACTATGCTGCATTGTAGAGATACTAGTACCAAGATTATACTGAAGGTAATCATGCAATAATATTTCAAATGACTTTGAGAAGTTACAAACGATTACAATAGGTCTGTAGTTTTCGATGTTTTGACGATTGCCGTTTTTGTGAATAGGAATTACTTTTGAAACACGCCAAACATTCGGAAAAGTATTTGTCTTTAGACTCAAGTTGAAAATCTTAGTTAAAGGAGCCGCAAGAACTGGTGCGCAGTCGCGTACTATAAATGACAGGATTCCATCAGGGCCCTGTGTAAATTTATTTTTCATTTTCAACAACACCTTAAGAACTTCTTATACTGTGAAGTTGTCAAGTTTGATATTACTGACGAATGTTGTTTTGCATCTGCTATAAATATTTATCGTAGGCAACTTTAACAACTGTTTTAATTTTAGATCTTAAGTCCTTAAACTGCTGATACGTGTCAGTGTCAGGCTTCTTTTTATATAACTTGTGCAAAGAGGTTTTACGTTTAATATCCTTGATGATTTCATGAATGACTATACCAAGGTGGAAATTTGGATGACATGCGCCTAGTTTTAGGGACACACATGTTAAACATCGTCGTCAAATTCTTGTAAAATAGATCGCAGGCTACGTTAACATCAGTAACATTGTCAAGGAATGACCAATCTGTAACTGTTTATTGTTCATATAAATCTATAAAATTGCTCTTACGAAAGTTGAAGGATGGCTCCTTGGACTCAAGACGTTTTCTAAAGTGAATGACTTTCTCAATCGCAAAACAGAGTGGAGGATGATGAGAGCCTTCCGGGACCAAGTCTTCATACGCTTTGACCACATTGCACGATTTGTTAGCAAACACAAGATCAAGCAATCTGTCATTAACGTTCAGTACATTATTGAACTGTTTTAATTCAAAAAACATTGCGAACGAATTTATTGCATTCATTTTTTGGGAAACTGGTGTGTTAATAGACATGCTATACTCAGGAATGTTGAAGTCTCCTAAAAAATATACGTCGTTACCAAAGAGGTAGTCCATCTCTTCTAGATGACCGAACAATTGCTCGTAACAAGTGACGCTAGTTTTGGGAAGTATATAGACAATAAAGAGATAAACAGTCTTATAATGAATATTAATTCTAACACCTAGGATATTGTGCCAGGCCGGCCCTGTAATGCCATCTCGTGAGTCTAGAAAAATTCCTTCTCGTACAATCGGTAATGATCGAGAGCTGTCGCGTACGGTCCAGAGATGCCGCCGCCTAGCATAAAAACGCCGTCCGAGAAAAGACGGAGTCAGTTACAGTCAATGCAGCAGTGTGTGCGGTAGAATACGCGACGACGTTCAGTGGCGCGCGCGAAATAAATGAACTGTGACATAAATTAGTGCAGTTAAGGACCAACATAAATTAGTGTAGTGACTTTAGATAAATTAGACTGTTAAGTGTTAGGCTAGGCGTAGTGTACATAGTTAGTGAAAATAAATAGTGAAATCCGTACCAAGTGTTTCTTTGCCCAATCGGACTAAAGACTTGTAACAGTGGTGTCAGGTGTGGGGTAGACTGATTGATTGAGCAACGTGGTACGGACAGTTAAGTGAATAAACTGCCAAGATGGTGAGATTCAGTGAACTGAAGGTTGCAGATTTAAGGAGAGAGCTCGTTGAACGCGGTGCCGATAGCAGCGGGCTGAAGGCCGTTCTCCAGGATCGTCTCCGACAAATAATGATTGAAGAGGGTGAGGATCCAGATACCTTCGAATTCGAGTCACCTGAATTCGAGTGGGCCAAGAAGCTCGAAGCAAAAATCGAAGCAATCTCCAAACAGTCAGAATCCGCCCTGAAGACATCGAAGAAAGAATCGGAACCAGAATCGACATCTTAGAATCGAAAATGGTAGAGCAAAGAGAAGATCTCAAGAGGGGATTGGAAAAACAAAACGAAGATCTCAAGAGGGGATTGGAAAAACAAAAAGAAGATCTCGATAGGGGATTGGAAAAACAAAAAGAAGCTCTCAAGAGGGGATTGGAAAAACAAAAAGAAGATCTTCAGAAGGGATTCGAAAAATAAAAAGATCTGCAAGACAACATCCGACGCCTGGACTCAGAGATTGACAAGCTGCGAGTTGAGCTCCAGACTGCAAGCGTAACCACATCGAGCGACCTGAAGGCAGGAGATTCGGGCAAGCTGAGATTAAAACCTCCTCAGTATGATGGGAAAACATCCTGGGTGAACTACCTCCTCCAGTTTGAAGCGGTCACAAACGCCAATGGTTGGTTACCTGGTGAGAAGGCGACAGCTTTGACGTTAGCACTGAGAGGCGAAGCTACAGATGTTCTTCAGACGCTATCACCGATAAAACGAGGGGACTACGAACAGCTAGTCAGACATCTGGAAATGAGGTTTGGCCAAGCCAGGTTCGGTCACGTCTTCCACGCTCAGCTGAAGAATCGCTCCCAACGACCAAACGAGACGCTGCAGGAATTTGAAGCAGATATAGCCCGCTTGGTTCGACTGGCATATCCGACGGCGCCACAAGATCTAATGGAGCGACTAGCTGTGGAGGCGTTTGTGGGTGGTCTTCATAATGCCGAGATGCGTCAAGCTGTAGCTCTCGCACGTCCGGAACGTCTGGTGGATGCGCTAGCCAGAGCTTTAGAATTTGAGGCAGTGAAAGAGGCTTACCAGTGCCAAGCTCGACTTCGGGAGTGTGAAGGTAGAACATATGTGGCGCCCTACTTGAGGAACTGCGGCGGATTATTAGTGAGTCCCGTCCAAAGAAGAAAGAAGATCCGATGCTAAGTCGGGTGGAAGAGCAGAGGCGATGCTCCACCCAGGCAAACGGTTTGTATGTGGATGGCTTCGTGAACGGCAGGCAGAAGCTGATGCTTCTGGATACGGGTGCGACGAAGACCATCGTTCGACCTGATGTGCTCCTGAAGAGTGCTGAGGTAAGACCAACAAGGTGGCGGCTGCGCACTGCTACCGGAGAGCCCGCAAGCATCCATGGGGAAGACGACATACAGCTCCAGTTTGGGAACACCAAGATCAAACATCGAGTTTTGGTAGCGGACAACGAGAACGAGGTGATAGTTGGAATGGACATCATGGACACCTATGGATTCCAACTGGATCTGAGACATGGTACCCTGCTAGTCCAAGAGCAAGAGGTAGTCCTCCACCGACGTCAAGACGAGGCTGTCCAGGTGGTGCTCTCAGCAGAAGCTGTCATCCCAGGAAGATGCGAGGTGGTAATTGAAGCCTGCCTGATTGATGACGCTGATCGAGGGAGCGTCATGTTGTTTGAACCTAAACCGGATGATGAGCTGATTGGCCGTGGCATCGCCATTGGAAAATGCCTGGTACGAGCGAATGATGCAGTTCCGGTGAGGTTGCTGAACGCGAATGGCTTTTCGGTACACCTCAAGAAGGGAACACCACTGTGTTGTTGTTCTCCAGTCTCATCGGTGGTGAGAACTGTAAACGCATCAGACCAACGGAATGAGCGGCTGCATGAGAAGCTGAGTGAGCTGGTGGCTGATTCGTCGAAAGGCTTGAACAGGGAACAACAGAAGAGGCTGAGGGTATTCATCACAGAATACCAGGATATCTTCGATGTTGGCATTGGAAAGAAGGGGAGGACAAATGTGGTCCGACACAAGGTCCACACGGGCGATGTACCACCCATTCGACAACCACCAAGGAAGCTACCATTGGCCAAGCGAGAAGAAGCGGATAGGATCGTCAAGGAAATGGAAGAAGAGGGTGTGATCGAGCAATCAGCGAGTCCTTGGTCATCGCCGGTTGTACTGATGCAGAAGAAGGACGGGTCGACTCGATTCTGCGTGGACTATCGGTAGCTCAATAACGTCACGAAGAAAGACAGCTACCCTCTATCAAGAATCGACGACACCCTAGACACTTTGGCGGGTTCGAAGGTGTTCTCCACGCTTGATCTGAAGAGTGGCTGTTGGCAAGTCGAGATGGACCCAAGGGACAAGAAGCGTTTACCGTCGGCTCAGGGTTATGGCAGTTTATGGTTATGCCGTTTGGATTGTGTAACGCGCCAGCTACGTTTGAGAGGCTGATGGAGACTGTCTTGAAGGGGTTGTCTTGGGAAACCTGTCTGGTCTACCTAGATGACATCATTGTGGTTGGGAAATCTTTCGACGATCACCTCAAGAACTTTGAACAAGTATTTAGGAGGCTGTGCCAATCAGGCCTCAAGCTGAGCCCCAAAAAGTGCCACCTGTTCCAGAAGAAGGTGCAATATTTAGGACATGTGGTTTCCCAAGAAGGCATAGCGGTGGATCCTCAGAAGATCGAAGCGGTTAAAGGATGGCCGGTACCCAAGAACAAACATGACGTAAGAAGCTTCCTAGGTCTGTGTACATACTACCGTCGATACGTGGCTGGATTTGCTACCATCGCCAAGCCGCAGACTAGGCTTACGGAGGAAGGTCGCAGGTTCCAGTGGGGAAATGACTGCCAGCAAGCTTTCGACCTGCTGAAGAAGGCTCTCTCGACGGCTCCAGTGCTAAGCTATCCCCTGCCTAGTGGCAAATTTGTGTTAGACACTGATGCGAGCAACGTGGGGACAGGTTCAGTTCTGTCGCAGATACAAGATGGTCGAGAGGTGGTGATCGCCTATTTCAGCAAGACGCTTTCTAAGCCCGAGAGAAACTATTGCGTCATTCGGAGAGAATTGCTGGCCATCGTCAAGTCCGTGGAGCACTTTTACAAGTACTTATACGGGAGGAAGTTCCTGCTGAGGACGGACCACGCATCTCTGACATGGCTACTTCGGTTCAAGAATCCAGAGGGACAGGTAGCCAGGTGGATCGAGAGACTACAGGAATTCGACTTCGACATTGAACACCGTGCTGGCAAGTCTCAAGGGAATGCGGATGCACTTTCGAGGAGACCGTGTCCCGACGACTGTGCTCACTGCAACCGAGCCGAGACGAAGGACGCCATCACCAGGAGAACCACCGTTGTAGATGACCGCTGGCAGCCTACCAGCCTGAAACTGATCATTGAGTGGAAGAGGGAAGATCGACGACCGAGTTGACAGGACGTTTCACATTACTCGCCTACCGTCAAGTCCTACTGGGCTCAGTGGGACAGTCTGGTGATGGAGGATGGAATCCTGCGACGAATACTCGAGGACAAAGAAGGGACCCAGGAAAGAAGACAGACCGTGGTGCCTAGGAACCGCGTGGCCGAGGTACTTGGGGAGATTCACAGCGGAACCAGTGGAGGTCATCTGGGCTTGGCCAAGACCCTGGAGAAGATTCGAGAGCGGTTCTACTGGTTTAGGTGCAAGGAAGACGTCAAGGAATGGTGCAGGAGGTGTACAGTTTGTGCCGCAAGCAACGGTCCACAGAGCCTATATGCGCCAATACAACGTCGAAAGTCCCTTCGAGAGGATCGCTATCGACGTAGCAGGACCTTTTCCGGAGAGCGAAGCTGGGAACAAGTACATCGTGGTGGTGATCGACTACTTCAGCAAATGGGTCCAAGCTTACGCTCTGCCAAACCAGGAGGCCGCAACCGTTGCTGATGCTCTGGTCAAGGACTGGATTTGCCGTTTTGGAGTTCCACTCGAGCTGCGTTCGGACCAGGGAAGGAACTTCGAGTCTGCGCTCTTCCAGAACGTGTGAAAAGCCTTTGGGTATTAGGAAGACAATGACCACGGCATTACATCCTCAGTCAGACGGCATGGTGGAAAGGATGAACAGGACGGTGAACCGCTATTTGGCCAAGGTTGTCTCCGACCACCAGCAAGACTGGGACAGCTGGCTCCATCTGTTCCTGTTGGCGTACCGCTCGGCAGTCCATGAAACCACGGGAGAGACACCGGCCAGTATTGTGTTTGGGCGAGAGCTCCGGCTACCCTGTGACCTCATGTTTGGCTGCAATCCGGGGGACGATGTGGCAGGCGAAGATTACGTTGCCAACCTTCGCAGGAGAATGGACGAGGCCCACGAGAAAGTTCGCCATAATATTCGCACCGCAGGCGACCGCATGAAGATGACGTACGACGTAGGGTCCAGCGAAACAGCGTACCAACCTGGAGACCTGGTCTGGCTGTACAACCCTCAGAAACGCCGTGGCTTGTCACCGAAGCTCCAGAGTTCCTGGGAGGGCCCGTATGAAGTCGTCAAGAAGATCAACGACGTAATCTATCGCATCAAGAAGGCCAACGGTGGAAAACCCAGAGTCGTACACTTTAACAGGTTGGCTCCGTTTGCTGGAGATAATGCGGAAGCGCAAGTTAGAGAACTCCAGCAACTCCACCCAGAACTGAACCTCGAGGATTTCATGGCCACTCACACTGGTACAGCGACTGCCAGGTTTGGCGTTACTCGTGAGGAACATCGAGCTTTGTTCACGGTGCCGGATGAGTACGCGTTGGCTCATTGTGTCGCAAGAGATCTTCGGATGTCCCGAGGGATTGCCAGTGAATTTCAACGTCTGTTTGGCCAAGTGGACGAGCTGAAGAGACAGAGTGGACGAGTCGGGCAAGTGCTGGAGTTACGAAGTGACCAGAGGCGACTCTACTACTTGATTTCGAAGGACAAGTCCTATCAGTTACCGACGTACCGGACTGTATGGGAGGCACTCCTGGACCTCAGAGAGAAGCTGCTGACCGCAAATGTTTTGAAGCTGGCGATTCCTAGGCTAGCTTGCGGACGGGACGGCCTGGATTGGCGGATCATCCGAAACATGCTAGAAGTTCTCTTCAGGTCCACGGGAATCGGAATTCTGGTCTGCAGCTGGAACCCGAGAGGACCGACAGAACACAGAACCGTGGATTGCTTCTTTGACCAAACTTTTGGCTGCAAGAAGGGCGTTCTGTGTCCATTCAGACACGAACGTTTCAGGGACGAAACGGCTTTAAGGAAGGGGCAGTGTGCCAGGCCGGCCCTTTAATGCCATCTCGTGGGTCTAGAAAAATTCCTTCTCGTACAATACGGTCCAGAGATGGCGCCGCCTAGCATAAAAACGCCGTCCGAGGAAAGACGGAGTCAGTTACAGTCAATGCAGCAGTGTGTGCGGTAAAATACGTGACGACGTTCAGTGGCGCGCGCGAAATAAATGAACTGCGACATAAATTAGTGCAGTTAAGGACCAACATAAATTAGTGTAGTGACTTTAGATAAATTAGACTGTTAAGTGTTAGGCTAGGCGTGGTGTACATAGTTAGTGAAAATAAATAGTGAAATCCGTACCAAGTGTTTCTTTGCCCAATCGGACTAAAGACTTGTAACAATATCAATGCAAGGTATGTCTTTTTTGATAACAGAAGTATCGACCTCGGAAGGAACCAGCCAATTGCGTGTCGCTATTAAAACTGCTTCCCCCCTTTGTGCAGTCGGATCTAGCTAAATCTCTGTCAGACCTGAACACAGAGTATGAGTCTGTAAATAGCTCGGAATTCATAACTTCTGATTGTAACCAAGTTTCAGTGCAGCAAATGGTGTCATAGTCAGATAGTGAAACATTAAGAAGGAAGTCTTGGCACTTCGAGTTTAAGCCACGAACATTTTGATAATAAGCAGATAGACCCATATCGGAGCGGCTAGAATTAAAACTCGAATTATTACCGGACACAGCACCGAGAAGTTCCAAATCAGGAAAAAATAAGTCTGGACTTTATTTCCTCAACTCGTTGAAGATAACATGGACATCTAGAATCCCAGGCAGCATGTTCCATATGAAAATGTGTTTTTATCATTGTTGCTCTTAACACAATTGATACACTTCAGAGAGGTTGCTTTATAATGACAATGAAATTGACTACTTTTACAATGATTAGGATAATGAGAAAATCCACAGCAGTTAAAACACCTTTTAACGTCAATAACATCAAATATTTCGCATACATCGTACCCTACAAATAATTTACAAATACCTACAGACATAACTTTATTATATGTATCCGCATCTAACTGAACAACGGCTTGAAATACGTCGTCTCGCTTCCTAATGGGCTTAACTTCAAGCACTTTACACATAAAATGGTGACTGAGCATAGACTTATTCTGAAAAGCGACGAACTTAGCAATGTTATCTGGCGTAACAAAGTATGGAGCTTGATTGCGGCGCAGTTTTTCTAATCAGCTACTCTTACAAGCTATAAATATAATCGATATTTACATCTTCCCAAAAGACTGGGAAACAGCTTGCATCCAGCCGGTGCCGGTGCCAAGAAAGGCTGATCCAACCAACTACAGACTTATAGCTCTGCGCTTGTGAGCAGTAAAATTAGAGAGAAAAGTGTCAACAGGAGTTCATGAATACCTTGAGCTCCATCATTTAGTCCACGGGAGACAATATGGATTCTGATTTCAAAGATCAACTGGACACGATTACCGCTTGGCGGTTCAAGAATATGGTAAAATTAAATGCTTCCAAGACCCAGTACTGTACGCTATCAATTAAGACGTGCCCAAGCCAGCACCCGCCTAACGAACAATAAGGCTCTGCCAAGGAGTCGGACATTCAAGCTCTTAGGACGTTGCGTCAACTGCAACAGCTGCTGGTAAAAATCTTGGGTACCTACTCAGAGTCAGAAAGTACTTCCCACCATCTAACCGCCTCACCCTATATAGAGCCCAGAAAAGACCTCACCTGGAGTATTGCTATCATATCTGGGCAGCTGCTGCCCCCACTACCCTATCTATAGTTGATGTAGTCCAAAGCAGAGTTATTCAACTAATCGGTGACATAACTTGCAGCCGCTTTCTTACCGGCGTGTGGTTGGTGACCTCTCACTCTTCTGCCGATATTTAAACGGAGCCTGTCCTTCCTGTCCTTTGAGCTATCCTCTATAGTTCCGACGCTCACAATTCCTATCAGATACACCCGCGCGACTGCTGCATCTCATCCTAAGGCGGCGAAACGGAAAGGAAGTACTGGATCTGAATAGACGCTATGAGAGTTGGAAAGCGGATGGAATTAAAGATAAAGTTGACGTGGTGATAATACAGCTGGCGGATTTAGAAATGCAAAAAAGCATTCAGAAGTTATATGTAGAAAGATACCCAGAGCTGAAGGATTTAGCTAACGAATTTGAAATCTTGGAGGAAAGAAAAGTAAAAAAATATTATAGTCAGATACAACGGTTCGAAAGGGGACCTGTGGAGACAGCTAAAAGCCATAGGGGCATAGATGGAAGGGCCAGAAGTTATTTTCATGCACCACGTAGAGACAATAACACCAGAAAGATTCCTGAGATTAGTGGAATATGACTTCCATGGAGAGAAGAGTAAAATAAAGGCCTTTGAAAGAACAGAATCAAAGATCCAAACGAAAGAACGCCAAACGATGGCGCTGGAAATTGAAGAAAAGGTCAAGAGCTACTATGATATATTAAGGGAAATCAATCCCATCCTGAAAGGGCCAGATGCCGAAAGGTTAATAAGACAGACCAAAAGCTCACGGGCGGGAGAGAAAGTAATGATAATTAAGGATAAAAAAATGACAGACCTAGAGACGTTAAAGAAAATAATTGATACAGCCAAACAGAGGAACGCGAGAACACAAGGAGACGCACTATTGGAAACAGCAATAATTAGGGGGATGGATGTTGTAGTAGAAAAAGATGGAACAGTAAAAGGTATTATGAGTGCTTTGGGAGCAGGAAGGGCTCCACCAAGACTGAAAAATCGAGAGCCAAGCGACAACCAGAAAAAACCAAAGCGGTAACAATTACAGGGGGTAAAAACACTATCGGCAAGTTGTTAGAAAAGCAAGGAATCAGAATAGGTTCCTTCACCTGCTCTATAAGAAAAAACTACCAGGTTCTAAAATGTAGCAAATGCCTTCAGTATGGCTAAAGAATGCCAAGCCGAAGTAGTCAGGTGTTTGACATGTCAGACCGTAGGCCACAAGATGGACACGGGGAAGTTCCCAGCATTCGTGAAAGCCCTGAACAAAAGGACAAGGCTATCAAGAAACCGAGAAAGGGAGATAGAAAAGGACCCACTGAGATGATGTATGATAACACTCAAGGGAAAAACATTCGCACCGAAGTAGATTTGATTAATACAATGAGAAAGGAGACGACCGGGGAAGGAGGAGCCGATATACAAATGGCAGCGATGGCCGCGCCCCTGGATGGGGATGAAAATGGTGCTAGTAAGAGTGGTGAAAAAAATGAGCAGCAAAATGTGCGTTATGTCTGTGCCAATGTTAAGTTTAAGTTTGTTTGATATACCGTGTTATTCACGTTATTCGACACGGAGCATTATGGCTAAAGTATCTGATGAAAAAAAAAATCATAATTTCGGATGGATAGGTACCTATTAAGGCTACACATTAAAAATATTTTCATGTTATGCAGGGTGTCCCCAAAACACGAAATGTATCTAAGTTATGTTTTTTTTAAACAGAACACCCTGTATATTATTGCATATTCAGATTCCTTGGTTAACTCTAGTGTGACTTTATGTATCACACATGCGACTAAAAGCGAACCGTTTAAGGTGTAAATCACCATTATCGGTATAAGTAGATGTCAGAAAAAAATTGAATATCACAAAGATTATAAAATTTAGAAGGCTGTGACTTTGCCGTATTAGTAGTAGTAGTAGCTGATGGGGAGGCGAAGCCAGGCAAGTAGGCCATTTTTAGCCCTTTTTGCCAACCCCACTGAACCAATCACTGAAAACACTAAAATTCTACACCCTAGAAAGCTCCTTGTCGAACCTACCAGACCTCCTGACGAAACTCAGTATGTCCGACCATTTCGCTGAATATAGTGGCTCCTCCTCAAACTCCGTCGTGCCGAATATCTGAACCTTAAGGTTGCGATAAACTGCATATCTGCCCAGGAAGTGGAACGCTGTCTCGTCCTCCTCCCAGCATCTGGAGCAAGTGGGGTCCCCTACCACTCTCATAAGTGACAAATGTCTATTCAGCCGGCAATGGCCAGTAAGAACCCCCACCAGAAGGTTCAGCGTCTCTCTGCCTTTATTCAAAAGCCATAGCGTTCGGCCCTTATCAGGACCTGCTATGAATCTTGCCTGCAGTCGTCTCTCTCTAACCAGGCTTTCGCCAGTTCCTTGTAGGTCCAGTTGCCCAGGGCCACATTGACCTGGCGTCTGCTAATTGCCAGCATAGGTTCTGGGCCGATGCAGAGGCTGCTGTCCCCTATCCTAGCTAATCTCGGTCTGCTCTCTCGTTATCCGGTATATCAATATGTCCTGGGACCCACACCTTCTTATGGCTTGCTAACTTCTGAAGGAGGGCAGAGCCATGGTTGATCTGGCCCTCGGAGCTGCCACCGCTTTCAGAGTTGATTGGCTGTCAGAGCATATATATATGCTCTGTTCAGAACACTGTTCGACTTCCGTCGAGTATGCCGTCATCAATATCGCATACACTTCGCTGCACTTCTTTACCTTTCAGGCAGAAGCCCGTTCCCCCGGATCCTGACTCCTTTAAGAGCGATCCGTCAGTGAAGCATACCAGACTATTGGGCGGAAACTTGACTTTCCCTCTCATCCAGTCTTCTCTTTCCGGGATGACTAGTGAGAATCCCTTATCCAAATGTAAGATGTCTTTGGCTGTTTCCACCCTGAATGGCGATGAAGGGATATTACTCTCCGCGAATCGCTCTATACTGGTGTGGCCAACTAATGGTTCTCGGGCTACCCACGTTCCCTCGTCACGCATTATCAGGAAGGCCGACATCGCCTCTCTTTTTATCCAGAGGTGCAGAGGCGGCAAGCTCAAGAGTACCTCCAGGGCAGCAGTGCGTGTTGTCCTCATGGCACCTGTTATGCTCATTGCTGCAAGCCTCTGAATCTTTGCGAGCTTGAGCCTAACAGATACCTTCTCTACGCTCGGCCACCAGACCGAGCAGCCATACTGGATCCTAGATCTGACTACTGCCGTATATAGCCAGTTTAGGACCTTGGGTTTGAGGCCCCAGGTTCCGCCGACTACCCGACGCAACGGCCACATGGTAGCTATAGACTTTTTATACACATAGTCGATATGCTGTGCCCACGTGAGTTTATTACCAATTAACACCCCCAGGTACTTGACCTCCCGTGTTAGGGTCAGTGGTACACCGTGGAGAGTGGGGGCTTTAAAATCATCTATTTTCTTCCTGTGAGTGAATAGGACCAGCTCAGTCTTCACTGGGTTGATTGAGAGTCCTGATTCGCCACAGCACCTGTCCAAAATGTTGCACGCCATCTGCATCCTATTGCAGACGTATTACTAAGGATGAAATGCGTCACTTTAAGTTAGACGATCAAATTTGATTTACGTTTGTGCTTGGAGCAATCGGTCGACTAATTAGAGAAACTTCAATCAGAGATAGCTCGATCTTTTTAAAATGGGAATGCCTATTTTTTATACGATTAAATGTACCATTTGATAGCTTTTCTAATGATACAAGGCTGTCAATATCAGTCTCTGGTAGTTTTCATCTAATTCCAAATTTTCAATCAAGTCGATGTTCTTCAATGTTCCTACCTATAAGCAACCTAGCAGGCCATGAAACATAAACAAAAACGTTCAGATGGGAGAACACAAGTAACTTAGAGTAAAGATACAGACGAATTAGGGTAAAGAGACAAGATTATGAAAATTCCTTACAAATCAACTCTAACCAGAAACAACGGCGGTAACAAATCTAAGATCAAACAAAAGCTGGAGTATTATAGAAATAGATATTTTTCACAGCCTACTGGCTACTGCAATCTACTAGAGATCAAATATTTCAAAAACAATTAGAAACACGGAAATGAAAGAAAAACTACCAGCGATTGTTGCTCCAGCACGCAATTATCACATCACATGTAACAGTATAAGATATTAGTAATTTGCGTCAACGTAACGATACCTCTGACTGGAGCCCTTCTATTTTTGTCATTATTAGTAAGATCGCAAAAAAGGAATACTTACAAATCAAATTCAAATTTTCTGCTATGTAAATTATGCTCTATAATTTTCCCATATTTTAATTCATTATTCATTTTCTGCGATCTTGCTAATAGGTACCGAAGTCTTTCCAGAAGTCCAGTCAGAGGTATCGTTACTTTAGACTTGACAGGATTAAATACTTTGTTATACCATTAAATGTGAAATTTTATTTTCTGAAGATGATAATAAGTTGCCTACAACAACCACTAGTAGTTTTCTTTCCATTTCAATTTTTTAATTTTGGAAATTGACAATATCTAGTATATTGCCGTAGCTAGTAGGACGTGGAATATGTATATCCATTTCTTTCTGCCGTACTCCAGCTTCTCTTTGACCCTAGATATATTACCGCCGTTGTTTTTGCTATAGGTGACTTGTTATTAGTAATTTTTATAGTGTTGTGTCTTTAGTTTAGTTCTTCTATATTTTCTGGTTGGTAAGTTATTTGTTTTCTTCTATCTGAACAGGTTTTTGTTTATATTTCACGGTCTGCTAGGTAGGAAAATTGAAAAACACCGGTTTGATTGAAAATTTGAAATTAAATGAAAACTACCAGAAATTGATATTAGCAACTTTATACCATTAGAAAGGCTGACAAATTTTACATTTAATCGTATTAAAGAAAATTAGGTATTCCCATTTGGAAAAATCAAGTTATCTCTGTTTGATGTTTCCTTAGATAATTGAACGATTCCTCCAAGCACAAACGTAATTCAAATTTGGCCATCTAACCTGTGCTGACGCATTTCATGCTTAGGAATATGTCAAAGTTACAATCTTCTATATTTTATAATCACTGAGATGTTCAATTTTTTTTCTGACATCTACTTATACCGAAAATGGTGATTTACCGGTTTGCTTTAAGTCCCATACTTGATACACAAAATCACACTAGAATTCACCAAGGAATCTGAATATGCAATCATTCACAGGGTGTTCTATTTTAAAATACATAACTTTGACACGTTTCATGTTTTGGGGACACCCTTGTATAACATAAAAATATTTTTAAAATGTAGCCCTAATGAATACCTATCCATCCGAAATTATTATTTTCTTTTCCATCAGATACTTCAGCCATAATACTCCGTGACGAATAATGTGAATAACCCAGGATATGATTGTTTAATGTCCGATAGTGAATCGTCCAAACATCTATATATGCTAGGCATACATATTATGTGTATCTGTATGTATGTCCGTATGTGCATGTATGTAGATATCATGTAGGTGTATGTATATGCATTTCCACATTTTACTAGCTGTGATATTCGTGTATCTAGTCGTCTACTCTTTTTGTTCTATTTATTTATGGATTTATATTTAAACCATAAATTTTATGAACTTAGAATTTTCTGATGTAACTTACGAGTATTGCTTTAGATCATTTTGTACTGTGTTAATTATTGTACTAATGACAATAAAATTTTTACAAAGTAATGTTACCGTCGCGTCGCGAGGATGGCAAATGCGTATAGTTTTTATAAATCGTGTCAGTGGCGGCGCAGCAATAATAAAGAAACTAAAAACATAAGAAGACCTCAAACTTTATTTTTAGGTGTATTAGGCGTTCCTCATCATCGTCTATCTACTTTTTCTTTGGGTGTGGGTGAAATTGGGGCGGATGGGAGGTGGGAGGTTGAAAAAGTGAAAAATTTCTTGTATTTGTCCATTGATCTCTTTAAAAGAAAGACCTAGCGCCATAATACACTTTTTTGGGTCCATCCGAACATTGTTTAGCCTATTACAGAAACCAAGTGAGTTAGAATTTTCTGATGTAGGTATACATACGACCTTACGAGTGTTGCTTTACCTCGTTCTGTATGTGTAAATTATTGAATTTGTGTTAATGAAATTTCGATACAGTACCATTACCGAGATGAGGATGGGAAACGCGTATGGTTTTTAGAAATCGTGTCAGTGGCGCCACATCGATAGCCAAAAAACAAAAAATATAAAAATAGCACAAATATCGTTCTTAGGCGTTTTAAGGGTGCCTTTTCTATGCCTTGTATTGTATAGACATAGACAATATGCAATTAGTTAGGTGGGAGCTCGGGTGGCTTAGGCCCGATTTTATCAACACGCATATTTAATAAAGACTTTGACAAGGCTTTTCTATTGGATGTTATTTAGCAAAAGCTTTCTATTGGGTATTGAGGGCTATGTTAATAAGTATCATCCAATAGTGTTATATCAATAATGAAAACAAAACGTCAAAGCTGGATGACAGTTGTCAAAAATATTTTAGAATTCATGGATCAAAATCATAGCAGAATATCAGAACAAAGCGATTGATTTGCAAATTAATGCCACATTTTTCATGTTTACATTATAATTATTGTATAATTACTAATTGCAAACTGCGATAATTTGTGACAGAATCATAAGAGTACCTAGTATCAATCACAGCAACTACCTTATTTAATAATTACAAATGCCACCTCCGTCAGTCAGATGGATTACAGAAGAAAAAAATACATACTTTTATGAAGAATCAATCTTTCAATTTCTGGATGCATGTTTGTTATAGACCTTCTTATAGAAATATTCACAGAGGATCTAAAGATGCAGCATATATATAAAATAAGGTTATACGCAGCTAAATAGTGAGCTTAGCTGTTCTGGATAGGCATCTAGTAATGCACATGCACGCTTGGAAAATAGCTTGCTTAACAGTTAAACCGTTTGTTTAACTTTTGAAATGTAACATGCTATGTTTACCACTTTTTACTACTCACACCGATTGGTGAGGGGAGTATTGTGATCGCGAAAATTTTCGATTTTGAGATAATACGCTTTTTAAGGGCGTTTTATGATGTCTACATAAGAAAATCCACGTCACTCATTTCCGTCGGTCTGTCTGTCTGTCTGTCGCTCTTTTCTAACCTCGTAATCTCAGCAACCGTTGCAGGATTGTGATGAAATTTGAGCGATATGCTGTGGGGTCGTAGTAGGTAATGTTCCTATAATTTTGAAAATCGATGCATAGGCGGCGGAGTAATTAGCAAAAAAAAAAATTAATATTGCTGAAACATCGTTTTTAGGCGTCTTAGAGGTTCCTGATCATTTTCTCCGTTTGTTTTGGGTGGGGGTGAAATTTGGGTGGTTGGAGAGTTGGGGGTTGAAAAACTGAAAATTTTCTTGTACTCATAATAGGCTGTCCACTAACCTGTGAAGGAAGATCTAGCGACACAAATCACCTTTTTAGGTCCATCCGAACATTGCCTAGCCTATTACGGAAACTAAGGGAATTTTCTGTATACATACGAGAATTTGTTGGTTTAAATCGTTTTGTATTTAGTAACGTGGACATTATTAAATTGATTCTAATGAAATTTTGACACTGTATTGTTACCGTGGTGAGAATGGAAAACAGGTATGTTTTTAAAAATCGTGTCAGTGGCAGTGTAGCAATAATCAAAGAACCAAAAATTATGAAAACAACTCAAACTTGGTTTTTAGATGTTTTAGGGGTTCCTGATCATTTCCTACCTGTTCTTTTTTTTTGGGTGGGGGTGAAATTGGGTGGCGATGAGGTGGGGGTTGTAAAACGGAGAAGCTTGTAGTATTGATAATAGGCTGTCCATTGACCTGTGAAGGAAAGACCTAGCGGCATAAGACAATTTTAGGGGGGGAGGCTGGCGATTATTTGGTTGCAAGGGATCTCAGACTAAAGCTTCATGCTATGGGAAAATAATAAACTGGTATCAGTGTAATGTGTTGGAAGTACTGAGTCAATCAACTTGACTTCATTAATTACTATAAATCAAAGATATATTGCATGTAACTATAATTATTATCGATAGTAAATTGTTTATCACAAATAATGCAGTGAGTGAATTTCTTGTCATCATATCATTTGATACAGCATGAAACCAGCGACCAAAGTACCGCTTCTCTGGAATCTGGTTGAGATTAGCAATTGCTAAACTTTTGAACAAGAAAATGGAATTTTTCACCCATTTAGGGTGGAAAATCAGACTGGAAAAATACAAGATGGTTCACAATGGTCGATTGTATATAAAGTATGTCATTTTTGACCCTTTTGAGATAAACTTCAAGAGAAATCAATAATTTTCAGAGTACTTTGACAGACACATGTTCTTGCTCTGATTGGTCAAAGTCTTTGTTAAAATGCGCATGTTGATAAAATCGGGTCTTAGCCCCCCAAGAATGATATTAGCCCCCCCACCCCAAAAATCCAAAAATAATTCGTTCTGTTGAGTTTATTGTATTTAGGGCGGGGAGTTAAGCCCCTACAAAGTCAGGGACTTAACTACGCCTATGATTACGCCCCTCTATTACTTTTGTTTAAGTCCGCCAGTGATTTTCCGGCAATCGTATTCCGATAATGTTTTATAATAAACAAACATATTTTTCTTGTCTTCTTTATTTACGTTCTTATATCGAGATGACAAATCAGAAATGTTAGTGAGCTATCATTCTCGAGACCCAATTCAATTCGAAATAAGTGCACAGTTGTAATTAAACCTTTAGGATATGAAGCCCTTATAATGTTATTGATTTGCTATAAATTTTTATTTCACTGACGCCACCTCAGAGCTCCCAAACAAAAAAAGAATAATCAGCTGTGTATTCCTACCCTGTGGTCCCCTTGCAAGGCCACACTACTTGACCCTTTTCATACCTGCGCCCGGTATTAATGACTTCTCTGTAATTTTTTTACGATAACGTTCTGCTTTCCGGAAGATATAGTACAGGGAAGTGAGGAAAAGAAGTCATGGTTAGTGAGTGGGGAGTTTCATTCATCCAGCAAGCTGACAAAGTTTTGGGTCATGTTTACCTACCTTAATGTTTGCTGCGTAAGATTTATGAGCAAGTAAAAGCTATAAACAAATAAAAGTAAAAAAAAATGTATTCAAGTTGATTGACTCAGTAGGCACTAGCCACAGATTAGGATTACGCTGTTACTATTTTATTATTTCCCCATAGCATGAAGCTATGGTCTGTGGTCACCTTGCAACCAAATCATCGGGCCGCCCGCCAAAAGACATACAACTCAAAAACTCCCATAAATAGTTTCCTGTAGTTCTCTCCGTAGGAACTAGTACGATACGAGTTTTTATTATGCCATCCACAATTGATGTCCAGCTCACATGGCGAACCAATTTTCCGATAACAACAGATTATATTACCAGTATCAATCTAAGGGCAATGGAAAGTGTTGTACATATACAAAAAATGTCGGGGTTTGCCAGCCATCATATCTGAGACGCCATCCTACCTAGACTCATTTCGAATACTCAAAAAAAAGTAAAAAATGATGAAAGATCCCTAGATTACCTAAAAACAGAGTTTAGACGGCTTTTGTATTATTTCTTTTACTTCCCACACCGATAGGTGAGGGGAGTATTGTGATCGCGAAAATTTTCGATTTTGAGATAATACACTTTTTGGGCGTTTTATGATGCCTACATCACGAAAATCCACGTCACTCATTTCCGTCGGTCTGTCTGTCGGTCTGTCTGTCTGTCGGTCTGTCTGTCTGTCGGTCTGTCTGTTGGCGTTTTTCTAGCCTCCTAATCTCAGTAACCGCTACATAGATTTTGATGAAATTTTGGTGGTGATATGGTGTAGGGTCGTAGTAGGTAATGTTGCTACAATTTTGAAAATCGGTACATGGGCGGCGGAGTAATTAGCAAAAAACGAAGAATTTCAAATATGCCTCAAACTTCGTTTTTAGGTGTTTTAGGGGTTCCTGATCATTTTCTACTTTTTTTTGGGTGGGGGTGAAATTGGGGTGGTTGGGGGGTAGGGGGTTGTAAAGCTGAAAAATTTGTTGTACTCATAATAGGCTGTCTACTGACCTGAGAGAGAAAGACCTAGCGCTATAATACACTTTTTTAGGTCCTTCGGAACATTGCCTTTTGTATTACAGGAACCAAGGGACTTGGAGAATTTTCCGATGTATACATACGAGTATTACTTTAGATCGTTCTGTATTTTATAATGTTGAAATTACTGAAGTGATGTTAATGAAATTTCGGCACAGTATTACTACTTTGGCGAGGAAGGAAAACGCGTCTGATGTTTAGGAATCGTCTCAGTGGCGGCGCAGCAATATTAAAAAAACAAAAAATATGAAAACAGCTCAAACTTCGTTTTTAGGCGTTTTAGGGGTTCCTGATCATTTTCAATTTTTTTTTGGGTGGGGGTGAAATTCGGGTGGTTGGGGGGGTGGGGGGTTGTAAATCTGAAAAATTTGTTGAACTCATAATGGGCTGTCTACTGACCTGAGAGAGAAAGTCCTAGCAGCATAATACACTTTTTTAGGTCCATCCGAACATTGCCTTGCCGATTACAGAAACCAAGGGACTTAGAATTTGTGGTGTATACATACGAGTGTTGTTTGAGATCGATATACTATTCTATTGCGTATCGCAAAAATTATTGAATTGATTTTAATGAAATTTTGACACAGTATTACTACCGCGGCGAGGATAGAAAACGCGTATGTTTTGGAAAAAATCATTTCAGTGGCGGCGCAGCAATAATAAAAAAACTAAAAATATAAAAACATCTCAAACTTTGTTTTTAGGCGTTTTAGGGGTTCCTGATAATTTTCTACTTTTTTGGGTGAGGGTGAAATTGGGGCGGTTGGGAGGTGGGGGGTTGTTTTACAATTGTATGGTTGCAGTATTCCATTCCAACAGCGTCTGTGATATACAGGGTGAGTTTTTAGTACCGGCTCGGTCGATAACCCCACTTCTGTAGATGGCGAAAAAAGTTGTATATAAAAGTTATAGCTCCTTGCTAGGAAAATATTTAGATTTATACAGGGTGATCCATAACTACATGGCGATGCAAACATGCATTTTTTAAATGAGACACCCTATATATTATTCCTCATTCAAATTCTACTAATGATTTCAGTTAAGGTATCAAGGAATAAAGCACCTTGGGTGAATAGCGAAGTGAAGCAGATGATGGCTGATAGAGACAAGATCAAGGCAAAGCTCAGGAAAAACCGTTCTACTCAAAACTGGCAGGAATATAAACGCATCAAGAATTCAATAAATCATAAGATTTCGCAGCTGAAACAGCTATATTTTGATAGATTATCTAATGGTAAAAATAGCAAAGAATTGTGGAGGGAATTGAAATCACTAAATATTAAGAATAAAACAAACAGTAGCATTGTTTCCTTGTTTAGTGACCCGGATTCGATAAACAACTACTTCGTAGATAGTGTCCCACAGCAAAACTGTATAAATACTGTTGATGATTATTATAATACTAACAGAATATGTGATAATGAGTTTCGTTTTGATCTTGTATCTACAATAACAATATTTAATGTCCTTTGCACTATGAGAAATACCTCTCCAGGTGCTGATGGATTAAGCATCTCTATGATCAAGCTGTGTTGTCCCTACATACTACCCTTTTTGCAAAATATCATTAACAGTATAATTGTCACTGAAACTTTTCCCTCTATATGGAAAGTTTCTCATGTTACGCCCGTTCCCAAAACTAGTAGCCCAAAGGATTACTCAGATTTAAGGCCTATAAGTATTTTATGTGCACTGTCTAAGTTGACTGAAAAAATTTTGTGGAAGCAACTATCTGATTATCTAGAGAGTAACAATATTTTGCCACCTGTACAATCGGGCTTTCGGGCTGGACACAGCTGTACTTCTGCTTTGCTTTGTGTTACAGATGACATAATAAAAGAGCTAGATAATGATAAATGTACTTTGTTGGTGATGTTGGATTATAGTAAGGCGTTCGATACCATCAATCACAAGACACTGCTAGCGATCCTTAAATCCTGCGGAATGTGTGTCGACCCTTTAAATTTATTAGAGTCATATTTAACGAATCGAACCCAAGTTGTCAAACTAGAAGGTAAGGTATCTCAGTCAAGAATACTGTCATCCGGTATACCTCAAGGGTCGGTTTTGGGGCCTTTGCTCTTTTCTGTATACACCAGTCAACTCACAAAGTCGACTAAGTACTGCTCAACGCACATGTATGCGGATGATACCCAAATGTATCATTCGTTTGCAGCAGATGCAGCCAAAAGAGCAGTCGAAGAAATCAATTATGACATAAAACAAATATCTACACAATCTGAGATGCATTCACTGGTATTAAATCCGAAAAAGGCTACTATTTTGCTTTTTTCGAAGAAATCCCTGAAACCTGGTTTACAATCCCAGCTTCAAATTAAAGTCAAAGATGATAGCATAGGTACTGTTGATAAGGCAAAAATTTAGGTTTGATCATAGATGACGGCTTGAGATTCCGTGACCATATTTCTGTCAGTATTCAGAGAGCATATGCAGCCCTTAGGTTACTCTATCCCCATAGAGAATATTTATCTATACCAACAAAGAAATCCTTATGTCAGTCGTTGGTTTTATCACAGTTCAACTTTTGTTCTACTCTATATGCACCATGTTTAGATAGGGAATGCTTGGACCGCATACAACGTGTTCAAAATTCTTGTATTCGTTTTATATATGGGATCAGGAAGTATGACCACGTTTCTCATAAGTTAAGAGAATTAAGATGGTTGTCAATGGCAAATAGATTTAAGTATTTCTCACTGTGCATGTTCCATAAAATCCTGTTATCGAAGACCCCCCACTATCTGTATAACAAAATATCTTTCCATTCCAATGTACACTGCCTCAATACCAGGAACAAAGATTTAATTGCAGCTCCTCGCCACAAAACAGCGTTGTTCGAAAGATGTTTTACTTTTTGCATATATTCCCTTTATAATTCTGTCCCTCCTAGATTTAAGAGCTATAGTGTACCGAGATTTAAGAAATATGTATTTGATTATCTTCTGACCCTACAACCTTAGAATGATTTGTGCAGTAATTAGCAATAGTTAGCAATAGTTAGCAGTAGTTAGCAATAGTTATTCGGTGACCCACCGTCTCGTCTTTAGTCTGTAGGTTAGGTTAAGTGATAATGTCATGCTCTTTGTTTACTTTTTAATGTTTAGCAAGGGTGAGTGGAAGAGCACCTCGTTGTGAACTCACCCTTGAGGTTTTTCCTGTACTTCTTTTAAGCCATCTTAAATTGTTTTACTTGTTCTTTGCAGGAAAAATAAATGCATTCTTATTATTATTATTATTTCCGTTCTTCCGATATATGGTATTGTTACATTATACAGGGCATTTAAAAATTTATGACCATTTTTATATCCAAATTGCTGTCAAACGAACGTCAAAAGGTAATGAATTAAAAATTATTTTTTTCACATGGAAAGATTAAGTAGTAAGACTATAGCAGTAATAGTCTTAAAACTTAAAATGTCCGGCAAAATGCCTTGCTAAAAAGTTACAGCCTGCAGATGCATATTATGTACATACGAACAGTTAGTAGCAGTTGACGGCCTACATGCGCTCGGCTATTATTCGGCTGTATAAAATATGTTTGCTGGGTTCCCACCACGGATTTATTGGAAACCACTGATTTGAAGACAAAATGCAAAGACACGTCAACACAACTTTTTCGCCAAAACCTACTTCCCTCCCTTGTACCCGCTGCATTCCAGGATCGTCCCCTTAAAAATTGTAAATGTCAAGAGGTATCGAGTAATAGCTTGTTTCAAAGGTTTGTCGAAGTGCTTCATTTTGACGTTTGGTTTAAAAAAATCTGTCGATTCTTCTTTGAGACAATAAAAAAATCTTTATGTATCTTAATTTATAAACAATTGTTGAGATTGAAGACAAAAACACACGAAAATATTACTTTTTATTGCAATGAGTGTTCAAAATGTTGCCCGTTATTGGCCAAAGAGATATAGGCGATGTTCAAATTCCAGACGGACGGTTGCAGAAAGCAGAAGTATATGGGATATCATGGAAGCTTTCGATGATGCGTTGACGAGGGTCATCCAATCTTTCTGGTTTGAAAGTAAACAATAAGTTTTAAATGGCCCGATAGAAAAAAGTCGTAACCCCTGACAAATCTTTTGACGTGTCTCGGCGTTTTTTCTTTCATTCAGTGGTTTTCGATAAATGCGTGGTGAGAAGTTTTGAAATGATTTGAGCGTACCCGATTTGCTTCTGGTACCGCCACCACCTCTGGATCCGCCGCCTCGCTTGCAATCCACCGACACTAGCACAACCGCGGCACCAAACAGTAACAGAACGTAGCCTGCTGCTAATAACTTCATCTTTTGTTTTTAGCACGCACCTATTGATGAAAATGTTACAATGTAGGAAAGATCTTATAGCTATCGCTGATCGAAACCCTCTACATCTACACTGGCATTAAATTATAACGTGAACGAGGCATATCCGTTGCGTTAATCAAATACTGTGTAAGTTCACACTGAGCAATAAGCCAGTCAATTTGGAAAACGTTCATGAAAACTATGCATTCCCACAATGTCGCTGGAGCGGAGTATCGCTGTTAATTTTTTAATTCCACATACGTAATAGGTTATTTGAACATTATGACGTTTACATCTCGAAACTGGTCCACGATAGGCTGCAGCTTGCGGTGAATGAAGTCAATCCAAATCAGTCATTCGAAAATGAAGGCTATATTTTATACAGAAGAGCGTCGTAGTCCTGCGTTGGGGATCTCAGATCTCAGTGAACGGTGCTCGGAATCCATTGGAAAATTCTGACAAGGGATGACCTGGCAGAAACACACTTAAGCGTTAAAACAAAATTGGAAATTACGTTTCGTCAACCTTACCCTATGTTACGTAGAACCTCAAAATTAAGTTTGGGAAATAAAATTCGACTCTACAGGATGATTATTAGACCAGCAATTACTTACGCATGTGTGGCTTGGTATTTCCTCGCCGAAAGGCACATGCGAAGGCTAAAGGTTCTGCAGACTGCACAGCAGGATATTGCGGACAATCGCTAACGCCCTACGCAAGCGCAACGAAATTAGAGTCAAGCGAAATCACACAGCAATAACTGGAATAACCATCGGTTGCGTGAGTGAGTGGAATACACATTAGTCGAGCAAGTTCGCGAGAACACAAAGCCGCGGCGCGCATTGTGATCAAAATCAATTCGTGCAATTTTGCAAACAACTATTTTTTTCCTTTTTAGGCAAGGAACCTCAAAATTAACCCTTTTGGTTGAACCCAAACATTTTCGAACTGTAATCGACTATGTCAAGATTGTCAAGCTATACCATCCAACTGACGAAATTCCTTTTCTTTGCTCTTCTCCTTTCTACTTTCCTTCTCCTTCCGCACTTCTCTCTGACTTTGTCTGGTCTCTGGGTAACCAGACCTGACAAACAGATCAACCGACACGACCGCAACCAAGAGCAAAGTTCGATGGGACCGTTCTGACAATCAATTACGAATTATATATCTCGATTCTCGAAAAAGTAACTTATTTCCGCCGGTTTGCATCTGTCTCTCCGGGAATTGTTGATCCTTAATAGTTGATCAGGTATTGATACATACTCAATGTATTCGTGAAATGAAATAAAATGAAATAATGCAGCTTATAAAGATTTAAGTTAGTTGCATTCACACAAATATTAGCTAGAGTTATTCGCAAATGTGTTAACATTTTGACCGACATGAATCAAGTTGAATCAGTGTATCCACGAGTTGGAAATAGCGTGCGATATGAAAATTTCTCGGGGTGCTATTACAGTTTTACCTGTTCAAACAAAAAATTTAGCGATACTAAGAGCCGATTTTATCAATAGGCGCATTTTAACAAAGACTTTGAGCAATCAGAGCAGCCCATTCAAGAACACGCATCTATCAAAGTACTCTGTAAATTATTGATTTCTCTTCAAGTTTATCCCAAAAAGGTGAAAAATCACATGCTTTATATAAAATCGACCATTATGAACCATCTAGTATCTTTTCCAGTCTGATTTTCCATCCTAAATGGGTGAAAACTTGCATTTTCTCGTTTAACAAAGATTTTAGCAATTGCTAATTTCAACCAATCAGATTCCGCAAAAACTGTACATTTGATCCCTAGTTTTTTCTTCTACCAAATGATAATGATCACAAAAAATTAGGGTTTTGAATAATTTTTTTGTGACAAATGGAGAGATCAAATATAAGTTTCACAACAAAACTTTTTTTGTTTTATTTTTTTCGCAATAATTCAAAAGTTATATCAAAATAAAAACGGGTTTTTGAAACCAGTACCGAAACACGTCGACGGCTTCCGAACCCGTGTGACGTACTTCGTGAAAATACTTGTAACAGTTGTAACTAAAATGTATATTCGCTGCAACATAGGCGATGAATGAAGTTTGCAGCTCGAGACGCAGCCAACGATCGAAATAAATATCTTTTTGAATGTTTGAAGTTAGATCACAAATCCCAGTAATAAAGTACCTAATCAAATATGTACCGTTGAGGCGATCCTTTGTACAAGACTGTGGGTGGTCGAGTGGCATAGTGGTCGACACCGTATGGCTTGGTATCGCTGTATTCGTGGGTGGTGTTGGTTCGAGACACAGGCCCGTGCAACCCTTTTTTTATTTTTTTTATCCAAAATATTCATTGATATGCTTTTTACTCATGTTATATCATTTTCATGTACCATCGACATAAATATGTTTTTGAATCAAATGTTATTAGATGTTTTACTAGCACAACAAAAATTACGAATAATTTTACTTTTTTGGAATAATTTCATTTTGATACCGCTATCAGAGCAATAAATGGGCGATTGATATTGACGGATAAACTTCACTTCCACTGACTGAATTCTCCACCGCCTCCGGTACTTAGCTTTTGCAATACGTCAAGTAAAATGTCTAATAAAATTTGATTCAAAAACATTGTTATGTCGATGGTACAAAAAAATGTGTGTAAAAGGGGTGATACACGTACGAACTTTAAGTACGCGGTTTTTAAGTTCGCGAACTTACTCGGCTCGACGCGGTGACACACGTGAAACTGAAATCACTCATTTTGATAATTTTCCTGAATAAACAAAACTTTTAATAATCGCCAAACACAACAAGCGTTGCGCATCGATGGCCTGCCAAAACAAAGTGGTGGCTCGCGGCTCGCAGTACGAGCTGAGACCAGCTACGAGCAACATTTCAAACCAGTTGGCTCGCCGGCGGTTTGCGCGACGGTTTTAAAGTACGCGTACTTACGGTGACACACAGGCGAAAAAGATCGTCGAGCCATAAGTACGCGTACTTGCTCGTACGTGTATCACCGCTTTTACATGAGTAAAAAGCACATCAATGAATATTTTGGATACAAAAAAATAAAAAAAGGAGCTGCACGGGCTGGGTCTCGAACCAACACCACCCACGAATACAGCGATACCAAACATTACGGTGTCGACCACTATGATGCCACTCGACCACCCACAATCTTGTACAAAGGATCGCCTCAACGGTACATATTTGATTAGGTACTTTATTACTGGGATTTGTGATCTAATTTCAAACATTCAAAAAGATATTTATTTCGATCGTAGACTTTGTCTCGAACTGCAAACTTATTCATCGCCTATGTTGCAACAAATATACACTTGTTACAACAAATGTTTTGTTATAAAACTTACACAGGATATGATGAAAAGTGTCATCCATCTTTGACGTTTTGTTTTCAATATTGATAAAATACTATTGGATGATATATTTATTAACCTAGCCCGCAATACCAAATAGAAAGCTTTTGCTAAATAACATCCAATAGAAACGCTTTGTTAAATTCTTTGTTAAATATGCATGTTGATAAAATCGACCCTAAAAGTGTAAAGAAGTTATATATTTTTTTAAATGGCATATCCTGCATTGGATGGAAAGGGGTGGGTAATCGATTAGATTTCCCTATTCCTATCTAACACGATTTTCGAAGAAACAGATTCCTATTTATTTAATTTCAACAAATTTCCAAGAAGTTAACCGTATAAGCAATCATATTTTTGGATATCTAGCCCTGTATCTAATGTAATAAAATATATGTTTTACAAGTCACAAGCTATAGGATTATGAAGTTGAATACCTATGTATCAAAAATTTCAAGGCAATGCTCTTAAGGAAGAAAACATAAAATATCGAGGGGTGAACACATAGCTTAAAAAGTGTACACCTACATCCCCTTTTTTAAGCAAATCCCCTACATCCCACTTAAATCCTTGGAAATCCTTGGTACCTCCTGATAAATCCCTCTACATCACTGTAAATCCCCGGACATCCTGGTAATTCCTCAGTAAATCCCCCTGGATTTCAAAAAATCCTTTGTAATTCCTTGTACATCCTGCCCTGTTTTTAATGAAGAATAAGAAAACAATCATAGAAAACATATATTTCCTATTCTATACAGTAATAATTATACTGAACAAGAAGTGAAGTAAAGATTACAGCAAATAAACTTAACAGAAATGTTATCATTAGTCAGTCATGGTTTTATTTTATACAATAATAAAACTGAAAAAAACATAACAGAAAATAAACTTCAAAAACATTGACATATGTCAGTCATGTAGTATGAGGGATGAAACATACCGTTATTTAATGAAGTCGCTTTTTCTCTACTATAAGCAGCGGTTATCGTTTCGTATTCATCTGTCGATAAGCAGAAGTATTCTCGATTCTTACTCAAATTGATTGTGTTGAAATGTACTGGTCTAAAAAACGAATTCTTTATCAACATCTGCACTATCATCTTTTTTTGACCAGGAAAAGGTCAGTTCGTTTTTCTTTTGCTTGAGAAACCTAAATTTACAAGTTTGCCCCATCCTGTTGGAACAATATCCGGTTGTTTACCGCCAGAGGAATATTGTCCAGGATACCTTCAATATCGTTATTCAAGAACTAGTAATATCTTTCTGCATTTAAAGCACCTTCATAAATTATTGGTTCGATAATCATTATTCCCAAAATCCCACACTATACATTAAAATCAAACCAATGTTGGTGCCTGGATGTTAGTACACGATGTTCATTTTGCGTTGCCCAAATAATGTCGATTATTTCGGTTAAATATGGCATTGTTGCAAAAATAAATTTCAACTGACCAAAAACCAGTGTTTGGAAAATCACGATTTTCATCACACATTTTTGTCAGCCACTAGCAAAGAATCGTTCTGCGCTGTTCATCATCAGGTACAAAACTATGACAAATTCGGAATCTAAATGGCCTGTAACGTTCTTTGTGAAGTATCCTTTGAGCGTCTGACCTAGGAACATTCTGCTCTGTTTCGATTGACCTTCTGTTTGTTCTGGATTGTGTTTCTTTACTCTATGAAACACTGGTTTTTGAAAGGCACTATATTATTTTAAGTTTGTGATAAGTCTTTTGAAAATAGATCTGTTTGGTTGACGTGGATCCGGATATTTGAGCAAATATCGCCTTTCAGCATCGAAACAATTTTTATGGCTTTCAATATAGCAACATAACATAACATGTCTAATTCTTCTTCATTTGAAAAATGTGGCATTACTAAAAACACGTATACAATCACAAGACATAGAAATTAAGCAAGCTGTGATATTCGAAATTATACTACCTCAAAATTACGATGTATCGAACAAAACTGACAGATCGTCACGATTTATTTGAACAATTGTATTACAAAGCCTACTTGTTCAAAGTAAAAAATGAATACTTTGCAGCCGAGGTTCAAGCGGCAATTTCAAGAATAACTATAGGGATGCTATTATAGATAACGTAATGGACGAAATCGTTTCCCATTGCTGCGTTTGCCTAGAAATTGAAGGAGTACTTGAATATAAGATTAAATAATATGTATTATTTATTTATTCATTTTAAAAGCTACATGAATAAATGAAGGTCATTCACAGAAGGCACTGCCTTGTGCGTGAACATCCCCCGGTATACAATAACTAGAATTTAAGTTCATATGCTCCTACTTCTCGTGCACTCACTAACTTGTAGACCTTTCCATGATTAGTCATCTTTTGGTTCCTCCTATAATCCTGCTGTTTCTGTATAGTTATAATGATTTTTTCATTAGTGCGTGAGATAAATATCTTGTAATTTGATGATAACATATTGCTTGCTTATTTTTTTCGTGTTTTAATAAAGAAGATATATCAAAATAAAATTCAAAATGCTATGGCATTTTTTCTCCTCTACATGATGACGTAATCGATTTTTGATCCAACGTTTTGTTTCTTCGTAATCCTCATCAAATAACATTGAAGGTGTCTTTCTGAATACGGGACGTCGGTTAAACGGAAAGAGCGATATATCGTTGTATTTAGATTCAAAATTAGTGTTTTTTAAGGATATAAAAAGAATTGTCGCGTATTTAAAAAACTAAATTTGATGATGATTGCTAAGAAACGAAACGTCAGATTGAAAATCTAATAACATCAGTTAATAGAGCAGAAAAAGTTGCAACGGCAATGTGAAATTTGCATTGTCATATATTTTCAAATAAAGTGAGAAAAAAATAAAAATGAAATCGGGAACCGTTGGTATGATTACACCATCATCCCGGACGGTCCCACGGGGGTCCCCCGTCCGGGCCTTCCGGTCGATCATCCAAAGTGCCGGCCGAGTAAGGTGCTCCGCTCAGCGATCGTGTGGGCGACACTAACACGGTCAAACTGAATGCCCTGTGTAATATTCAGTCACCCACCCAAGCGCTAACCGCGCACAAGACTGCTGCTGCCCCACTATCGAAGGCAGACGCTGTTCATCACGCAGCCACGTGGGTGCCCATCTTCGGAAGTACTCAGAATTCTAAAATGTCTAAAACGCCATATTGCAGGGTTCAGCAAGGCGTAACTTTTCTCTGGTTTAATCATCCTTGTATGTTGCACTTGCTTTTTCACTGTGAAAGCATAACACCGAAGGGCACGCGAAAGAATACGTATAATGTAAAATGTGAGGTTATGAAATTACTAAGGTGCGCATGCGCATTTGCTACTAAATCCCTGGTACATCCCCAGGAAATCCTGTAATTCCTCGGTAAATCCCGTACATCCTTAGTACATCTCTGTACATCCTAACAATTTCGATGAAATCCCTGTACATCCTTAGGAAATCCTGGTAATTCCTTCTGGGTGTACACCATAAATCCCCATGTGTTCACCCCTCGTAAAATATAACTGCAATTTATTTAAAAAAATAAATTATCAATAGCAAAAGCACGGCTTATCCCCATTTCCCATTCACCTTATGCTATGCCTAGATCTCATCTCCTTTAGAAAAAAATGGAAAATGGTGAAGAATCTCTAAAGCCTAAAACAAAATTTTTAGCAGTTTGAGCATCAGAATTTTTGATTTTTGCCAATTACTCCGCCACCAATGCAACGATTTCAAAAAATTAGCATAAGCATCAGCTGTTATTATGACCCTACACATCATAAAAATAACACCCCAAATTTCATAAGAATTGAAGAGATTTTATTAGAAAAATAGCAATAGATAGACTGGCGAAAATGTGTGACAATGATTTCCATGTACAGTTTTAATTGGCCAAGGAATCGGATCAGAGAGAGAGAGAGAGAGAGAAAACTTGCGGAAGCTTCTAAATATGTGAGCACAATCTGAATCTAGTTTTCTCGAACTAAGAGAGGCATACTAGTACCTACTACACGCAATCAAATAAATTACTTTGGTCGGCACGGCCAAACAACTAATTTTTCAATTCATCTTCCCCTAGAACATTCCGCGAATCTGCGTCTCAGTAAATCACAATCTTCTTGTTATGATTCAACAATTTCATTGTTACTACTACTTGGATATAGCTCTGTCCTAAAGGTGCGTGTTCGTTTGAAGCCATACATTACACACTTATGTGATTCCACAACGTAATACATCCGAAATTTGATCAGAACTAGTACATCAGTTATTGAAATTTCATTTTACTCCCCTCACCTTCTGCATGGAAAGAAACATTCACGCATGTCTTTCAAGATAATCAATTTAAGGATAGGTCTATAAAGTAGGTTGGATAAAAAGTGTTTTTTTTATCTATAACCAAATTATGCGTTAAAACGGTTTTTTTTCAAGCGTCCTGTATAAACTATTAGATATACATTTTACACCTTAACTACTAACGTGGCATTTCTGTTAGATTATTACTAACGGGCCGTCTGACAGACGCCATTGCTATTTTCGCATTTAAAAAAAATACTTCATATTAAAAATGTTTTTTCAATTACGTATACATAATAAAATCACTTTTAAGCTCGGCTTAAAGGCAATGACACAAATACAAGGTATAAACCTGTTTTGAGTTTAACAAGTCATAAAAAATAGTTTTAGGTAATTCACAGATTAACCCGAAAAGTTGCACTTGCAAATATCTTAAGAGAAAATCGGAAGTACTAAAAATAAAACTTAATCGTTAATTGCCACTTTAATACAATCAATTTCGCCTGAATCAAGTTCACTGCAATTTTCTGCGTATATTTCACAATTATTTTTTTGGGTGCATTCTAAACCAACATATTTTTGGTACATATATTACAACAATCTAGTTTCTTCTTTTCTTCAATGGGGGTATATGTACCTAACAAATTCGTGCGTTTTTCTAGAACCGTTCGCATTTCATTCGAGAAATTTCTTCTGAGATATCTAGAAACCCCTTATAGATATTTTCTCGTAGTTTCCCAGGTAGACGCGTATTTTCCGCTCTTCTGCATAAGTGTCAGTTTCTATCGCAAAATACTACTTCTTCATACCATTTAAAATCTACTCCTCAAAATCACTAGGTATCCCCAAAAGAAACTGTCCTAGAAGTACTCTGACGAATATCCATATTATATATATATATATTTTTTAATGTTACATTGGCACTGAGACGCCATCGGTACTTTATCGTAAAATAACTTTTTTATATAAAGCGCCCAAATGTTACTACACGCATATCTGACTTACTACTAAATCGATTGAAGGTAGATAGACGTGTTGTAATCTGACGCGAACAACTTGTAAAGACTTCCACAGACTGGCGCGAACTATTCGTGCCTATTGCGGATTCGCCTTAGTTGCGGAAGTGTCGCGTTAGCTGCGGTAACGATAATCGCTTACCTGTTCACACTCAGGCGTCACAACACAGACGGTGTCGCAAAGAAAGTATTGTTAAAAAATATAATATAAAACACATAAATGACACTTCTACTAGTTAAGACTGACCCAAGAAGGGCAGCAAGAATTTAATTTATTACCCGACACTAATCCACGGAAAAAACCATGTTTTTAGTTTGATTCCGTTTCAGTGGGGCTACTAACCTGTGAATTTTACTTTTGGTGAATATGGCTAGAAGGAAGTGGAAAGCAGAACACATATAAATATTGGACTGAAGTGAAATAATCTCTAGTTGCAAAATATCCGTCTAATTTCAATTGGTGTTAGTTAAAGCGCCTCTCATGTATCACTTTAATTTTTTTTTAGCACGTTACGTCACAATCTAAACGAATTTGAAAATGATGTTTTGTCACTCTAAGTACCTATATAAAATATTACTAACAATAATATATTTTTCTCGTTTATTTCATCCGTTTTTGAAAGCCTTTAAAATACCACGTCCAAATTACATAACTCTGTTTCTGGTTTAGTGTCATTTTATATTAAATTATAGGTATTTATGGCCAAGTTCTTTTCATATTTGGTCCCATATTTGATCTTTCTTTTGCCCATTCCTATAATCTTAGTGGGAGAAGTAGTATAATATAAGATAATTTTTAACCAGTCCGATTAGTTTCTCTTGTTTTGGTACGTACAGGTCTGAACAGGCACGTATGACGTATGCCGCTACGTAAACAGTATGGTGCGATTTTAGCCGCCGCGAATTATTCGCAGTCGTCGCGAATCATTCGCGCCAGTCTGTGTAGACTTTAATGCGCTAATGTTAATTTTAAAGCGTTTCACAGACGACACGTTAGTAGTTGAGGGTTAAACCAAGTGTCCCCCACTTAAACAATAGGGTAAACTACCCAGTTATTGGCACTTTAAGAGATTCCTTACTTTTGGATGTCCTTTAAAAGGCTTATGTACCAAACCTATTATTGAGACTATGAAGTTATGTGCCCCTAACATTCTACTTCCACAAACCATAATAAGAAGTAAGAAGCAGCGAGCTATTTCCATGGAAATTGGTTTAAAATGAAAAGTTGTGAAAGTGCCAGTTATTGGCACTCTTGGCCAGTTGTTGGCACCCACTATTGCCTAGTTATTAGCACCCGTGGGCGAGTATATTACTGATATCTAGGTACCTACCTAGGTGCTTATATGGCATTGCATCTGATAGTTGATTTGATTATGGCTAATATTTTTTTCTATAATTTTTTCAGAGATATCCAGCTTATTTCATATACCAAGATGTTTGTTTTAATTCAGCTGTTTAATTGTTAGAACTATAGATAAAATACTAAACAGTTTATTAAAAGAAAAACTTAAAAAGTGTGACAACCAATGATCGGAAAAAAATAACCTTTGTTTCGTCCATAGAATTTTTTTTATGGTCGGCCTCCAGCAAAGGCTGGAAGCCTATGGCGCTGTAGAAGCGCTGCGAGAGGATAGGTGTCGGTTCACGTTAGATTTTAAACGCTGCAGGTTGTAGCCATCGGGAAACAAATTCTGGTCCCACTTACTACATTCGTGTAAGGCATTTTTCACACAAAAGGATCTTTAAAGATTTTCTTCCAGACACATTGTGTGGTAGGTTCTAGTACATGAACTCCATTTTATGCCTATCATATTCGAAGTTATGTTCCTTGTACAGGGGTAACATAATATTTTTTTCAAGATAGCTTGATCGGTTTCGCTTAGTTTCCTGTATTGGTGGCATCTGAAAGAAATATACTTTTCCGCACTGTGATAATTCCTACAGTTTAAGTGTTAAGAAGTTTCCAACAATATTAGTATCTTGTTTTTTACAATCTTAGTCGCGTGCCAAGTAATGGAAAACTGGTCCTTTTGGGTTACCAGTAGTTGGCACACGAATATTTTCTACAAAGCCTTAAAAAATTGCATTTTCAGACTGAATATAAATAGCTGTGATTGTATTCGACTATTTCTGATTACTGATAGTGTAAAAAACATGCAAATTTTCTAAAATAATGTCCAAAAAGTAATCTCGGTGTTACGGAACGAAGCTAGATTTACTACTACCAATAGAAAGTAACAAACTAACAGAGAATATAAATATTGTTTCCCTATGATAACTATTTCCATTACTAACCCTTTTTCCTATCAACTACTCAGATTTAAATTATTTTTGTGAACTAAGTAGGTCAAAAAAGCGGGAATTAGGAAAGTGCCAACATTAGGCAGGCTTATTTTTACCAGGTACCAATAGTTGGCACAGGGGTGCCGGTAATTGTCATTACGCACATTTTATGTGACCAGTGATTGGTACCCTATTTTTTTGAACAAATATACACTTTATCAAAGAAAAAAGTGATTGGTACCCTATTTTTTTGAACAAATATACAATTTATCAAAGAAAATCTAACCTACGACATTACTTCAACGGTATATGGTACTGGAAGTAGATACTTTCATTAAATAGTTTTTTTATATGAATAATGCCCTGAAAGTACGTCTTAACAAAACGCTAATAATATTCCGCGATTTGCTCTTCTCAAAAACACAACCCCTTCGCTCTGCTCTCGAAGACATACTAATTCACAGAGGCACGATTAGCCTTTTGGAGAATATTTAGCGATGTTGCAGGGCATACCGGAAACTACATTGAAAGCACATTACTTTACTGTTACCTTATTTTTTAGCAAAATAGATCAGAGTGCCAACGATAGGAAGGGTGCCAACAATAGGCGAGTTTACCCTACCTATACCTACTTGTTTCTTGTTTACCATCACAACCAAAAAAAAATATTAAATATAGTTGATTTGCAGTGGATTGTACATTGTACGTATGATTATTAGGAAAATGGAAAACCATGCAAAGACAAGCAGAAAACCTACCTTACCTCGATGCTGTATGTGTCTCTGTAGCTCTGCTGGGGGCTCCTCGGTCTTGGATAGCACTTATCTTGATACAAATAACTAACAGAGGCGGCTCGTCCATAAGAGCACATGAGCACGTGCACGTACAAATAATTTCAAAAATAAAAAAATTAATATTTATTTTTTATCGTGCCTGAACCTTCCCAATATTTGGTTGTACGCTAATGGCAATTAGGGTTCTCTGTTCTCCGAAAATCGCTGGCTGTGTAGACTTGTAGTAGCCTAGCCGTCAATGTCGATGTGAGGGCCGTTCGGCAGACTTGCGTCTAACCAAACCGTGCAGCTTTCTAATCCGCAGTCCCAAAGACCGCCGAAGGATTCCGATTATTATCCGATGATGCCGCAACGGCGCCAAATTTAAATTTAACGTAACGTTATTGCTTGTCTTCTACATGAATGATTCAAAACTTTATTACATGAAAGCTCTGATGTCAATTATTGGATAATGTATATTCTCTATTCTAAAAAGACGCTTCAACGAGGGGGAAACAATAAAAGTTGCCTCTATTGACATTTCAAAATGTAAAAAATTAAGGTAGGGCACTTTAATAAATAACGCAAAAGTCTTCTATCTTTCTGCAACATTGGGGGTATATGTGGAAGACTATTTGTGGCTGAAAAATATATAAATAATATATTACGTGAATAAATTTCAAAAGAAAAGTCTGATTCGTCCAATAAATAGTAAAATTTATCATCTTATAAAAATGCTAGAAAAATAAAAAAAATCGTCCTTAACCCTTTGGATTACTGTATTGTACCAGTCCGGTCCTGGACGGCCGAGCCGATTTACGTGAGATGTAGCATTGAGTCGTCCAGAAGCTTTCCAGAACCGACGATAGCGGCGCGCTAGGGTTCTCGGCGTTCAGCAGGCATCTATATAAGCGGCGCCGGCAGAGTTACGGCAACAGTCAATGCAGTGCAGCAGTCAGTGTTCGGTAGTAATACGCGACGTTCCAGTGGCGCGCGCGAAATAAATGAACTGCGACATAAATCAATGAAGTGTAGGACCAATATAAATTAGTGTAGTGACTGTAGATAAATTAGACTGTTAAGTATTAGGCTAGGCGTAGTGTACATAGTTAGTGCAAATAAATAGTGAAATCCGCACCAAGTGTTTTCTTGCCCAATCGGACTAAAGACTTGTAACAGTGGTGTCAGGTGTGGGGTAGACTGATTGATTGGGCAACGTGGTACGGACAGTTAAGTGAATAAACTGCCAAGATGGTGAAATTCAGTGAACTGAAGGTTGCAGATTTAAGGAGAGAGCTCGATGAACGCGGTGCCGATAGCAGCGGGCTGAAGGCCGTTCTCCAGGATCGACTCCGGCAGCTAATGATTGAAGAGGGCGAGGATCCAGAAATCACCTGAATTCGAGTGGGCCAAGAAGCTCGAAGCAAAAATCGAAGCAAGCTCCAAACAGTCGGAATCTGCTCAACTGTCGCTCGAGTCAAAAATCGAAGCAATCTCGAAATAGTCGGAATCTGCCCTGGAGATGGAGATTACTGCTTTCAAAAAGGATCGGCACCAGAATTGACATCTTAAAATCAAAAATGGTAGAGCAAAGAGGAGATCTCAAGAAGGGATTGGAAAAACAAAACGAAAATCTCAAGAGGGGATTGGAAAAACAAAAAGAAGATCTCGATTGGGGACTAGAAAAACAAAAAGAAGATCTCAAAAAGGGATTGGAAAAACAAAAAGAAGATCTCCAGAAGGGATTGGAAAAACAAAAAGAAGATCTGCAAGACAACATACGACGCCTGGACTCAGAAATGGACAAGCTGCGAATTGAGCTCCACACTGCAAGCGTAACCACATCAAGCGGCCTTAAGGCAGGAGATTCGGGCAAGCTGAGATGATGGGAAAACATTCTGGGAGAACTACCTCCTCCAATTTGAAGCGGCCGCAAACGCCAATGGTTGGTTACCTGGTGAGAAGGCGACAGCTTTGACGTTAGCACTGAGAGGCGAAGCTACAGATGTGCTTCAGACGCTATCGCCGACAGAACGAGGGGACTACGAACAGCTAGTCAGACATCTGGAAATGAGGTTTCACCAGGCCAGGTTCGGCCACGTCTTCCACGCTCAGCTGAAGAATCGCTCCCAACGACCAAACGAGACGCTGCAAGAATTCGAAGCAGATATAGCCCGCTTGGTTCGACTGGCATATCCGACGGCTCCACAAGATCTAATGGAGCGACTAGCTGTGGAGGCATTTGCAAGTGGTCTTCATAATGCCGAAATGCGTCAAGCTGTAGTTCTCGCACATCCGGAACGTCTGGTGGATGCGCTAGCCAGAGCTTTAGAATTTGAGGCAGTGAAAAAGGCTTACCAGTGTCAGGCTCGAGTTCGGGAGTGTGAAGGTAGGACAGATGTGGCGGCCCTAGTTGAGGAACTGCGGCGGGTTATTAGTGAGTCCCGTCCAAAGAAGAAAGAAGATCCGATACTAAGTCGTGTCGAAGAGCAGAGGCGATGCTCCACCCGCGTCCGGAGGAGCTCAAGAAGAACTGCTCGTGTGGCCTACGTTGGGCAGCAGGCGACCAGTCTGTATGTGGATGGCTTCGTGGACAGCAGGCAGAAGCTGATGGTTCTGGATACGGGTGCGACGAAGACCATCGTTCGACCTGATGTGCTCCAGAAAAGTGCTGATGTCAGACCAACAAGATGGCGGCCGCGCACTGCTACTGTAGAGCCCGCAAGCATCCATGGGGAAGCCGACATATAGCCCCAGTTTGAGAACACCAAGATCAAACATCGAGTTTTGGTAGCCGACATCGAGAACGAGGTGATAGTTGGAATGGACATCATGGACACCTATGGATTGCAACTAGACCTGAGACATGGTACCCTGCTAGTCCGAGAGGAAGAGGTAGTCCTCCACCGACGTCAAGAAGAGGCTGTCCAGGTGGTGCTCTCAGAAGAAACTGTCATCCAAGAAAGATCCGAGGTGGTGATTGAAGCCTGCCTGATTGATGGCGCTGATCGAGGGAGCGTCATGTTGCTCGAACCTAAACCGGATGATGAGCTGATTGGCCGTGGTATCGCCATTGGAAAATGCCTGGTACGAACTGATGATGCAGTTCCGGTGAGGTTGCTGAAAGCGAATGGCTTTCCGGTACACCTCAAGAAGGGAACACCACTGGGTCGTTGTTCTCCAGTTTCATCAGTGGTGAGGAGTGTAAATTCATCAGACCAACGGAATGAGCGGTTGCATGAGAAGCTAACTGAGTTGGTGGCTAATTCTTCGAAAGAGGCTATTCATCACAGAATACCAGGATATCTTCGATGTTGGCCTTGGAACGAAGGGGAGGACAAATGTGGTCTGACACAAGATCCACACAGGCGATGTACCACCTATTCGGCAACCACCAAGGAAGCTATCATTGGCCAAGCGAGAAGAAGCGGATAGGATCATCAAGGAAATGGAATAGGAGGGGGTGATCGAGCAATCAGCAAGCCCTTGGTCATCGCCGGTCGTACTCGTGAGGAAGAAGGACGAGTCGACACGATTCTGCGTGGACTATCGGCAGCTCAATAATGTAACGAAGAAAGACAGCTACCCTCTGCCAAGAATTGACGACATCCTAGACACTGGCGGGTTCTAAGGTGTTCTCTACGCTTGATTTGGAGAGCGGCTACTGGCAAGTCGAGATGGACCCAGGGGATAAGGAGAAGACTGCGTTCTCCGTCGGCTCGGTGTTATGGCAGTTTACGGTTATGCCGTTTGGGCTGTGTAATGCACCAGCTACATTTGAGAGGCTCATGGAGACTGTTTTGAAGGGGTTGTCTTGGGAAACCTGCTTGGTCTACCTAGATGACATCATCGTCGTTGGGAAATAGTTCGACAATCACCTCAAGAACCTGGAACAAGTATTTAAGAGGCTGCGCCAATCAGGCCTCAAGCTGAGCCCCAAGAAGTGTCACCTCTTCCAGAAAAAGATGCAATATTTGGGACATGTGGTTTCCCAAGAAGGCATAGCAGTAGGTCCTCAGAAAATCGAAGCAGTAAAAGGATGGCCTGTACCCAAGAACAACCACGACGTAAGAAGCTTTCTAGGTCTGTGCACATACTACCGTCGATACGTGGCTGGATTTGCTACCATCGCCAAGCCGCTGACTAGGCTTACGGAGGAAGGTCGCAGGTTTCAGCGGGGAAATGACTGCCAGCAAGCTTTCGACCTGCTGAAGAAGGCTCTCTTGACGGCTCCAGTTCTAAGCTATCCCCTACCTACCGGCAAATTTGTGTTAGACACCGATGCGAGCAACGTGGGGATAGGTTCAGTTCCGTCGCAGATACAAGATGGTCGAGAGGTGGTGATCGGCTATTTCAACAAGACGCTATCTAAGCCCGAGAGAAACTATTGCGTCACTCGGGGAGAATTGCTGGCCATCGTCAAGTCCGTGGAGCACTTTTACAAGTACTTGTACGGGAGGAAGTTCCTGCTGCGGACGGACCATGCATCTCTGACATAGCTACTTCGCTGGCAAGTCTCATGGGAATGCGGATGCACTTTCGAGGAGACCGTGTCCCGACGACTGTGCTCACTGCAACCGAGCTGAGACGAAGGACGCCATCACCAGAGAACCACCATTGTGGATGACCGCTGGCAGCCTACCGAACTCCAGAAAGACCAAGAAGAGGATCCCAGCCTGAAACTGATCATCGAGTGGAAGAGGGAAGATCGACGGCCGAGTTGGCAGGAGGTTTCACCTTACTCGCCTACCGTCAAGTCCTACTGGGCTCAGTGGGACAGTCTGGTGATGGAGGAAGGCATCCTGCGACGAATACTCGAGGACAAAGAAGGGACCCAGGAAAGAAGGCAGACCGTGGTGCCTAGGAACCGCGTGGCCGAGGTACTTGGGGAGATTCACAGCGGAACCAGTGGAGGTCATGTGGGCGTGGCCAAGATCCTGGAGAAGGTTCGAGAGCGGTTCTACTGGTTTAGGTGCAAGGAAGACGTCAAGGAATGGCGCCAGCAACGGTCCACAGAGGCGTAAGAAAGCTCCTATGCGCCAATACAACGTCGGAATTCCCTTCGAGAGGATCGCTATCGACGTAGCAGGACCTTTTCCGGAGAGCGAAGCTGGGAACAAGTACATCGTGGTGGTGATTGACTACTTTAGCAAATGGGTCGAAGCTTACGCTCTGCCAAACCAGGAGGCCGCAACCGTTGCTGACGGTCTGGTCAAGGACTGGATTTGCCGTTTTGGAGTTCCACTCGAGCTGCATTCGGACGAGGGAAGGAACTTCGAGTCTGCGCTCTTCCAGAACATGTGCGAAACTTTGGGGATTAGGAAGACTCGGACCACGGCATTACATCCTCAGTCGGACGGCATGGTGGAAAGGATGAACAGGACGGTGAACCGCTATTTGGCCAAGGTTGTCTCCGATCACCAGCGAGACTGGGACAGCTGGCTCCATCTCTTTCTATTGGCGTACCGCTCGGCAGTCCATGAAACCACGAGAGAGACACCGGCCAGTATTGTGTTTGGGCGAGAGCTCCGGCTACCCTGTGACCTCATGTTTGGCTGCAAACCAGGGGACGATGTAGCAGGCGAAGATTACAATGCCAACCTTCGCAGGAGAATGGACGAGGCCCATGAGAAAGTTCGCCATAATATTCGCACCGCAAGCGACCGCATGAAGATGACGTACGACGTAGGGTCCAGCGAAACAGCGTACCAACCTGGAGACCTGGTCTGGCTGTACAGCCCTCAGAAACGCCATGGCTTGCCACCGAAGCTCCAGAGTTCCTGGGAGGGCCCATATGAGGTCGTCAAGAAGATCAACGACGTAATCTATCGCATCAAGAAGGCCAACGGTGGAAAACCCAGAGTCGTACACTTCAACAGGTTGGCTCCGTTTGCTGGAGATAATGCGGAAGCGCAAGTTAGAGAACTCCAGCAACTGCACCCAGAGCTGAACTTCGAGAATTTCATGGCCACTCACACTGGTACAGCGAAGACTAGGTTTGGCGTGACTCGTGAGGAACATCGAGATTTGTTCACGGTGCCGGATGAGTACGCTTTGGCACATTGTGTCGCAAGAGATCTTCGGATGTCCCGAGGGATTGCCAGTGAATTACAACGTCTGTTTGGCCAAGTGGACGAGTTGAAGAGACAGGGTGGACGAGTCGGACAAGTGCTGGAGTTCCGAAGTGACCAGAGGCGACTCTACTACTTGATTTCGAAGGAGAAGTCCTATCAGAAACCGACGTACCGGACTGTATGGGAGGCACTTCTGGACCTCAGAGAGAAGCTGCCGACCGCAAATGTTTTGAAGCTGGCGATTCCTAGGCTAGCTAGCGGATGGGACGGCCTGGATTGGCGAAACATGCTGGAAGCTCTCTTCAGGTTCACGGGAATCGAAATTCTGGTCTGCAGCTGGAACCCGAGAGGACCGACAGAACACAGAACCGTGGATTGCTTCTTTTACCAAACTTATGGCTGCAAAAAGGCGTACTGTGTCCATTCAGACATGAGCGTTTCGTGGACGAAACGGCCTTAAGGAAGGGGCAGTGTGCCAGTCCGACCCTGGACGGCCGAGCCGATTTACGTGAGATCTAGAATTGAGTCGTCCAGAAGCTTTCCAGAACCGACGGTAGCGGCGCGCTAGGGTTCTCGGCGTTCAGCAGGCGCGCGCGAAATAAATGACATAAATTAGTGAAGTGTAGGACCAATAGAAATTAATGTAGTGACTGTAGTTAAATTAGACTGTTAAGTATTAGGCTAGGCGTAGTGTACATAGTTAGTGCAAATAAATAGTGAAATCCGTACCAAGTGTTTTCTTGCCCAATCGAACTAAAGACCTGTAACAGTATAAAGAGCAAATGTGGTACATATTTTACCTATAATTCATTGTGTTTTAAATTTGTTGTAAAGGATTATTAGTGAAGAAGTTACAAACTGTCTCTAATAATACAAGTTACAGTTCCGGAGAAATAACTCTCCTCGTTACCTTTTGCACCAACATTCCCTTATATTAGATATATTAGTGTAGAAAAATGGAGTGCGTCAAAAAAATCCTCAATTTTAATTAAACATATGCGACAGAAATTATGATACCCTCACTAGCTAAATTTTCTGGGTTCAAAACTGGTCAAGTGTAAACGACTTTCTAGACTTTTCTACACATAGCATAAATGTCATTTTTCAAAACACTGTATTATACATTGCTGGATCTGGATGGTTGAGACACGTGACATTGAATGACAAAAATATATGTGAAGTTAAATTGAAACAAAGTAGGGCAATTTTTCCAGTAAAATTACAAAATCTGCAGTTGGAATATATTTATATAGTTGGATATATTTCTCTCCAAGTAGAAATTGCCCAAATCCATCAATGTCTATGTGAAATCCATCAGTGTAAAATGTGAGAACAGTCACTTAAAACAAATATCATCAAGTATCTATAAAATAAACAATAGTCGATCAGTGACTGTTTAATAAAATACTTTGTACATACAGGGTGAGTTTTTAGTACCGGCTCGGTCGATAACTCCACTACTGTAGAAGATAGCGAAAAAAGTTGTATATAAAAGTTGTAGCCACGGATATGCTCCTTGCTCAGAAAATATTTTGATTTATACAGGGTGATCCGTAACTACGTGGTGATGCAAACATGCAATTTTTTAAATGAGACACCCTACATATTATTCCATATTTAAATTCTACTAATGCTTTCTGTTCTTGCGATATAGGGTATTGTTACATTATACAGGGTATTTCAAAAGTTATGACCATTTTTGTATCCCAATCGCTGTCTAATGAACGTACTGTATATCAAAGAGTGGTGAATCAAAAATCATTTTTTTTACACGGATGGATAAAAAATATCATCTAGTCTTAAAATCGGCTATAAAAAAAGCCCGCGATGCATATTCATATACAGGGTGATGTAGAATGCAAAATTCAGATTTTCTCTTTTTTTTTAAATGTAACCCCCAATATTTTATTATCACAAAGAATTGCTCTTAATATGCTCTTTCATCTTTGTATAGCACTTGTTGTATCTACATCCATCATTTTCCGAGATATTTCGATTTTTCGTAAATTTAAAATATAGCTTCTATTTGTGTACTGAAATTTATTTATTTTGACAAAGTACTATCGAATTTTTTTTTATTTTACGAACAACTAAATTATAAGGTCATCATACTACTCGATGAAGACAAAACCCTAAATTAACGAGATAATAAAGTCAAGTATGCTGAAGAAACAATTTTGTAGGCGTGATGCATAATAATTATCAAGCAGATTTATCAGGTAGGCTTTGAAAAATTGACAGTTCTCATAACCTGCTCAATAATTCTGTACTGTGTGAAAAACCAGTTTTAAAAATCAATTTTTCCATTGGGGCTATTTAGGAGAATCTTTGAGAAATTGCCTACTTGCCTCTAGAATATATCAAATATAAACAGCAATATCTAGAACGGAGGCACTCTAAAACTAATGCGTTTGAAAGATTGGGGAATCGTTTTATTTGGACTGTGTCGTTTAATATTTCATAGCTTACCTGATAGATCTGCTTGATAATTACGCGTGACGCCTATAAAATTGTTTCCTCAGCACACTTGACGTATAATATCTCATTAATTCCGTGTTTTGACTTGATCACGTACTATTATGGCCTTACATTTTAGTTGTTTGTTAAGCAAAAATAAAATTTGATAGTATTTTCTCAAAATAAATAAATTTTAGCAACCAAATAGAAGGTATATTTAAAATTTGTAGACAAATCGAAATATCTCAGAAACTAATGAATGCAGCCATAACAAGTGCTATACAAAGATAAAAGAGCATAATAAAAGCAATCCTTTGGTATAATAAAATATTGGGGGTTACATTTAAAAAAATTGAGAAAATCTAAATTTTGCATTCTGCGTCACCCTGTATACGAATATGCGTCGCGGGCTTTTTTTATAGCCGATTTTAAGACTGGATGATATTTTATATCCACCCGTGTAAAAAAAATTATTTCTGATTCACCACTTTTTGATATACAGTACGTTCATTTGACAGCGATTTGGATACAAAAATGGTCATAACTTTTGAAATACCCTATATAATGTAACAATATCCTATATCGGAAGAATGGAAATCATTAGTAGAATTTAAATATGGAATAATATATAGGGTGTCTCATTTAAAAAAATGCATGTTTGCATCACCACGTAGTTACGGATCACCCTGTATAAATCAAAATATTTTCTGAACAAGGAGCATATCCGTGGCTACAACTTTTATATACAACTTTTTTCGCTATCTTCTACAGTAGTGGAGTTATCGACCGAGCCGGTACTAAAAACTCACCCTGTATATTGCAATAGGTGTGATTTTTTGTGTATTTTGCTTACATGTCTGATTGGAAACCAAGTATGTATCTTTCACTGTTTGACAAAAATTTTACTTTTATAATAAACGGTTCAAAACTAACACTTCTAAAACTATTGTTTTTACCAAGTCATGAAAATATTAAAACATTGTGACTCAGAACACAGGCAATATTAAGAACTATTGAAAAAGTTGTAGTCAACCTTGGATATTGTTATTTGTTGGCTTGTGGCAGCTTAGAATTCCTTCGCAAGGCTGTGATGCGCTAGTAAATAGGTGAATGTTGAACAAAAAGACTTGGTCGCTGTTGCTACAGAATCTAAAATTTACCGATTTATTTCTTGACAATGAATTGACTTGGTGCTATTGGTACAGAGTCAAAAATTAAAGTCTTGTCTCTGGACATATAATGCTATCAAATGAACAAATATTCCATATTCATAACAGCATACAGCTTTTAACTGAACAAATACAAAATGTATGTCAAGACTTTAAAGTGTGAGGTGCAGCTGACAATTTAGTGAAGAATCAAAAAGAAGTGTCTGCTATACATGTAACATGTTACAAATGGTAGAAATCATTTAACGTCTGGGAGATTCCTAAAATTGTTTATATCCATGAAAGCACACATAAAAGTTTTGCCATGGCCTGAGTAAGGTTTTTAGACCTTCCTAAACACCTGCTTTAAAGTCATACCTATGAAGCTAGAATTATTTATATGTATATGATACAATTTCGAACTTCGAACGTGCCTACTTGATTTGCAATGAAATTTTGACACTACTGTATATTATTGTGCAAGAGATATGAGCAAAATATTTTCACTAAACCCAAAACCAACCAAGCTGTGCAGTTCTTGTGTTGGTTTATATGTTTTGTTCTGGAAATATTCAATCTAAACATGCACACAGTGATTTATTGATACACCCTTGAAGATGTTATTCTGATACATAATACTTCTACTTTTGATAATATTACCTACTATTCAGAAACACAACGTATTAAACTTATTAGTTTACAGTTATTAAGTTGGCTGACTGCAATGCATGATTCCAAATGAAATTTTCAATTAATACTGTTTACGAGGTGTTTACTTTACTTAAATCACTTAAAGGTTGCATGATAAACATTATAGCGTCATATTCAAACTGTATCAAGAGCTGTGTTTTGGAATGACCTTTTATACCTACGTACAGGGTGAGTTTTTAGTAGCGGCTCGGTCGATAACTCCATTACTGCTTGCTTAGAAAATACTTATGTCGGCTACACACGTTCCGGCAGGCCTGTCAGTTCGAACTGAATGGTCCGCCTGACGTCCGGTCGCCTGAGCGTGTGTATGTTCCGGTCGACCTGTCAGTTAAGACTGTTCAGGCGGCCGGAGAAGAATCACATATATGTTCGTCCATCCGTCCGGTCTGACGTCCGGTCGCCTGAGCGTATGTATGGTCTGGTTGACCTGTCAGTTACGACTGTTCAGGCGGCCGGAGAAGAATCACTTATATGTTCGTCCATCCGGCCGACCTGACGCAATACGATTGATCCCTTCAAAAAGAAAGTGACAGCTGGTGTTCCCACGACATTTGGATCTCGATACGATCCCAAAAAATAGCGAATCGACCTTGAACAGGAAACGTTTTGAAAACGTATCCAATTGATGTTTCCACTATATGTACAGGGTGTCCAGTTAGTGTGCAATTCTTCGATATCTCGCAAGGTATACCTGATAGAAGAAAATGTCAAATACAAAAGTTATTTGGTTACTTAAGACGGATATTCTAAAAATATTTTAAAATATACAGGGTGATGCGGGAAAGTAGAATAGTGAACAACTTAATTTTTTTATATGGAACTATAACTTTTTCTTAAATTCTTCTAGTGTCCATCATTAATCTCTATTCAACCCTAAAACATTTTTGGGATCGATTGCGACGTTGCCAAGTTTATTTTCTACTAATTTCCGGATTTGGAAGCTCGCAAATAATACGTCCAAATTGATATATTCCTTTAACTTTTCTCAATAATATTATACAGCGTGGTACCTGAATATTAAGTGGATATTATTTTGGATGTTATCAGCAATGCGCATCTACAGGGTGTTTTGGGCAGAATTTTAAATTACGGCTTTGAAGGTCATTTTACTCTGTTTTTTTAAATGTATGTTTTGTTCTAAAACGAAATATCTACTAATACCCTACCTCGCTTTGTGATATTTCTTTTTGCGTTTGCGACGTTGCCAAGTTATAAATTATTTTACCAAATTTTCAAACAAATATCTGTGATTTTTATTAATAGAACACACTGTATATTTTATTTAACATAGAAGTACTCCCTAATAATGGTTTACGGCGTGAACAAGTTTTAACTGGTGTTCCTAAAGTAATAAAACCGTTTTCCTTATACATACTACCTATTTCGAATACCAGGTCAGTAAAAGGTACAGGAACGTTTAAATATCTCCAAAACTTGCTCAGCTGGAACGAGAAAATCTATATCTGCAGGTTTTCAAACATGCAGAATTCAAAAATTCTAACAGCAGCGTTGCCAGGCTTACCACTTTTACGTTACACGTCATAATTTTGTTATTTTCAATAAAATCTTCTACTTATCTTTATTGCAATGAATTGCGCATGTCGAATTTAGTAGGATTTCATAACTTCAAAATTTTGTTTCTATTGATTACTGAGATACGGCAACACCGCTTTTTCAGTAAAAAGTACCGGAACGCTTGAATATCCAAAACTGCTACCGCTGAAGCGAAAATTATCAATATCGGAGAGTTTTTTTACAGCAAAATTCAAAAATGCTAACATCAGTGTTGTCAGATTTACCACTTTTACGCTGGACTTCATAAATAGGGCATTTCATTCAAAGTAATGACGTGAAAGGTAAAATTGGAAAATCTGACAACGCCGATGTTAGCATTTTTGAATTCTGTATGTTCAAAAACCCCTAAGTATTGAATTTCGCCGCTCCAGCTGTGGCAGTTTTGGAAATATTCAAGCGTTCCGGTACTGTTTACTGAAAAAGCGGCGTTGCCGTATCTCAGTAATTAATAGAAACAAAATTTTGAAATTGTGAGACTTTACTAAATTCGACATACGCAATTAATTGCAATAAAGATAAGTAGAGGATTCTATTGAAAATAACAAAATTATGACGAGTAACGTATTCAAAATAGTAGTATGTGCAAGGAAAACGGTTTTATTATTTTAGGATCACCAGTTAAAACTTATTCACGCTATAGACCATTTTTGTCAAACGAGACTGAAGCTCAAAAAGGCAACCGGATTTGTAATCGGCATCCTCAAATTATCCAAAACACGAGGTTTCATCTTAATAGAAAGCCAAATAAAGATTTTCGAATTTTTTTGGGGAAAACTGAAAATCTGAAACGTCTGAAATTTTTGATTTTTGCCAAACGAGACTGAAGCTCAAAAAGGCAACCGGATTTGTAATCAGCATCATCAGATTATCCAAAACACAAGGTTTCATCTTAATAGAAAGCCAAATAAAGATTTTCGAATTTTTTTAGAGAAAACTGAAGAGCTGAAAGGTCTGAAATTTTTTATTTTCGTCAAACGAGACTGAAATCAAAAATGCAACCGGATTTGTAATCAGCATCCTCAAATTATCCAAAACACGACGATTCATCTTAATAGAGATCCAAATAAGGATTTTCGAATTTTTTTAGGGAAAACTGAAAATCTGAAAGGTCTGAAATTTTTGAATTTTGTCAAACGAGACTGAAGCTCAAAAAGGTAACCGGATTTGTAATCGGCATCCTCAAATTATCCAAAATACGAGGTTTCATGTTAAATAAAATATACAGTGTGTTCTATTAATAAAAATCGGAGATATTTGTTTGAAAATTTGGAAAAATAATTTATAACTTGGCAACGTCGCAAACACGAAAAAAATATTACAAGGCGAGATAGGTTATTAGTGGATATTTTGATTTAAAATAAAACATACATGGTTACGTTTAAGAAAAACAAAGTAAAATGACCATCAAATTGCCGTAATTTAAAATTCTGCCAAAACCACCCTATAGATGCACATTGCTGATAACATCCAAAATAATATTCATTTAATATTCAAGTAACTCGCTGTATAATAATATTGAGAAAAGGTGAAGGAATATATCAATTTGGACGTATTACTTGCGACCTTGCAAATCCGGAAATTAATAGAAAATAAATAATAACTTGGCAACGTCGCAACCGATCTCAAAAATATTTTAGGGTTGAATAGAAATCAATGATGGAAACTAGAAGAATTTAAAAAAAGATATAGTTCTATATATAAAAAACAAGTTGATCACTATTCAATACTTTCCCGCAGTACCCTGTATATTTCAAAATATTTTTAGGATATGCGTCTTAAGTAACCAAATAACTTTTGTACCTGACATTTTCTTCTATCAGGTATACCTTGCCAGATATCGAGAAATTACACACAAAATGTTTAAAAGCCCGTGGAAACGTAACTGGTATATTTCACATTCGCCTGAACGTGTGGAGGGTCGTCAGCCAATCAGAGGCGACCGGTTTTTAGGCGGCCTTGTTCAGTTTGAACTGACAGGCCTGCCTGAACGTGTGGAGGGTCGTTAGTCCATCAGGCGACCGGTCTTCAGGCAGACCGTTCAGTTTGAACTGACAGGCCTGCCGGAACGTGTGTAGCCGACATTAGGTTTATAAAGGGTGATCCATAACTACGTGGCAATGCAAATATGCGTTTTTCTAAATGAGACACCCTATATATTATTTCTTATTCAAATTATGCTAATGATTTTCGTTCTTCCAATATAGGGTATTTTTACATTATATACAGGGTACTTCAAAAGTTATGACCATTTTTATATCTAAATCGCTGTCAAAAAGTGATTAATCAAAAATCACTTTTTTACACGGGTGGATAAAAAATATCCTCTAGTTTTAAAATCGGCTATAAAAAAAGCCCGCGATGCATATTCGTATACAGGTTGATGTAGAATGCAAAATCTAGATTTTCTATCTTTTTTTTAAATGTAACCCCCAATATTTTATTATACCAAAGAAGTGCCTTTAATATGCCCTTTTATCTTTGTATAGCACTTGGCTGCATTCATTAGTTTCTGAGATATTTCGATTTTTCTACAAGTTTTAAATCTACCTTCTATTTATTTAATTGTTAATTGTTTAATTAGGTTTATGCATTTTTGTTTGTTATCATTGTTGTTACACCATCTTACTTTGCTTTCTTTTGCTGTTAATTGGTCTTCATTTTTAAGATCTATTCACATTGATACATTGATTTTTTCTTATTATCATTGCTTGTGGAGTTCATGTAACACTTTGTGATCAGCTCAAATTGACGTTTAATAATAACAAATATGATAGTCAATTTTATACTGTAATTTCTTTTTATTTTTTCTTTTAAAAGTTCCATTATTTTGAAAATTGAATATAGCAGTTATTGGCGACTACTACGCTACCTGTAGGTTATTTCGAAAAGTTAAAATATGATTTCTAGTGGTTCTACTTGAGTATTATCTATGCAGAACGATGTGACGGAAGCTATATTCTTATAGGGCAGCAATTGTTTCTGAATTTCACAGCACACTTGTCATAATACTTGTTTTATTGATATCTCCGGTTTGAAGGTAGCTAGGAAGTTAAATCTTGCATTGACTTTTTAAGAATTTTGTCCTTTATATATCTATGTTGAAAGATATATAGCATACCATTTAAAATTTTCGTAATAATTGTTATGATGTCAAGTACCGCCCTGTAGCTACTAAGTCAAAATAAACTTGAGAAATTTTTATATAAAGGGTTATCGGGTAAGAAGAGCTCTTCCAAACGAGACCTAGCTTGTTCAATTCCGTTAACTCGTACCAAAGCTATGGCCATTAGAATAAAAACTTTTTTGACATTCCCCACCACTACATCTTACAAGATAGAGCAAAAAACTATTAACAAAAAAAATCAGAAATTGTCCTGTCTAATACATGATGGTGGAATTTATAGTATACCTTTACTTGCATATTTTTTGAGAAAAAGCCGTTTTTCTGATTGATCGTAACAGTTGCACCCCCTAGCGGCCACTTGCGGAATTTGAAAATAATTTCCAGCGATTTCTCTTAGCCGATTTACCTAGTAATATTTTTTGTTCGAAGTTATATGATTAACGGTGACCGAGATATTGCCGGCGTCCATTCTTATTAGGTCACCCTGTACACGTTTAGCGGTAGAGCATATAAAGATAGCAATCATAATCTGCACCCCCCCCCCCTTCTCCCCCTGCCCCCGACGAATATTTTGCTGATCAGGTCCCAGTCAAACGCAAAATATTAAAGTGGCGGACTAATCTGGAGCCCCAAAACCAAATGGTGGCCTGGTAGCCATGTACGTATCCAGGATTTAGTTTTGGGGGGGGTCCAGATTATTGCTTGACTGATACTTGATCACGAAAACAAAATTTCATTACATCAGAGGGGAGAGGGGAGAGTGCCTGACGACTTTTTACGTCTCCCCTTACCCCGCAAATGTGTTGTCCTCGAGCAGTTTACTATCGTTGACTATAACCTCCACTTAACCACTAAAAACGGAAAAATTCAGGGACCGCCATCCAGTTGGCAACATTGGATGGTGGCCCCCGTCTCGCGCTCGCGGTAGTCGCGGTTCGCGGTCCGCCTGGCGACTTCTTTGCTCTTTGCTTCTTTCAGTTGAGTTGGCGAACGTGGAGGTCGCAAAAGACCGAGAGCACAGAACTGCCGCGCCGCGCACGTTTGACGTTTCTCAAAGCCAAAGTGGATACTAAGCGTACCTGTTTTGTGGTGGATACTGGAAGAGTGGGCGTTCCGCGTTGGGCAACAGCCTTCTTACACGCTGCACGTCCCGCTCCCGAACCACCAACCACCGTGAACTTGCCCCCGTCGCGAGTGACCTCCCGGAATCCGGAATATGTGCCCGGGTGGCGAGAAGCCCCCGAAAACGGCAACAGGTGGTGACAAACAGACCGACGCCAACGCGACACGACGGGCTGCAACGACTGCAGGCTGCCGGACGGCCACATCGCGTCATCGTTGCACAGGTTGGTTTGGTCGCAAAATATGGCATCAAGTGGGCCCATTAGTCCCATTACTCATTACTCACACATATTCTTGATACCAACCACATAGGGTGACAGTGACGGTTTTCGATTAGATTACATTAATTTGATTTTCATCAATGGGCAAGCCTAACATAAATATACGCAATTTCTTAAACTAAAACGCTTACATAGCAAGTCATAGTTACTTAACTTTTAAACCTTGAAAATATATATGTTACGGCGATTAAAGTGTTTACTTTGATAGTTTATACCTGCACTAGCTGGATTTACAAACCAGTGGCGTATATAAGGGGTGGGGCCGGGGGGCCCAGCCACGCATTCAGTTTTGAAGTCTGGGAAGAGGCTAAAGAACAAAAATTTACATTTCTAATATACATACGTTTATGTGTTACTTATATATGTATAATTATTTTCACTAATATTAGCACATTGTTATTTTATATTTAGGGTAGGATTATAATACGCCAATATTCTAACGTGTGTGAAATAAGCTTTAATTTTTCCGATGGGCTCCCCCGAAATCGATTTCTATATACGCCACTGATACAGACTATCCAAATGTCTCGTTATTTTGATGGAAAATCATTTTTCAACTAAAATATCTATGGATATTGGTTGGTTTGTATACCATCCAGCTAGTTTACAAACTATACAAGATCTGCCGCTAAAGTATATACCACAAAGATATCACACAAATTAACCAGTGGTTAGTATGTAAACTAACTAATTTTCTTTGGCCAATTTAACAGAAAAGTGAGGTTATGTTTATGGCAAGTGCAAGTGTGACGTGTTGGTATTGTTTACTGCCGTGCCTTGTAAAATTTGTCTAGGAATAGGTATCTAGTTACCAAAAATGGATCAGCAACAGCAATTTGTGATGTTACTATTAGAATGGTACGAAAAGAGTCCCAAAATTCAAAATAAATGAATGACAGTAATTACAATGTACTTATGCAACATATAAAGAGAATACGCGAACAAGGACCTAACACTAATAACAGGAATGATTATCATTTGATTTACAGAGAATCGAATCGAATAGCAATTGTATGTTTTATCAATGAATAAACATTACTTTTGATTGAAAATTATTGTTCTAAACTAAATAACCAAAGAGGATTGGTTAGTTTACATACTAACCACCGAGTTGGTTATTATGTTACTAGAGATATTAGGTGCATACCTTATCCAAATGATATGGATAGTTTGTAAACTAACCAGAAACACTGGTTAAAATGTGCGATACCTTTCTGGTATATACTTTAGCGGCATATCTTGTATAGTTTGTAAACTAGCTGGATAGTATACAAACCAACCAATATTCATAGCTATTTTAGTAGAAATATGATTTTCCATCAAAATAACCAGGCATTTGGATAGTTTGTATACTATCCAGCTAGTGTTTAAACTATCCAAGTAAACACTTTAACCGTAACATATACACAGTTTCCAGAAAATTTAAAATATACTGTTTGATGAAAAAAGCTAATTTTTCCCCATTTTCGACTGCTCATTTCCAAAGGCCGACTGGCAAATGGCAGTGTTCCAGTTCTCGACCGTCAAGTCTTATTTCGGACAGAGTAAATTGCGAGGTAAATATTGTGATTGACATTTTTATCAAGAAAAAAAGGAAAACATATATTACATAGTTTGGTGTAATAATTATAAAATAATCACATTATCATATCTGTCCACTTATACGTTTACTGGAATTGGTGATTTAAGTCTGACTACCTATATACCTAGATCTTTTGTTTTTTACTGATTAAAAGTTTTATGAACATGTAAAACAGTTGCAATCTTCTTTGGCTGCTTCTTAAAAGAGATTCCAAAAAATTCGGTGCAGCGTTAATGAAACCATTTAGTGCAGCTGTCACGTCCAATATTTTAATCACGTTTGTCATCAGCGTCGCTATATGTAGTTTCCTCATTACATGCCGCACAACGGCACAACTGATCACCTATTTTGTGACTTCTGCTACTGCTTCTTCGTGGTGTATTTTTAGTTACTAATTCACTGTATTTTCCTTTTTTGCTTTCAAAATGTGTATTCTCTCTTCCTTCGTCCTGTTTACACTCTCGGCTTTATGTTTTTTGATTTCCCTTGTTTTGATGAAAGCTTCTCCGAGCTTGAGAATTTATAGCCTTGGAGCGATCTAGGGAATCTAAACTTCAAAACGGTCGAAAACCGACCGAAGTATACATTTATGATATCATTACCCGACCACCTAAGCTTAACTATAAAAAATGGAGTCACGTTTATTGACTCAGTACTTCTCACACATAACAATGATACCCTTTTATTGTTTTCCCATTGCATAAAGCTATAGTCTGAAATCCCCTTGCAACCAAATCGTCGTCCACCGCCCGCAAAAAACTCTCGTAAATAGTTTCCCGCGTGTTCCTCCTTAGGAACAAGAATGCCATAGTTTTTATTCTGCATGCTTCAACTGGACGATATAATCCATAATTCACTGGCGACACAATATTTTATTGACAGATTTTTGACAACTAGAAGAATTTTAATAAAACATCGCCAACGTGATCAAACTGCATAGGTGTAATAGGAATCAATTAATGTATCAGACTTAGTGGCGGTTTCCGAGGAAACGGTGACAGATAGGGGCTATTACTAAGAGTACCTCTTTTATGTAAAAGGCATTGGAGAATCATAATCAGATATAAAAATGGCAAGAAATTGACGCCTTAGAGGAGTAGGGTCAAATTTACCCAAATACCCCCCTGGTGTGTACGCCCCTGGTTAAAGGTAAAGTCCGGAAGGCTCAAATGGATGAACCCACCAACTACATTTCATGTTTCAAAATTGGTGGCGATAGCTGCAGTAGTACCGAAGCTATAAAACGAAGAGTATCTTTTGAAGGTCATCTTCGAAGGGCCCTAGCTCCCTGAGGAAGCGTTTCCGGACCCATGTTCATATGAACTTTTTTTCTTATTTTCGTGTTTTTTATCTACCCTAGAAGTTTGTAAAATGATCACCGGAACACCCTGTATAATATGGTATTGCCTATTAAGATATTAAGAATGCGTGCTGCCGCTTTATCACGCTATGTTTCGAAAACGGTTGGTTGTACGAACAATTTTGTAGAGAATACTAGTTTAAGTAAATCTTTTTATAGATTCTTATGACGTCAGATACAATGGAAGCAAGATTTTCGTGAAAATCCGATTTTCAAGACATTTGACCTTCAATATCTCAAGACGCACAAGAGTAGACATATGAGAGTTTTTTGTACTTCATTATAACATCAAAATGAAGGTGCCTGCAAAAATTTGGCTTGTTAGGCCTCATTCCACAGAGGAAGTCTTATTTCTCTGGACACCGTACATTAACACAGACAAGTAAGGTCACTCGCCGTGCCGACTTTGATATGAGTCTCACAAATGCGAGCCGCCTCGATATGAGAGGGGTTCCCTTCGTGCGGTCTCGTTTACTTACAGGGAATCCCACTGTGCGATATTGTCGACGTCAACGGTCGACGTTCACTTTACTTATACGGGGGTCAATAGAAATGAATTCTATAGTATAGATAGAATATAATTTATTATTCAATAAACCATTCAACACAATAACTGCAGATGCAGCTACTGGGGTGGCAAATAGCTCAAGGAGTATTATAGATCATGTTTTGTCAGATAGATGTAGTAATTTGAAATGTACGATTCAAGTAGTAAGTAACAGTAACAGTCTGATCATTCATAATTTGTTGTCAATAACCTTAGGTGTAAACATGAAAGTACTTGCGACAAAATATAGAAAAGAAGTAAACAGAATAGATCATAAAAAAATCATCTCAAAATTTGAAAAGAATATTCAAACTACAGAAGTTCAATCATTTCAGGAACTAATTCACTTCATCACTTTTTGTAAAAAAGATTCGGAATTCAAAAATACGTATAAGATACATGAAAATAACGACTGGACAAATCAAGAAATTCTCGAAATGATTGAAAACCGAGTCAAAAATTTATAAACAAAAAGTTGAAGAACCGGGAAACACGAATCTGGAAAATGAATTTAAGAAAACTTAAGAATCAAGTCAATAATAAAATTAAAGTATTAAAAACAGATATTTTAAAAATCAATGGAAATAAGTAGGCACAAATATAAAAAAACAATGGGGCCATATACAGAGCATTTCGCCGGCACTTTTTATTAAATACGCGCAAAACGCTCAATAACACACAAACACTACTTATTTAGGCACCTCGGTAGATCCGACCGATTGTATCCCGTGCACCGTGTCGCGTGTTAGGTGGTGTTAGGTCGACTGACCCTGTAAACTACAGCTGTTAGCGTTCGGCTACTGCTCGACATCGCCGGGCGCCACAATTCGCCAGCTTGCGTAGTATCCGAGAGCAGGGCTGGAAAGACCACATTCAGGGCGGAGCTTAGAGTGACCCTACTTGTCTTTGTCAATGTGCGATGCTCTGGAGTAGTACTAATCATTGACTTAACCTGTATTCTGTTATAATACGTTAATTATACTTGAAATACTTTTTTTTGCGCATGTAATACTTCATCCGCTTATTGTAAGTAAAGTTGCGCCATATTTCATAACTCACTAACGCGACTTGGCTTCTCAGTCAGTGTCCAAGTTCATTTAAAGTTCCCGTTATAAACAAATTATAGGGACAAAAGCCGTGCGTGTGTGCCATCGTATCGTAGCCGTCGTATGACTCATCGCCTACGAAAAATAACACTGTCCTTTGTACACCACCTGTACAAATCCAATTTATAGTGTAATTCGCATGTTTCTCAGTTAAGTCCAACGACATCTCATTCATTGTACAGTTCATAAAAATGAGGTCAGGAGTCAATCGACTCTGTTATTCCCACACATTCACAGAACCGTTCAACTTTACGGAGTATACGATTATTAAATCAGTACCTAGTGATAAATGATTTATTAATAAAAAATGTGTTTCAAGCTAGTGACCAGTAGGCGATTGATAACTGAAATAATCTTTGATTTGGTTTAAAAAACTTTTATCCGGTGGTTGTCATTTTGATCCGTTTTCCTTTACTAGCTCAGCAGTAGAGCAACACATGGGGATAGATAAAGTTTTTATTCGCGTTGCAGCCACCTCCGAGTACCAAATATTTGACAAAAAACCTATTTGGAATAAGTAACATTGTTTGACAGCTGTATCTCTGGAAACTGCTGCTATTTTTTATTAACTAACTGCTTATGAATAATTATATTGCATTTGCATTATTGATAAATCCGGAATGGAAGCCAATAATACATCAGTCTTGGTATGACGGGAGTGAAATGATCCACAGCCACAAAACTGCGACCGGTGCGGCGCGTCGATAAAGTCGTGCACGCATATTAGTACAGTCAATTTTTATCAATTAATAACTGGATAGCTAAAATAAACATTGATAAAGAAATATCTATATGCGTCTTAATAAATGAAGATATTGATAGATATTATCTTCAATAATTTTTTTTCATGATTGACGATGTCACAAATTATTTCCAATTGCATCCGATTACCACGGTAACCAGTAATATCATCATGGTAGCGGAGTTGATTGTTCGCCCGTAGGGGGTGCTGCAGGGGTGCATTTTTAGGTACATATTAGCGAAAAAGTATATCGGACTATCTTCAATACTTTTTTTCATGATTTATTGACGATGTCACAAATGATTTCCAATTGTATCCGATTACCATGGTAACCAGTAATATCATCATGCTAGCGGAGTTGATGGTTCGCCCGTAGGGGGTGCTGCAGGGGTGCATTTTTAGGTACATATTAGCGAAAAAGTATATCGGACTACCTTCAATAATTTTTTTCATGATTTATTGACGAAGCCACGAATTATTTCCAATTGGATCCGATTACCACGGTAACCAGTAATATCATCATGCTAGCGGAGTTGATTGTTCGCCCGTAGGGGGTGCTGCAGGGGTGCATTTTTAGATACATATTAGCGAAAAAGTATATCGGACTATCTTCAATAATTTTTTTCATGATTTATTGACGATGTCACAAATTATTTCCAAGTGCATCCGATTACCACGGTAACCAGTAATATCATGCTAGCGGAGTTGACTGTTCGCCCGTACGGGTGCTGCAGGGGTGCATTTTTGGGTCACCTTATATATTATCCCATTCTTAGATTCTACTAATAATTTCTCTTCTCACAATATAAGGTGTTATAGCATTATACAGGATATTTCAAAAGTTATGACCATTTTTATATCCAAATCGCTATACGTACTGTATATCAAAAAATGAAGTCAAGTTGATTGACTCAGTACTTCCCACTCATTCCGATGATACCAGTTTTATTATTTTCCCACAGCATGAAACTATAGTCTAGATGCCCCTGCAACCAAATCATCGCTCGCCCGACCGCAAAAAAGTGTTTTGTTCCACTAGATGCTTCTTTCACAGGTGAATGGACAATCTATCATGGATACAACAATTTTTTTGTTTTACAAACCCCCACCCCCGAACCACCCCAATTTCACCCCCAATCAAAAAAAAAACATTTAAAATGATCAGGAACCCCTAAAACGTCTAAAACGAAGTTTGAGGTGTTTTTTATATTTTTAGTTTTTTTATTATCGCGCCGCCACTTTCTAAAAACCATACTTGCTTTCCATACTTGTCGCGGTAATAAATCTGTGTCAAAATGTCATTAAAGTCAATTCAAAAGTTTCCACGTACACAATACAGAACGATCCAAAGTAATACCCGTATGTATTTTGTATGCATCTGAAAGCAAGTCCCTTGGTTTCTGTAATCGGCAAGGCAATGTTCGGATGGACCTAAAACGTGAATTATGCCGCTAGGTCTTTCTTTCACAGGTCAACGGGCAGTCTATTATGAATATAAAAAAAATTCAGTTTTACAACCTCCCACCCCTTAATCATCCCAATTTCACTCCCACCCCAAAAAAAAGTTTCCTCGTTACAACGATCTAAAGCAATACTCTCGTATGTTTACATCAGAAAAAATTCTGTCCTTTGCTTTCTGTAATAGGCAAGGCAATGTTCGGATGGGCCTAAAAAAGTTATTGATGTCGCCAGGTCTTCCTTCACAGGTCAGTGGACAGTCTATTATGAAAGCAACAAATTTTTCAATTTTACAACCTCCCACCCCCCAACCACCCCAATTTCATCCCCACCCAAAAAAGTAGAAAATGATCAGGAACCCCTAAAACGCCTAAAAACGAAGTTTGAGCTGTTTTCATATTTTTAGTTTTTTTAATATTGCTGCGCTGCCACTGAGACGACTTCTAAAAATCAGACGCGTTTTCCATCCTTGTCAATGTAGTAATACTGTGCCGAAATTTCATTAACGTCAATTCAGTAATTTCCACATTATAAAATACAGAACGATCTAAAACAATACTCGTATGTATACATCGGAAAATTCTCTAAGTCCCTTGGTTCCTGTAATACATAAGGCAATGTTCGGATGGACCTAAAAAAGTGTATTATACCGCTAGGACTTTCTCTCTCATGTCAGTGGACAGCCTATTATGATTACAACAAATTTTTCAACTTTACAACCCCCCACCCCCCAACCACCCCAATTTCACCCCCACCCAAAAAAAGTAGAAAATGATCAGGAACGCCTAAAACGCGTAAAAACAAAGTTTGAGGCATATTTGAAATTTTTCGTTTTTTGCTAATTACGCCGCCGCCTATGCACCGATTCAAAATTGTAGCAACATTATCTACTACGACCCTACAACATTTCGCTGCCCAAATTTCACCAAAATCTATGCAGCGGTTACTGAGATTACGAGGGTAGAAAAAAGCGACAGACAGACAGACAGACACACCGACCGACAGACAGACCGATGGAAATGAGTGACGTGGATTTTCGTTATGTAGACATCATAAAACGCCCAAAAAGTATATTATCTCAAAATCGAAAATTTTCGCGATCACAATACTCCCCTCACCTATCGGTGTGGGAAGTAAAAGTGATGGATAAAAAATTATTTTTTTACATGGAAAGATTAAAAATATCCTAGTTTTAAAATCGGCTATAAAAAAGCCCGAGCCGCATATTCTTATACAGTATGATGTAGAATGCAAATTCCAGATTTTGTCTCTTTTTTAAATGTAACCCCCAATATTTTATTATACCAACGAATTGCTTTTAATATGCTCTTTCATCTTTGTATAGCACTTGTATCTACGTCCATCAGTCTCCGAGACATTTTAATTTTTCGGTAAATTTAAAATATAGCTTCTATTTTTGTACTGAAATTTATTTATTTTGAGAAAGTACTATCGAATTTGTTTTTTGTTTAACGAACAACTAAATTATAAGATTATGATAGTACTTGATGAAGTCAAAACCCTAAATCATCGGATAATTCAGTCATGTATGCTGAGTAAACAATTTTGTAGGCGTGATGCATAATTATCAAGCAGATTTATCTGGTAGGCTTTGAAAAATTGACAGTTTTCATAATCTGCTCAATAATTCCGTACTGTGCGGAAAACCAGCTTTAAAAATTTTTCATTGAGGGTATTTAGGAGAATCTTTGAGAAATTGCCTACTTGCCTCTAGAATATATCAACTATGAACAGCAATATCCAGAACGGGGGCACTCTAAAACTAATGCGTTTGAAAGATGGAAGAATCGTTTTATATAGTCTGTGTCGTTTAATATTTCATAGCCTATCTGATAGATCTGCTTGATAATTATGCATGATGTCTATAAAGTTGTTTCCTCAGCACACTTGATCTATATTATCTCGTTAATTCAGGTACTATTATGGCCTTGTATTTTAGTTGTTTGTTAAGCAAAAATAAAATTTGAGAGTATTTAGAAAAATCGAAATATCTCAGGAACTAGTGAATGCAGCCTTACAAAGTGCTATGCAAAGATGAAAGAGCATAATTATTAAAAGCAATAGGGTCGTTTAGTGAAATTCCAATAACCATATTTATGCACATTTTCATGAAGTATTACTTACATATAACATACAAAAAAAATTTCAACTTAATTGGATGAGAATTGAAAAAGTTACGCGCCTTCAAAGATTAAAATATTTCATGCGCTCAAAATTCATCGTTGTGACGTCATTAGGTCTGTTGGCGAGCCCAGACCGGCTGGCGGCTGTACAGCGACAGCGCCTAGCATACGTTTGTAATACGTTCAACTAGTAAGTGCTTTGGTTGACGTTATCTTTTATTTGATCGGGTGGTTTTCTGATAGAAAAAAATGTGTGATACGGATTTTGTTAAGGCCGATTCCTCTAATATGCCGGAAGTAGATGTTTTTATTTAGTTTGTAGTACATGTAATTTTCAACATCTTCCTCCAACTAAAACAAAATATACAAGATTAAGATACACATTTCAAACAGGGATATTGTATAAGCTAAATACCCAGGATTTTCTACCCAAAATAAGTGCAGAAAAATGAGACAAAAGAACTAGATAGTATATATAAAACAATTTTTTCTACATAATTAAAATACATATGAATGTTGGGTACATCAAAGGACTGAAAACTGTCTTTCACATCTTCCATGTATCAATAAGAATTGATTTTTACAATGCTTTTATAATTGTTATATGATTAGGTCAGTATTTGGATTAAAAAAATCTATTTGTATCTCTTACGTTTTAGTGTAGGTACCAGTAACAGCAAAATCTGCGAACAACTGACATCAATATATCTTTAGGATGGCATTGACAAATGCTTGAAAACTTTTTTTTAATTTCAGACGTAATCCCACAATACACTTTCCGATTTCATAACCGGGCGGTTTCTTTATAATAATACAATTCACGATTCAAGTAGTTATAAAAATACTATTAAAATGGTCCTCACAGCAATGCTTTGTTGACTTATCGCTTACAAATTCATTCCTACGCATAGCTCTCTGCCACAACTTCCTGATTTTTATATTTCGTGGCAAACTAATACAAATTTTATCAGGAGTGGTCACTGTCGTATTTTTACAGTGGGGAACTATACAATATTTAAGTATAAATTAGAGTGCGGTAAGGTAAGAGGTAACGTAAGACGTAAGAAAATAAACCTGTGGAATCAGATGAGAGTGTTTATAGTCGTAACGTAAGAGGTAACGCAACACTCTCATCTGATTCCACAGGTTTATTACCTTACGTCTTACGTTACCTCTTACCTTACCGCACTCTATTTAATCCCTTTATAATTTTTCTTCTTCCGTCTTCCTTCCATTATTATACTCCGTATCAACGAATTCGAATAGGTTGGTAAGTATCCCGTGTCGATGAAACAATTAAATAAATTATACAATAGACGCGTATGCAGTTCACAACGCTTGCCTAGCGAGTAGCATTACTCATTAGCCGCAGCGTTACTATTTACCGAGCACCCGTACGATGCGTGGCTGGGACGCGGCGCCGAGCCGGCCGGTCGGAAAGGTTTAATGACGTCACAGCCGCATACTCGCAAGTGCCGCGCGTTTTAAATTTGCACCACTTTGGTAATTTATTTGAATATGAAAGCGAGCTCAGAAAATTCTGAAATTTTGCACAGCTACTAAATTCAACACGCTCTTTTAGAATATGCAATAAAAAAAAATTTGCTGAACGAGCCCATTCTTTGGTATAATAAAATATTGGGGGTTACATTCAAAAAAAAAGAGAAAATCTGGATTTTGCATCCTACATCACCCTGTATAAGAATATGCGTCACGAGCTTTTTTATAGCCGACTTTAAAACTAGAGGATATTTTTTATCCATCCTTGCAACAAAAATGATTTTTGATTCATCACTCTTTGATATAGACAGCGATTTGGATATAAAAATGGTCATAACTTTTGAAATACCCTGTATAATGAAACAATATCCTATATTGGAGGAACGGAAATCATTAGTGTAATTTGAATATAAAATAATATATAGGGTGTCTCATTTAAATAAATGCATGTTTGCATCACCACGAAGTTATGGATCACCCTGTATAAATCTAAATATTTTCCGAGCAAGGAGCATATCCGTGGCTACAACTTTTATATACAACCTTTTTCGCTATATTCTACAGTAGCGGAGTTATCGACCGAGCCGGTACTAAAAACTCACCCTGTAGTTAGGTATGGATCCTTATTCAACCACGTCCTAAAATTTATTTCAAGGAGAATAGGGAGCAAAGGGAAACAAACGTATTAGGTTACATAGAAGCAACGCATTCATCATCTGGTAAGCACAAAGAAGAAGCTGTAGGGGTACAAAAATCAATTTCAGAAATAATTCTAAAAAAATACAATTACCATACATACAAGTTTAAGATACTTCAACATTTACACAGGATCCAAGTTTTGGAATTCTTAATCGCCATAACACGAAGGAGACCAATAATTCTTTCAAATGCCATTAAAATAATAAGAAATTGTGCCAGATTTGCATTCGAGAAAATAGTTTCCAACTTGAACCAACACCTCTAAAAGCTCCTCGATGCTTTTAGTTTTTATTTTGATTCAAATTCACATTCAATAGTGTGTTGATATTCTTCAGATATAATGTTTGGTTTCAAGTAATGTAATATAATAAGCAATATTTACTGAACATTATCACAAGATAATTCTAAGTTGATCTCCAATGCAAAAAAAGAATCATGGGAAGGAATATATTCCTCGAACGATATAGATCAAATTACAAATATGTTCATAGATAAAATTATAAATTTGATAAGCACAAGCACAAATAAAGTTAAAATCAACCACAACGAAATAGGTAGGAGTATGTGGATAACCAAGGGACTTATCAAATCTGCAAATGAAAAAAATAGACTTTACATATTAATGAAACAAACAAATACCGAAGAAAATAACATTATTATTTAAAACAAATAGATAACAATATCAACGATCCGAAAAAACTTTGGTCAACTATCAACGAAATTTCAAATAAAACAAATCAAATCAAAAATACTACCATTAGTGAATTAAAAACAAGCTCTGGGAAAGTTATAAAAGATCAACAAATCATAAGTGACGAATTTGTAAAGTTTTTTACTGAAGTTGGTGAAAATTTAGCAAACCTCCTACAAACAGTCCCGAACATAGGAAAAGGTAACGAAAAAAGATCACTAAATACATTTGTCTTGAAGGCAGTAGACTCCAATGAAGTACTAAATATAATTATGTCATTAAAAAATCGAAAATGTCCCGGATTTGATGGAATTAGAGCCGAACATCTCAAAATCATAGCACATGAAATAGCAGAACCGTTTGCTCATATTTATTAATAGCTGTTTTCGGTTAGGAAGATATCGTTCACAATTTAAAAAAGCTGTAATCACTCCTGTTTCCAAAGCAGGTGATAAAACAGAGGTTAGCAATTATAGACCAATATCTGTGATATCAAGCTTATCAAAAGTAATTGAAAAACTACTCTCTACTAGGATACAGGAATATCTAACTAAATATAATTTATTACACATAAATCAATTTGGATTTACAAATGGTAGATCTACATCAGATGCAATTTTGACGGTAGTGAATGAAATCTATAAAAATATGGATGAGAAAACACCCTCCATTTGCATCTTTGTTGATTTGCAAAAAGCCTTTAATACTGTGAATCATAAATTACTTCTAAGCACATTAGAAAGACTTGGATTTCGTGGGACAATGCATAATTTACTTGAAAATTATCTATCTGGTAGGCCACAATCTGTGAGGGTAGCGAAATCATTAAGTAAGGAAATGTTTGTTAAGTGTGGTGTTCCACAAGGGACAGTGTAGGGACCACTTTATTTAATAGAATATTTAAATGATCTTTCCAAATTGATTGTGTTGGTAAAATAATCAGCTTTGCAGACGATGCGGCCATACTATATAAAGAAAAAGAATGGGATAAGCTAAAAAAACATTATTGAAAACGATTTTGTCAAAATTATTTATTATATTTATGGCTTACTCAAAAAAAGTTGACAATAAACTTTTCTAAAACACACTTTTTACCGTTTACTTCCTATTCTAGATATTTACCTTCTTTCAACAATATTACGTTAAACATAAATAGTAAAAAAATAAAAATTGACAGATTAAACAGCATAAAGTATTTAGGAATATATTTAGACTCACACTTGCGTTGGGATGTACATATTAATAATCTATTAAAAAAAATTAGATTCGTTTCTTATAAGATAAAATGATTAACAAACATTATAACAGAAAAGCATCTACGTACAGTAGTGCATTAGTTGAAACCCATCTCATTTATGGTATATTGGCACGGGGTGCTGCATGCACAACATACATAAATGATTTAGATATCATCCAAAAATCAATTCTAAAATCTATATTTAGAAAACCAAAACTGTATCCTAGTGATGATTTGTTCAGGGAAACTCTGATACACGATGTAAGACAACTCTATTTTTTACATGCTATCACTCGTTACCACAAAAATTTAAATGAAGAAGATAACATCAAACACAATCATAATACAAGATATAAATTACACGCAAAAGACATACCTAAAACGAGAAAATCTATTATGCAGAAATCATATATCTATTTGGCGCCAAAGCTTTATCAAAAATTACCTAATGAAATAAAAGAATTATAATCCAATAAAAGCTTTAAAAAATGTCTCAAAAGAATGGTTAAATACAGTAGATAGAAAAGAAAAAATACATAAATTAATAAAGAAATCATATTATAACTAAATCCACATGTAATTTAATAATTTAAAAAAAATCATTTAGGTTATTCATAACTATATTTATGTTAATACATATATGTAAGTATATGTATCATTTATGTACTCTAACTCATCCATGTACAGGCCTAGACCTTCTATGGATGTAAACATATTTATCTACTCCTTTTTTTTAACGATTTGTTTTTGTATATAACTTGAGAGTAAATAAATATTACTATTACTACTATTACTATTACAAATAGTAGTTAATAGCGTAAAAATACAATTAAATGATTGAGTTTAAAAGTATTGAGTATCTTGTATCATAATAATCATTGTTTACTTGGATATTGTTTTTAATAGATTAGTCATGGCCTACTGCTAAAAATAAAGTAAAAAATGAAATTTTGTGCTTAGTTTTCAGAAAAAAAGCTAATATATATTTTTGAAAATCCTGAATTATTTACGATTGAAGTAGTAAATAATATACAGGGCGTTCCATTTAAAAAAATATGTTAGCTTTATAACTAAAAAATGGTTAGAGTTAGAAAAAATCGAACTACACCACTGGATTCTATACAGAAAAAATTCTATAAGACCCTTTTTTAAACGCTTCAATAAGGTAAAAGACAACCGACATACGAGGGTGGTCTCAAAATCGATAGTTTTCGATTTCACCCTGTATCTCAAAAACCAAGAGGTTCATGATAATTTTGTTGACGGCATCTTTAGTTTCAGAAAAAACGTAGCATACTGTCGCGAAAATTGCAACTCTCTATCTTCAAAAATAACCGAGATACCCCGTAAAAGTGTCCAAAATGGGACACCCTGTACATTGTATATACTTTTACTTCCCACACCGATAGGTGAGGGGAGTATTGTGATCGCGAAAATTTTCGATTTCGAGATAATACGCTTTTTGGGCATGTTATGAGGTCTACATAACGAAAATCCACGTCACTCATTTCCGTCGGTCTGTCTGTCGGTCTGTCTGTCTGTCGGTCTGTCTGTCTGTCGGTCTGTCTGTCTGTTTGTCGGTCTGTCTGTTGGCGTTTTTCTAACGTCGTAATATCAGTAACCGCTGCATGGATTGTGATGAAATTTGGGCAGCGGTATGCTGTGGGGTCGTAGTAGGTAATGTTCGTATAATTTTGAAAATCGGTGCATAGGCGGCGGAGTAATTAGCAAAAAACAAAAAAAATTAAATGTTGCTGAAACTTCGTTTTTAGGCGTTTTAGGGGTCCCTGATCATTTTCTACTTTTTTTTGGGTGGGGATGAAATTGGGGTGGTTGGGGGGTGGGAGGTTGTAAAATTGAAAAATTTGTTGCTTTCATAATAGACTGTCCACTGACCTGTGAAGGAAGACCTGGCGACATAAATAACTTTTTTAGGCCCATCCGAACATTGCCTTGCCTATTACAGAAAGCAAAGGACAGAATTTTTTCTGATGTAAACATACGAGAGTATTGCTTTAGATCGTTGTAACGAAGAAACTGTTGAATTGATTTTAATTAAATTTTGAACCAGTATTACTACCATGGCGAAGATGGAAAACGCGTATGGTTTTGATAAATCGTGCCAGTGGCGGCGCAGAAATAATAAAAAAACTAAAAATATAAAAACAGCTCAAACTTCGTTTTTAAGCGTTTTAGAGGTTCCTGATCATTTTCTGCGTTTTTTGGGTGGGGGTGAAATTGGGGTGGAAAAAATTTCTTGTACTCATAATAGGCTGTCCACTAACCTGTGAAGGAAGATCTAGCGACACAAATCACCTTTTTAGATCCATCCGAACATTGCCTAGCCTATTACGGAAACTAAGGGACTTAGAATTTTCTGTATACTATACGAGAATTTATTGGTTTAAATCGTTTTGTATTTTGTAACGTGGACACTATTAAATTGATTCTAATGAAATTTTGACACAGTATATTGTTAGCTTGGTGAGAATGGAAAACGCGCATGTTTGTTAAAAATCGTGTCAGTGGCAGCGTAGCAATAGTCAAAGAACGAAAAGTATGAAAACAACTCAAATTCGGTTTTTAGATGTTTTAGGGGTTCCTGGTCATTTCCTACCAGTTTTTTGGGTGGAGGTGAAAGTGAGGTGGTTGAGGGGTGGGGGGTTGTAGAACAGAGAATTTTGTAGTATCGATAATAGGCTGTCCATTGACCTGTGAAGGAAAGACCTAGCGGCATAAGACAATTTTAGGGGGGGGGGGGGGGCTGGCGATTATTTAGTTGCAAAGCTTCATGCTATGGAAAAATAATAAACTGGTATCAGCGTAATGTGTGGGAAGTACTGAGTCAATCAACTTGACTTCATTTTTGTTATGTGGGATTGCTCGACTGATATATTACGACAGCATGATATACTGAGTCTTACCTGCTTATATCCCTTAATACGTACATTCTCACTAATAATTACATTCTATCTCCTATCAAATATACATTATATACATATACAGATATCACACCTTCTACCCAAGCAAAAAAAAAATAGTAAAAAAAAACTGTTCACACATACTCAAAAAAAATCATTCAAAATAAGGTTTGACTCTATTTTTGTCCACTTGACCGTTGAACAACGCCTCCATTTTTGTTCCAACCTCGTTCTTTAGTAAATATTTATCCCCTGATTTGTATGTAAAAGATATTGCTTTCGAGTCATTTCTGGCTTTTCGTTTGATTTTGATGTCTATCAACCTATTTCTTGCATCTGCTTGTGCTTTTTGCAACCGAAACTTTAACTCTAGCGGATAGCTGTCAAAGTTGTATAAAGGATCAACTTGCCGCTTTAGATGTGAAGGTAAATTACAAACTTTGCCATAAAGTAACTCATACAGGGTATATTTTGTTTCAGTATGAACTGAAGTGTTGAAAGCAAAACTCCAAAAATTTACCCACGAGCTCCACGAATCCGGAAACTTGTTGCACTGAATCCGTAAGAATGCTCCTAAGCTTTTGTGGGTGTTTTCTAGGCTGCCTAGAGTTTGATGATGAGAAGACGTTGAGGACAGTTGCTCAATCTTGAGAATTTTGCAAACTTCTTTCAATACACTAGACATAAACTCTGTACCCTGGTCTGAAACAATTGTTTGCGAGACACCAAACCGTAAAATAAAATTTTACACGAAGGCTTTTGCGATTGTCTCTGCTTCCTTATTATTAACAGGGTAGCATTCCACAAATTTTGACAGCTCACACTGTAGGGTGAGTATATACTGATTATTATCGGAGTCTACCGGCAATGGACCCACAAGGTCTAAAAAAACTTTTTGGAAGGCCGACGATGCTGTTGTAGTGACTGCCATAGGCTCCACATAAGGCCTTGAATGTTTGTACCTCTGGGATTCATCACAACATTTAACGAATTCTTGCACATCTTTGTGCATGCCATTCCAAAAATAGAAATTCTTGAGATTGTTGTACATGCGACCATGTCCCCCCACTTCAACAACTTATTGTTACCATTTTTCAATATAATCACTTTCGGAAGTTTAAACATTTCGCAAACTTCTTTTAAGTCTCTCAACGTTGAACCAAGCGCTAAAAACGCCGATCAAGTTTGCTTAAATATATAATTGCGTTTTCATCATTCAAATAAATTGCATTTTCTAAGCAGTAATTATTATTTTTCCTGTTTTCATTGAAATCATCGACTGATGTCATGTAAGCCTCAACACCCACGTGGCTGCGCGGTGAACAGCGTCTGCCTTCGATAGTGGGGCAGCAGCAGCCTTGTGCGCGGTTAGCGCTTGGGTGGGTGACTGTATATACACAGGGCATTCAGTTTCGACCGTGTTGGTGTCGCCCACACGAGCGCTGAGCGGAGCATCTTACGCGGCCGGCACTTTGCATGATCGACTGGAAGGACCGGACGGGTGACCCCCGTCGGACCGTCCGGGATGATGATAGTGTAATCATTCCAACGGTGCTGGCCGTGCACCGTCCCCCCTCTGGGAAGTCACAGTACAACAGGCCAATAGGCTTAAGTGCTGACGGCTCCCAGAGGAAAAAAAAGCCTCAACACACTTTCTAGGAGATTTTAATAATTCCATCACTCCAGGGTGCTCAATCCTGTCGTGGAAAGTATTATTAAAACTTCTATCGTTAGCGAGATTGGCTTTCTGATGGCTTTCTGCCTATAATAATAGCGAATACACTATCTACACTGAACGACATATTTTTTAACTCATCTGATGAGATGGTGACACGCGACAAAGCGTCAGCTGCCACATTTTCTTCACTTTTTGAATACCGTAATGTTTGTCTCCGAAAAATATGGATACTGTAAAACGAGGGGGGGAGGTTCATTAAGACCTGCGTTAACCGTTCAAAAGCTTGCTGGCATTGCGAACCCCACTTAAATGGTACTCCCTTTTTACTTAAATAATTTAGCGGTGCAGCTATTTCTGCGAAGTTCGAGATATGCTTTCTATAGTAGTTCGCAAAAGCTACAAACCGTTTTAATTCGTTTGCATCTTTTGGATCACAAAAGTTTAGAATTGCCCTAATTTTTTCGGGATTAGGAGCTACCCGTTTGATATCAGATGACCTAGATATAGTACCTCTTGTTTGAGGAAATCGCATTTCCTTGTATTTAATTTCATGTTTACTTGACGCAGTCTGTCCAATACTTTTATCAAATTTTGGTTATGATGAGCTAAACTTCTCCCAAAAATCACCAAATCGTCCAGATAACAAAAACACGAAGAGTTATTCAAGCCTGCCATTGCAACTGACATCGCCCTCGAGAATAAACCTGGACTTATCTTCAAGCCCATAGGAAGTCTAGTCATTTGAAATTGTCCCTCGTCGGTGACAAAGGCAGTGTATGGTCTACTTTCCTCGAGTTCTACTTGGTAATAAACCTTGTGACAGATCTAAATGCGAGAAATAGATTGCTCCAGGCAAAGAATCCAGAATGTCTGTTATGCACGGCAAAGGAAATTTATCGTCTTGTATGTGGTCATTCAACCGCCTGTAAACCAAAACTAAACGCCATTTTTTTATTTCCCTCACTATCTGCATGCTTCGGAACTACCAATAATGGAAAATTCCACGGCGATTTAGCCTCTTGGATTATGCCGTTCTTAAACATATTATAATCTACCTATTTACTTCTTTCTGTACCTGTGGCAACCTATACGGTTTAACATATATAGGGGCCGTAGATGGCTGCAAATTGATTTTTTGCTTAAAAATGTTTGTGGTTGTAAGAGGGTCGTTGTGTAAATAAAAATGGAGTCAATTTGATTGACTCAGTACTTCCCACACATAACAGTGATATAATTTTATTATATTCCCTTTGCATGAAGCTATAGTCTGAGATCCCTTGCAACCAAGTAATCGTTCGCATGTCCTCAAAAAACATCAAACACAAAAACTAGCAAATAGTTTCCTAAGTCTCTACGTCGGAATTAAAACGACACAATTTTTATTCTGCTAGCTTCAACTGGACGAAACGAAATAATCAGGAACCTCCAAATTGCTTAAAAACGAAGTTTGAGCTATTTTTATATTTTAAGTTTTTTTATTATTGCTGCGCCGGCGCCGCCACTGACACGATTTTTCCAAAACATACGCGTTTTCCATCCTCGCCGCGGTAGTAATACTGTGTCAAAATTCCATTAAAATCAATTCGATAATTTTCACGTTACGCAGCATAGAACGATCTAAAACAATACTCGTATGTATACATCACAGAATTTCTAAGTCCCTTGGTTTCTATAATAAGCAAGGCAATGTTCGGATGGACCTAAAAAAGGGTATTATGCCGCTAGGTCTTTCTTTCACAGGTCAGTGGACAGCCTATTACGAATAGAACAATTTTTGAGTTTTACAACCCCCCACCCCCTAACCACCCCAATTTCACCCCCACCCAAAAAAAGTAGAAAATGATCAGGAACCCCTAAAACGCCTAAAAGTTTGAGGAATATTTGAAATTTTTCGTTTTTTGCTCTAATTACTCCACCCCCGTACAACGATTTCCAAAATTATTGACAAACATTACCTACTACGACACCACAACATATCGCTACCCAAATTTCATCACAATCCATGCAGCGGTTACTGAGATTACGACGTGAGAAAAACGCCAACAGACAGACAGACAGACAGACAGACAGACAGACAGACAGACAGACAGACAGACAGACAGACAGACAGACAGACAGACAGACAGACAGACAGACAGACAGACAGACAGACAGACAGACAGACAGACAGACAGACAGAGACAGACAGACAGACAGACAGACAGACAGACAGACAGACAGACAGACAGACAGACAGACAGACAGACAGACAGACAGACAGACAGACAGACAGACAGACAGACAGACAGACAGACAGACAGACAGACAGACAGACAGACAGACAGACAGACAGACAGACAGACAGACAGACAGACAGACAGACAGACAGACAGACAGACAGACAGACAGACAGACAGACAGACAGACAGACAGACAGACAGACAGACAGACAGACAGACAGACAGACAGACAGACAGACAGACAGACAGACAGACAGACAGACAGACAGACAGACAGACAGACAGACAGACAGACAGACAGACAGACAGACAGACAGACAGACAGACAGACAGACAGACAGACAGACAGACAGACAGACAGACAGACAGACAGACAGACAGACAGACAGACAGACAGACAGACAGACAGACAGACAGACAGACAGACAGACAGACAGACAGACAGACAGACAGACAGACAGACAGACAGACAGACAGACAGACAGACAGACAGACAGACAGACAGACAGACAGACAGACAGACAGACAGACAGACAGACAGACAGACAGACAGACAGACAGACAGACAGACAGACAGACAGACAGACAGACAGACAGACAGACAGACAGACAGACAGACAGACAGACAGACAGACAGACAGACAGACAGACAGACAGACAGACAGACAGACAGACAGACAGACAGACAGACAGACAGACAGACAGACAGACAGACAGACAGACAGACAGACAGACAGACAGACAGACCGACAGACAGACGGACCGACGGAAATGAGTGACGTGGATTTTCGTTACGTAGACATCATAACCCAAAAAGCGTATTATCTCAAAATCGAAAATTTTCGCGATCACAATACTCCCCTCACCTCTCGATGTGGGAAGTAAAAACGTCTGAATATTTTGTACAAATTCTTTGAATTGAATGCCTTCCTGATTGTTTCAAATGATCAAGTTTCAACATACTTAGAATTGCGTCTATTCTATCGACAGTTTTGTTGGTAGCGCTGAAACTGCGTATTTCGTATTCACTAAGTGGTTTTGTTTTTGGTCTAAAATTTTATAACTGCACGTCATTTTCATGTACATTCAGAATTCGGACAGAAATTTTGGTTTAACTGCAGCACTAGTAACAAATAACCCTTCAGATATCTATAGGGATAGAATAATGCAATTTTTAATTGTATCAATATCCAAATATTTTATAACCTCGCACCTTGCAAGGATAAAGTAATTTCCTCATATTTTGATCATATTGACATGCATATTTTTTCTGATTTAACCACAAAGAGAGAGATAATTTTTGAAGTCGCTTTTTGTTGGGTAGTGTACGAAGAAATCGGATCCCAGCACTCCGTCAAAATCACTATAGAAAGGCTCTATCAGCAAAAACCCATGGCATACTTCTGTACCATTATTATTTACTCACGCAACCTTGCGAAACTGTTGACCCTGAAATTTCGTGTATTCTAACGTGATTTGAGTGATCCACATTTTCAAGTTCATTAACACAATTTTCAAATAAAACACTACAACAGATGCTCCTGTACCGATTTGTCAGGGTGAGAAAATTTTATAATTCAAAAACACTATTGTAGAATGACGTAGAATGTAGAATGTCAAAATAATAGAATAGAATAATAAAATATGCAATAACATTCCAACGCAACACCCTGTACCATAAAATTTGTTTTACGAGGGTGATACGAAAAGAACTCTGATACACTCGAATAGTCAGGAATTGAAGAGACCACTTACTTGGTGACAAGACGACAGGAAAGATCTGCTGGACGAGAGGTGACGGAAACAGTCGGAGACGGGCCTGTATTTTGAAAACGCTCATGAGTAACTCTTACATTCAACCGGTACGTTACATGCACTATAATACTGTTATGTTCTGCCGCTGCAATACTGATATTATCTCCCAATCAATGCTGATAGGCACAGGATGCTTTCGAACTACATCAGAGGCTCCGAACATAACTTGGGGATGATCTCAGTATATTTTGAAAGATGTCAGGCGCAATCCCTTAGTACCGCCCGCGTGGTACTCGTCCGTTATCTGTGCACACCAGAGGAAGACTTCCAGCCAAATGTGCCACACGAACGGCAAAAGCGCTGTCATGGCTTCACATCTGACTAGCACCCGCCAACATCCGCTTTACGGTAACACCTACGAATGCCGACTCGCAACCCCTGCTATTCGATAGATCTATCTAGGTACGTACCTCAACAAAAGAGTGAAGACTTTGACGTGGCGACACGTGTCTTAAAAGTGACAGAGGTAGATTGTACAAACAATCTACCTCCCATATCAAGGAGAACGGTAGCTTCCTACCGCATGGGAGTCAGTCCAAGATATGAATCCACTTGGATGATGCAAATTAGCTTCCGCAATCTGTCCTCATGGTTGCCGCAGATTACTAACTACAGTCTATCCACATGGGTGATGCAGATTCTTATCTACATTCTGTCCGCATGGGTGATGCAGGTTTTCACCTACATGCTGTTCGCATGGGCGATGCAGATTACCATCTGCATACTGTCCGCATGGATCGTCGAATACAAAAAGTGTGTCCCAGGCCGTGTTTGGAGCGGAAGCAATAGTAGTGCCTTTACCTCCCAGGATCCCGCTATCCTCCAACGGTGTCCACCAACACAGAAGGAGGGGCGTTCTCCCGCCTCCAGAGTGCAATAGGTTCGATGGACGACCCGGTCTCCCCATCGAACCTTCCAGAGGGTCCTGCACTTCGAATCAAGTGCTATATAAGTGGGCTGGTGTAAGGACAGGTACGCTAATGCTATTGATTACTGCGGGAAGGTGTACAGAATACTACATAAGTTACCCCCACCGTGCTCCCCAATAATCCCATGGTCCGTACCTTACTGTGCAATACAGCACCCCAGGTCTAGTTAGGGGCGTCCCACCTGCAGAGATTATTAGTTGGCTACCCTTTATCTTTATCTGTAAATGACTGTCAGATTCCAAGCTAGTTAATAGCTTTACCAATGCGGCTTATATCAATAATTATTATAATTAGCTTATGAAACTCAATAACACAATTGTAATGGTTAAGAGACATGCACATATAACGAACTACGGCGAATCAAAAGCTACTCGTGTGAAAACTCACCAATTGCAACCACAAGCAAAACTCACTGAACCACGCGTCACGAGGATTAGACGGACACTGTGTTTACTTTCTTTTTTTTTCATATTTTTCTCACAGGCATAAGGCGTAAGACCCTTATCCTATCTTTATTAGGTGCCTCAGAAAAATAGACACATGGTGGCCAACAAACTCTTCGTATACATAGGCGGGTACTTACAGGGTGAGTGTCATGCAGAGAGATGGTTAAAATGTAGTATGCTTACATTCGGCCATCCGACATTCACCTCGCCCCGAGGTGGTTAGTCGCTATCCCGCGACTCCGGAAGAGGAACTCCGTCGTCACCACTCTCACTGCCTGAATCGTCAGAAATACCTCCTGGTGTGCACCAAGGTTTCATCCTGTCTACCGCTACAGTCCTTTCATAATTCGTCCTCTTTTCAGCTCGGTACGATCCCGTCATATCCGTAACAATATACCGATCATTTGGTAAAGCCACCTTTACCACCAGCGGACCACTATAAGGGTTTTGCAACTTTCGGCTCGGCCCCGTAGCTGGATGTTGTTTTTTAATAAGGACTAAATCACCTGGTCTATATTTTCGCGGGGCCTTTCGCTTCTTGTCGAAACCGCGTTTCTGATTTAGTTGCGCTGCCTCTATTTTCCTAGCTGCTTGCTCTCTTGCAGTAACTAGGTTTTCGAGGAGCGTGGGAATTTGACCAACCTCGTCATTTAGTGACATGTCAATTCCTCTTCGAGGGCTATACCCTCTACGTACTCCAAACGTTGCTAACAATGATTTTAATGATCTATCACGAACCTAGTTATTGTTGATTTCACAGCCTTTGATGCAACAAATCTCGCGAAACCATCAATCACTACCAACACATTTGCATTTCCTTTCTTGCCTTTCGAAAATAGTCCTAGGTGACAGCTTGCCACCCCAGGAAAACAATAATGTCCGGCCAGTTAACGCAGTGTTTATGCACTGCGAAGTGACCCAAAGTCATCATGTGCAGCCTTCGCAACCTGATGACGCGTTACTTGTGGTACCATCCACTGTACAATTCGAACCATGATTCGATAGACTCGACCATCCCTCACCACCACAAATATCAATTCATATAGGTAGTACCTAGTTATACTTCCTACAATAAAGTGGTCTTGTGAATTGTTTGTGATTGTGCAACAGCTTGGGTGAGTTTATCTCACAGAGTACACAATTCTACTAATTGTCTCTTTGTTTATTGAGATATTGACTTATTTCATCAATTCATTTGAGAGCTTGTTATTAGACAATTGACAAACTTTCATACACACATTTATGTAATCATACTTTATTTTAACCTTGTTGCTGCATGAAACTCACCCTGTAAATACCCGTCTATGTATACGAAGAGTTTGTTGGACGCCATATGTTTATTTTTCTAACACACCTCATAAAGATAGGGCCGAGAGTTTATGTAAGGTCTTGATGCCTTACGTGTGAAAAATATGAAAAAAAGTAAACACAGTGTCCGTCTAATCCTCGTGACGCGTGGTTCAGTGAGTTTTACATGTTGTTGCAATTTGGTGAGTTGTTCACCGAGTATATTTCTGCATTTGTCCGTATATCATTGCATGCATGTTTTAACCATTGCTTTGAAGCCATTACTGATTGTAATATTGAGATACAAGGTAGCTAACATAGAATCTCTGCGGAGGACCCCCTAATGGGACCTGGGGAACTGTCTCAACTCCCTAATGGGACCTGGGAAAAGTTGAAACAGTTAGGTATGATTGTGAGATTACTGGGGGCAGGGTACCTCACCCTCTCCGAAGTAATCAGTGTCAGTAGCGTACCTGTCTAATTCCAGCCCACTACTTTAATTGACTTGGAGGACCCCCTAATGGGACCTGGGGTACTGTTTAAGTCCCTAATATGACCTGGGACTTAGTAACAGTTAGGTATGATCATGAGATTGCTGGGGAGCACGATGAAGCACACCTCATCGTCTCTGCAGTAATCATTGGCATTAGCGTACTTGTCTGGCTCCAGCTCAATTAATGAATTAAGGACCCCCTAATAGGACCTGGGGTACTGTCTCAACTCCCTAATGGGACCTGGGATAAAGTTGAAACAGTTGGGTACAATCAGACGATTCCTGAGGAGCACGGTGAAGGTAGTTAGTAATATAAACACCTCATCATGTCCGCAGTAATCACTAGCTGGCGTACTTGTCCGGCCTGGGAACAAGATATATTAGACAATTCGTGAGGGTAGGATGCTGTCCGCCCATTGTACTCATGGATTCATATCTTGGAGGTCTTCCATGCGGTAGGAAGCTACCGTTCTCCTTGATATGGGAGGTGGATCGCACTAATTCTACCTGTGTCAGATGTAGGGCATGTTCTCAGGTCAAAGTCTTCACTTATTTATAGAGGTGCGTACCTAGATAGATCTATCGCTAAGCAGATATGAGTTGCGAGTCACATTCGTAGGTAAGGCGCCGTAAATCGATGTGGCGGGTGTGGTCAGTTGTGAAGCCAAGACACACTTTTTGCCGTTCGTGTGGCACCTTTGGGTTTGCGCTCTCCTTTGGTGTGCACATATAACGGACGAGTACCAAAGTGGCGGTACTGAGGAATTGCGCCTTATATCTTAGAAAATACTGAGATCATCCTCAAGCCATGTTCGAAGCCTCTGATGTAGTTCGAAAGCATCCTGGGCCTCTCAGCATTGATTGGGAGATAATATCAGTATCAGAGCAGACTAACATAACAGTAATTTTGTGCATGCAATGTAGCGGTTGAATGTGGAAGTTACTCATGAGCGTTTTCAAAATACAGGCCCGTCTCCGACTGTTTCCGTCACCTCTTGTCTAGCAGATCTTTCCTGTCGTCTTTGCACCAAGTAAGTGGTTTCTTCAATTCCTGACTATTCGAGTGTATCAGAGTTATTTTCGTATCACCCTCGTAAAACAAATTTTATGGTACAGGGTGTTACGCTGGAATTTTATTGTATCTTTTATTATTCTATTCTATTATTTTGACATTCTACATTCTACGTTCTACATTTATATCATTAATGGTGCGATAATTCAACAGGTAACAATCTCGAAGTACGTCGCGAGTTGACCCTTCGTGCCGAACTAGTACAAAGGAGTGGATACTTTGCGAGTTGACCCCTAGTATCTTAGTGAGTTGGCCTCACAGTTATCATGATAATTCTCCGCCCTAGTGATTGGAGCTCTTGGAGAAGTATTTCGCGAGTTGACCCTTAATACCAAAGACCCAAGAGCTGCTCGTATTTGTTATATGGTTTTTGTATAATTACATAGTATATTATTTCATGTATTCTTTTGAAGATGTATTTCACGAGTTGATATCCCTTGGTTTCTGTAATAGGCGAGGAAACGGAACGGACACCTAAAAAAGTGTTATGCCGCTAGGTTTTTCTTTCACAGGCAATTGAAGTCTATTATGCATACAACAAATTTTTCACTTTTACAACCCTCCACCCCCCAACCACCCCAATTTCATCCCCACCCAAGAAAGGTAGAAAATTATGAGAACATCTAAAAACGAAGTTTCAGCTGTTTTCATATTTTTAGTTTTTTGATTATTGCTATGCTGCCACTGACACGATCTCTAACAACCATACGCTTTTTCCATCCTCACCACGGTAGTAATACTCTGTCAAAATTTCATCAGAATCAATTTAGTAGTTTCCACGTTACAAAATACAAAACGATCCAAAGCAATAAATACTCGTATGTACACAGAACATTCTAAGCTTAGTTTCGGTAATAGGTAAGGCAATGTTGGGATGGACCTAGAAAGGTGCTTTATGTCGCTAGGTCTTTACTTGACAGTTCAATTTCACCTCCCTCAAAAAAAATTAGAAAATGATCCGAGGCCTCCAAAATGCCTAAAAACGAAGTTTGATCTGTTTCTATATCTTTAGTTCTTTGATTATCGCAGCGCCACCACTTTGTATATACATAAGAAAATTCTAAATCCCTTGGTTTCTGTATAGGCAAATCTTGCCGTACCTTCGAAATTATACATAAACTTATTACTTCCCACACCGATGATAGGTGAGGGCAGTATTGTGATCGCGAAAATTGTCGATTTTGAGATAATACGAGTACGTTTCTTGCACGTTTTATGATGTTTACATAACGAAAATTCACGTCACTCATTTCCGTCTGTCTGTCTGTCTGTCTGTACGCGTTTTTTTCGCCTCGTAAACTGGATAACCGCCGCATGGATTGTAATGAAATTTGGGCAGCAGTATGATGTGGGGTCGTAGTAGGTAATGCTACTATAATTTTGAAAATCGGTGCATGGTTGGGGGAGTAATTAGCAAAACACAAAAAAATCAAATATTCCTCCAACTTTGTTTTTAGGCGTTTTAGGTGTTCTGATCATTTTCTACTTTTACTTACACACCGATAGGTCAGGGGAGTATTGTGATCGCGAAAACTTTCGATTTTGAGATAATTCGTTTTTTTGGGCGTTTTATGATGTCTGCATAACAAAAATCCTCGTCACTCATTTCCGTCGGTCCGTCTGTCTGTCTGTCGGTCTGTCCGTCGATCTGTCAGTCTGTACGCGTTTTTCTAGCCTCGTAATCTCAGTAACTGCTGAAAATAGGGATACCATATATGTATGTATGTAGCAAAACCTATGGGGTGCTATTTGAAAACAAAAAGTTGGGGGTATGGGAGCTTTTGGGAATGACAGGAAAATGTTTTGAATGCATGCTATGATAGACACTATAGTACCTTTAGAATTACAACTCAGTTTGAACCGTTTTTCGTTACAAAAATATCACCTGTCAAGGAAATTCAGGGACACCCTGTCACCCTGTATATTATTTGTAGTCTCTGGTCTCTGGTACAACATCTAGCGAGGATTAAATTATTATTAGAAATATATTTGTACGTCTTGTACTTATTGCGTAGTAGGTACGGTTATGTATATGAGATGGAGAGTTTTCAAATAAATGAATCACCAAGAAGAAGAAAGAAGACAAATCGCGAAACCATAACCGATGGCAGCGGATATGAACCGATCCAACACCAGGTCGTCCGTCGTGCTTCCGCGTCGCGAGTAGTCACCTTCTAGACAAGGGCAAAATTTAAAGGAATGCCGTGGGCAAGGCCGCAGTGCAATCAGTCACTGCTTGAAAAAGCTCTGGGCAAAATTGGGTTCGGAAAGGGGGTTTGCGGCGTAGGAACGGCACACGTAGGGCGTGAGCTCCACGGAGTGCGAGGTTGCCTGGACGAGGGATTATGGTGGTGGGTGTCCTACGAGAACTTTTCCGTCCCGGTTTTGTCATGGATCATCGACCCAAGATCCGTCAGTAGGTCCGTGCGTCAGTTGAGTTTTCTGATCGGTCCGATATCGGCAGGGCTGCCGCCTACCAACGATTACGTCAGACAAAAGGTCGACCGTCAGGTCTATTACTACACCAAACCTACTCTTTGACTACGACTACACTGTGCCGTCACCCGTCACTCCCGTCAGTCTGTGACCGTGAGTAGTCCTGTCACCCGTCCCCATCCGGCAGCGTTGCCAGATCGTCTACAAGTGAAAAGGTATAAGCCCCGGTTATAGCTGAATTCAGATGCACACGACAACCGACATACAACACACGACGAACTGACTCTGTCGTATAATCTAAAATGTATCCATTCACAGGAGTCCGAAGTTTTCGTACGAAATTTGGTTACAAACTTGGGAAATTTGTATTTTCATAGTTGGTACCTATTAAAGCAAGTCTGTGCCCTGAAGAAATAGGTTCGCGAACACAATAAATTCTACTGAGCCGTGGACCAATAATTTGAGGCAGAGATTTAAATGCATTACTTGACATTCGCAAATAATTAAAATATTTTTCTATGTCAGTTAGCTTCATCTCCTGCAACATATTATGGTACACTCCTTGCTTCTTCCTATTTTTAAAAATGTTTTGAACCCAAATTCTTCGCGTTCTTCCTTTTTTCTTCATTTTTATCCATAAGAGGGATAAAAGTAAAATATTTATTGAATTTACGTATTGCGCTCGCTGAATTATCATTTCCGAATACAAATGAATGAAGATTGTCAGCTGTCAAATTACATACGACATCGGATAAAAAGTTAAAATATTTTCAACTTATCCGACCATCGTATAAAAGTTAAAATCATCAGACATTTAGTTTGGCGCCAATCCATTTTGAATATTTCAACCAATAGGAGCAGTTTCGTACCGTCGCCGTCGTTTTGTCAGATGTCGTGTGCATCTGAATTTAGCTTATAAGTCAAAAATTAGGTTCTTCGATAAAAATGGATGAAAATTATTATAATATTTCTATACGTGGATAAACACACATGCGCCCCACACAATCTCATAGATATTTATTAGGGTACCTAAGTAGTCAAATCACAACTGTTCAATAAATAAACTTACCATTCCTGATTAAACACCATGCATTAGAAAAAGAGCTCGAGATGACACATCTGGAAATAAAATAAAAAATTTCGTCAGTTACCAATCCATCGACAAAGTGAAAAGTTGGAAAATACGTTTAATAAAAGAACAACACGATATTTCATACTGACTTGCAAAGACCGAACTAGGAAATATGTCTTCAAAAGCTCACACTATTACTAGTGCCGAGTATTATCATGATAACTGTGATATAGGTCTTCACTGATATACTCGAGGTCAACTCGTAATATATCCATTCCTTCCAACTAGGGTCACCTCTGGACACGACGTACTTACAAAATATGTTATTTGTTCTTATGTCACAGACATTCGAGAATTAAATTATGCAAAACTTAGTCAAGTCTTTTTATTTGTATACAAAATGCCTCCGGATATTCAAAGTTTCAAATTCGGTTTTCTCGAATACTACTTTTTGTGAGATTCACCTTTTAACACCTCTACCCTTCATTCGTTATGTCCGTTTCTTTCTGTTGAAGATGATTCGTGACATTCGCGTTGTACCCTTGAGCGGTGGTACTAGGAAAGTTTTGCAATATGGCGCAACTATGAATCGCAAGAAGCTGCGTGTCGCTGCATGCTGAGTCATGTTTACACGTATATAGTCGCGCCAAATCGATGAGCTCAGTTATTCATTTGTAGGGAGAGTGTAAAGCATTTACGATGGCGACGTGGTTATGAAATGAGATATAAGGGCAGTTTTGTGTTATAATTTCGTTCGTGATTTAAATTGACCAGGTGGTACAGGGGATTCCAAAGAGGATAGATATTTCACTCTGGAGGATACTGAGAGGCCGAGAAGGCCACAAGTTTCTGTTAGAGGGTAATACACCAGAAATTCGTTCGATTCTGCATGATCATTTGCACGTAAAGTTACTTTGTTCTTTTTGGGTGCTTTATCAACTAACTAAAGAGCAGACGACATGACGTGGTGTTACTACAGTATATTCAAGCCCAAGATAGACTCCACATAAACATTTCGCATGCAGCATTAGCGTGGTTACTGTCCGCTGCCATCTGCGAACGCGCCAGCTATAGTCCAGTGCAATTATGGAATTTTATATTACTATTTAAAAGAGTTGCCCTATTAACCCATTGCAACTTAATAGTAGTAAAAGTTTGAAATGATCATTTAGGTCATGAACACTTGACATCGCATATTTGGATCTGATTTCCAGTCAGTCTTGGGGGTTTTTACTTGCCGGATTATTACATACAATTCACACATAGTGTACTGGACCCTACCGACATGAGCCGATCACGCACGCGAGCTTGTTTTCATTTGGCCTAGCTTGGCTGTGAATACAGTATAGGTGCCGGGAGATAAATAAGTTTGATAAGGAGCAATAGCGGTATGTGAACAGCATCGTGGCAGGTGACGAGACTTGGCTGAAAACAAAATTTGGATATTTGATAATAATAATATTTATTCCTTAGAGGACAATTTTCATAAATCGTATTAGAGTAGTCATTAGAATAGACAAAACAATAAGGCAAACAATACAACAAAATTATGACTATAAAGTATTAAATATTAGCGGTCCAAGAATTCCTCAATAATATGAAAACAATGTTCTCGTAAAAAAGTTATTACAGATTTCACAAATAAATTCAGATTACAACTTGATTTACAACTCGCAGGTAATGCATTATATAATTTTATCCCTAAACAATCACGTGCATTACTACCTATTTTGTCTTTCCGATATGGTATGTATATATTATGTTTTCCGCGTATTTTGGTTATGGATATCACTGAATATGTTATTCTTTTCTATATTTTTAAAGAAATACACACAGATTTCTAAAATTAACAAACAAGACAATGGTTGACCATTTCAATAGAGAACATTTCCACATGACTGGTCATTGGACATTATAGACGCGAAGAAGAAAAACCAAGAAAACACAGAGAAAAACTATAGCTATAGTACAAAACTTGCCACAGCTAACTACGGAGAACTTCAATAATTGGAAGTTGAGTACACACACTTATGGAGGAAAAACAGGTGATTGAGGTTTTAACTATGGAGGTACAGGGGTTGACAAGCAAAGAACAGAAAAAGGAATTTCTCAGAAAAGATGCTAGAGCAAAGAGCATACTAATTGTACAGTGCATAACAGATAAACACCTGGATTTAGTGAAAGATAGTAAAACAGCTAAGGAAACGTTTAAAGTGTTGCAGGATATGTTCGAAAGAACAAGTACATTTACCAAGTTGCATTTGAAGAAAAAGCTATTATCATTGAGGTGTTTAGCAAACGAATAATTGGATTTTTTTAAAATTTGACTCTTGTGTGAGACAAATAGAAAACGCATGAAGCAAAATGGAAGAGACAGACGAAATATGTCACTTACTATTAGCACTGAATGAAAATTATAATTCAGCAATAACAGCCATAGAAACATTGAAGACAGTAGTAACAATGGAGTTTGTTAAAGCAAGGCTATAGGATGAGGAACTGAAGCTAAGCAAAATGGAAGAGACAGACGAAATATGTCACTTACTATTAGCACTGAATGAAAATTATAATTCAGCAATAACAGCCATAGAAACATTGAAGACAGTAGTAACAGTGGAGTTTGTTAAAGCAAGGCTATAGGATGAGGAACTGAAGCTAAGGAGTAATAAAGCAAGTTAAAAAGAAAGTGATGTTGCATTCAACAGCTACATCAAATGCTTCAAGTGCAATAAAGTTGAGCATAAATATTTCAGAAGTGGTGCCGGTAGTGGTGCGAATTATGGATACCAGAGAGAACGAGGAAACAATAGATATCAATCTACGTCTACAAGTGGAAATGTACAGATAGCAGATGAAGAAGATGAAAAAGAAGAAGAGGGACAAGGTCTGATTTCATTTGTGGCTTTGACTTGTGACAAAACTATTGATAACTTTCTATGGATTCTGAACTCTGGGGCAACTAAACATTTGATAAAAGGAGAAATGTGCAAATATGCTAAAAATATTGTGAAACTAGATTCATGCTGCCAGTGATGAGGGTATGGTCATCATCACAGTCACAATGTCTTAACAGACATGTTGTGAACTCGTAAAATGCATTTACACATTTTATGAGTTTCTCTTGGGATATCTTTAATGCAGTAGTTTTTCATTTGCTTTCTGCATCCTCATGCCGTTGACCAGATGGTATCTACTGGTTCAACCGCCTTTAGGGGCAATTTCTCACCCCAAGGACAAGAAGGTGTCCTAACTCTTCTCAACTCGTCCACCCAAAGCTGTTGGTTGAGAAGAGGGTACTGCTTATTCCGACAGAAGTTCGGTTTTAGTCGCCTTTTACGACACGCAGGATATACGATAGGAGATATTCTAACCCGCCCTCACACGCGCTGATAGCAATGGAAAAAGGGAGAATTTCTTGGCTTTTGTCAAGGTTATAAGATACAAATAATTGCATTGCTAAGAAGGAAGGAATAAAATTGTCTGTAGGCAAATTGGTGACAGCAGGACATAATGTTATATGTATTTAACAAAGAAAATGTGAACATTATTGGAAAAACATTCAAGGTAGGTAGTGAGAAAGTTAATAATCTGTATATATTGCAGTTTGAGTACTTTGTTAATGATAAACATAGTGAATTAAGTGGAATGATAGCAAATACGGATCTGTCAATATTATGGGATCGAAGATTAGGACATTTAAACTATAATGGAATGAAAAAGCTACACACATAAAAATAATTTCTTAGATGGAGCACAAATGCTTTAATTCAAGTATACCATAACTTCCTATACGCGCAAAGTTATGCTAATCTTAAAGTGAGAATACGATATCTTTGACCATATAAGGGTTAGATTGAGAAAATATCTTCAATGCAAAACTGGGAAATTCTTGATAGTAAGAATACCAAAATCCTAAATCAAGCATATGGTAATCTTGACCGAAGTATTTCATAATCTTGATTGAAGCATTTCATAATCTTAACTGGGAGCATTTCGTAAACTTGACGCATGTAGCTCAACTTTATTCTACAATTGTGATATTCTTGGATGAGGAATCTAGTAGTATTAATTTGAGCATTCAAACTCTTCCATGAGCATGTAGAAATTTTTCTGGAGAAATAGTTCTGCAAAATTTCTTAAATCACTTTTAAGATACTTAGTACTTATCTAGGAACACCTGAGTCAGGTCTTCGCGCCCAACTTTTTTAATAGCTCATTCATGGTTGGATAGATCCAGTGATAAGGAAGCTAATGGAAAGTGGGACGCGACTCAAATGGCGGTGGACCAGCACTACCGGCAGATTCGATGACTGATGGTTAACGGTGGTATCATGTGGCAATGGCAATTTTTTAACAGTTTGACTAGATACTATTATGTGCTATTATGCAGGATCCAGGATGCAGGTGTTAAGCTACGGTGCTAAAGACGGTGGCGAATGCGACAATCCGAAAACCGATAATGGCGCGGCGGCGCGGACGGGCAACAGGCTGTCCAGTAGAGAGGGTGGAGAGGTTAGGGTTGACCCGTGACATGCTGCGGTCTGCGCACTCCGACGTTGGTAGACGTCAAATAAATGATTTACTTGATACAAATATAGGGTGTGCTTGTAGAACAGCGTTCATTTTCAAACCAAGATTATCATATTGTAAATGAAGGTTCGCATTTGCAAGCTGTCTATATTCTTGATAGAAATAAACTGGGCACCGCTGGGAAAAATGATAATCTTGATATAAAATTATGAAAGATTTGTTATTAAATTATTATAGCCTTGTTTGCAAGAAAATTGTATTTTCTTTCGGAGCATATTTCTTCAAAATAAGTATATAAATCAAAAATATATTATTCTTGATACAAATTTTCTATAATTTTCTCATCAAATACTCTTTTTTAGAGTGAGAACCGATATTCTTGTTGTGATTATGTATTTACAAGAATATCACAATTCTTGACTTGAGAATTTCTTTTTATGTGTGTAGGTCTACCAATCAGTAGTGAAAAATGTGGGTATCCTTTGTACCATTCCCAATACTACGTTCCTCTCCGCTCCCACCCTTTCAGCAGACCAACTCTGTAGCAGTACCATTTATACGGTGTTTTTTTAGCGAGGCGGTCATTCAATTTCGCGACAGCCGGGCTTTGTGGTACCGGTCGGTGGTACCAACAGTACCAACGCGCTCTCTATCTCTTTCTGTGTCGATCTGCGCGTAGAACCGGTCTCGGTAGACACTCGCGTCGTCGGCGGAACGACTTTCCACTGATTTTCGAGCTTTTCCAAGCTTATTTCGGTAAAAGTACGGCAACGGCGGCGACGGATTCGGTAGTACCGCGATTTGTCCGGTTGATCCAGACCTGACACGCTCCGATAAGAGTGCTATTGATTAGAAATATTTTGAGTGGTACGTAAGCACAGGTCCACATGTGGGATTAATGTTAGTGCTTGTAGGTGTTGGCAGTTGGCATGTTGCTGCTAGGTAAGCGGGGATTAGTAATCAGTTAACTTCTATTTTGCATTTTTGTTAAAAATATGGTTAATTTCAGGGTGTCAGATGGAAGTGAACTGCTTTAGGGAACTGAGAAAAACCTGAAGCACCTTTATAGGCATAAAATATTGGCTCATACTGTGTGACTGAAACACATGACATAAACCATATTTTCAACAAAAATGGAAATTAGACAAAATGCAAGTAAGAAGGGGAGCACATTTGCATTTTAATATTTTCAATAATGATTACTACTGTGCAGCTATTCATATAATATATGTATCTTGTGAAATACAAAATAACTGACATGCTCGATTTATTCTCTTTATCTGTCGCCCTAGTGAATGGGATAACTAATTTGCGAATAAACGTTTTTTTTTTTGTTGTTCTCAATATGCATTCAAGTTTTCATCATGCATTATATCATAAATTACATCATTTCAATTGACAAATCTGCTTACCTACCAAAGAAGGTTCATTGAGAAACACAAAAATGTCCAAAAAACTGTAAAAAAACAAATAAAGTCTTCAATATTACATGGCGGTATACGGAAACAAGGCAGGCTTGGCTTGTCCAATATCAGCTGATCATGACAAAACGCCGCGTCATCATGGAATTGCTCGAGCCTTCAAACCTTCATCAAACGCGAACATAGTAGAACAATTAGATGCATATAACAATAATTTGATTTCAATAGCGATAGTGAAAAGTAATTTATCATTAATCATTGAGACAAGAGCAAGAAGAATAGGCCTGAATAAAGAAAATTTGAATCTAAGACTAAATAAATCATGGCAATACACAAAAGAAGAGAATAAGACATTGAAAGCCATGAAACAGATGACAGATCTGAAGTGCCACAACAGTGCTTTCTGAAAAGGAAAAGAAGACTGGGCGTCCCAAGGTCTGGAAACGGGACATAAGCTAATCGATAAAGTCGATAAACTCTCTATAAAAAGGAAGCCAAATATGATTGATTAGAATTAAATTCGACACTGGATGACAGCTGCGTCACACGTGGTCACGCCGGTAGCAGTGGCGCGCTCGATTTCTTTGAAGGTCTAGAAAGAGATTCGGATCCAATACAATTTAAACCTATAACCTATCATAAAATTCTATACGATCCGTATTCATTTTTTACAAATAGGTGTAACAGATTTTATTTTGAAATGTAAAGATATATTTTAATGATAAAATATTACTTCTCTGAATCATAAGTTAGATATGCTACTAGATATTGGAAGCTATAACTATTAGAGTAGTTGCTAATGTTTCGACTACATGATTGTGCAGTCGCTGACAGTTCTGGCACATTGTAGGTTATGTTTTTGCCAATTATTCTCCGTTGTGATTTTGACAGCGATTTCCGTATGTCGCTTGCCGTCCGCAAGATACGTAATAAGGCTGCCGCCGGGGTGGGCAGTTTTCAAATGAATACCCTGTATATACGTGTAGGGTATTCCGAAAAAGACCAACCAACTAGGATTAGCGTTCCACTTATACCATACTCTGTGTTTTCCATCAATGTCACGTTGAACAGCCAAGGCAAGATGACTTGCCCGGTTGTACCATATACAGGAAGTTATCGATATACAATACGTCACAAGGCTTGTAACTTGTTACGTCGAGTCGCCCGAATTATTCGATAATCCGCTCAGTTGTCAACATTCCAAGGTGCAGCGATATGTGCACTGTACAGGGTGGTCCACTAATAATGGACGCCGGCAATATCTCGATAAAAATATTATTAGGTAAACCGGCTAAGAGTAATCATCGGAAATTATTTTCAAGTTCTGCAACTAGCCGCTAGAGGCGTAACTGTTACAATCAATCAGAAAAAAAGGCTTTTTCTAAAAGAATATGCAAATAAAAGTGTACTATAAATATCACCGTTATGTAGAGTGGATACAATAATGTTGACACATTATGACATTATTACGAAAATCTTGAACTGTATGCTATATCGTCTTTAGCATAGATGGATAGAGGACAAAACTCTTAAAAAGTTTTCGGAAGATTTAACTTCCTAGTTTTTTCAAACAGGAGATATTATTAAAACAAGAATTACAAATGTGCTGTGAGTTTTTTGGTGCCCTATAGGAATGTAGGCTTCGACACAACGTTTTAGTAATCATTCTACAGATAATACTCAAGTAAAACCACCTGAAATTATAATTTGCCTTTCTGAAATAACCACCGCCCGCCAATAAGTGCTGTATTCAATTTTCATAATATTGGAATATTTAAAGAAACCTACTACAGTATAAAATTGACTATTATTTTTATTATTAAACGTTACATTTAGTTAGTCACAAGGTTCTATATAAACTCAACAAGCAAAGATAGTAAGAAAAAATCATTGTGAATAGATCTTAAAAATTAAGGCAAATTTTAACACCAAAATAAAGAAAAGTAAGACGGCATAGCAAAAAAAATAACAAAAAAAAACATAAACCTCATTCAGATGCGCTTACTATAGCTATTGTCAGTATTGTCCTAGATGAAAGATGGCGTCCATCGTTCACGATACACATGAACATACTTATAGAGAAACACTGAAAATAGGTAGGTATAGTTTACACGTGTGATTTAGGTTTAAGTATTTTATTTGTTAAGCTTATTGTTATTTTGCTTAATTTTGTAAGTTGTTTTCTTACCTACTATTTTTGCTTGCTGAGTTTGTTAATAAAAATAATATTCAAGTTTATACTGTAATTTACCTTTGTTTTAAGAGTTCCATTATTATGAAAATTGAATACAGCACTTATTGGCGGCTACTGCGCCACCTGGTGGTTATTTCAAAAAGTCGGAATATATTTTCTAGTAGTTTTACGTGAGCATTAGCTGTAAAATGATTACTAAAACGTTGTCCTTATAGGACACCAATTGTTTCTGAAACTCACAGCACACTTGTCACAATACTTGTTTTATTGATATCTCCGGTTTGAATAAAGTTATGAACTGAATCTTGCGACGACTTTTTAAGAATTTTGTTCTCTATCTATCTATATGTTAAAAAATGTATATATCTAAAATTTTCGTAATAATGCGTAATAACTGTTGTGAGGTCAAATACCACTCTCTAGCCTCTAGCTACTAAGGCAAGACCAACTGTCATTATTTTTATGTAACAGATTACTAGGTAAGAACAGCTCATTCAAACGAGACCGGCAGAACCTTTCTGTCGACTACTATGAGACCTAGCTTGTTTAATTCTGTTAACTTACACCAAAGTTATTGCCATTTAAATAAAAACTTCTTGGACGTTACCCCACCACTACATCTTACAAGATAGAACAAAAAACGCTTAACAAAAAAAGATCTAACTTTGTCCACTCTACATGCTGGTAATATTTATAATATACAGTAGAACGCCGACTACCCGAATTTAAATGGGACTGGAGTAGATTCGGACAATCGGACATAGACCGGTAATAAAGAAAAACGAACTGTCATGCATAGAATACACTTTATTGAGTTTAACAGAGTTCTGCAATAATGCTTCATCCACTTGAGGGCGCTTTCGAAGCATATAAACGCTTCGTTGTGAGATGGTACACCTTGGTCATGTATATTTGTACATATGTAGTGTCTTGCCTCTAGGTTTCAGCCATTGAAATATAGTCCTGAACCGGACTGTACTCTGTTTTACAGCCCTCCACCCTCAACCACCTCAATTTAAAAAAAGTAGAAAATGAGCAGGAACCCCTAAGGTTGCGTTTCCACCAGAGATGTGCGAGGAAGTGTTAAGAGGAATGTGCTTTTAACGAACCATTCGAATCGTAGAATTACCTCGCCTCGCTCAGCCAGCTCTGGTGGAAACGGCTTAGCGGAACGAGTTCTGCAATAATGCTTCATCCACTTGAGGGCGCTTTCGAAGCATATAAACGCTTCGTTGTGAGATGGTACACCTTGGTCATGTATATTTGTACATATGTAGTGTCTTGCCTCTAGGTTTCAGCCATTGAAATATAGTCCTGAACCGGACTGTACTCTGTTTTACAGCCCTCCACCCTCAACCACCTCAATTTAAAAAAAGTAGAAAATGAGCAGGAACCCCTAAGGTTGCGTTTCCACCAGAGATGTGCGAGGAAGTGTTAAGAGGAATGTGCTTTTAACGAACCATTCGAATCGTAGAATTACCTCGCCTCGCTCAGCCAGCTCTGGTGGAAACGGCTTAGCGGAACGAAGTTTCTGTAAGTACAAAACAAAGCATGTTGCGAGGAATGTGTTCTATTAATGTGTTTGGAGAGATGTTCGCTAGAAATCCGTTGCGAGGGATGCGGGCGAGAGACGTGTGCTGTTGATGCAGGCGACTCTGAAAAGAGCCCACTACACATCCTTGCAACGCTCATCTGCACACCGTTTCACAGCTCCACCACACATCTTCGCACCGCTCACCTAGCACATCTCTGGTGGCAACACCCACACCGTTTCATAGCTCCCCTACACATCCTCGCTGCGCCCATTTTCCTAGCACATCTCTGGTGGAATCGCAGCGTAAAACGCCTAGTTTATATTTTTATGACATTTCACCCGTAGCTCCTATTATAGGCTAGTTGATCTTTTCTGTTGTTCAATTTTCGTACCCATGGCTTTTGTTTACTCATCAGACAAAATAGACCCTGTTTTTTTTTCTCTTGATTGAAAGTTCTAAATCTCAGCTATTTTATTGGACTATACAGGATGTTCTATGACAAGTAGAAGATACTTTAGGAGAAGACTGTACATTTCCAACAAAAAAAAGTCATATAAGTCCGATTTTCAGCTGTTCAAAGATAAATTAAATTTTGGATACTTTCATTAAAATGCAGACCTCCAAACGAAAACCCTATTAAAACAATTTTTTATTGTCGGATTTAGGGTATTCGTCCTTAGAAAATATGCTATCACGTCATTATCGACTGAAAGCAATCATTTATCATGTATCAAACACTTCGCGGGATAGTGTCAATATCAGCATGAGTTGAAAAGTAACTTCAAGAAACGTTACAAGAAATGAGTTTATCTTAAAAAATCACCAAATCATTAACCGTGCACTTTACGGTGAAAAACATGCCCAACTTTCTAGTTATTCATTGCTACCATACACTTGTAAATGTGGGAAACACTGAGAATAAGATTTCCTTTAAGCTCTAGAAGCATAATTCGCTCATCCAAAGGAATACCGTCATAACTCAAAAAATGCAGATACAGTAGAGCAGTTTGAAGTTCTTCAGTTACATTTCAGTACGATATTTTTAATCCTAATCGTTTTGTGTTTGCAATACATCTTTTTTCGGGTAAAATGAACATGTATTGAAAGCTCGGATTTATAGAAATAACTTTATACCACCTTGAATAATAAAAAACGATACTTAATTTAATAAAATGCATAAAAGTGTTGCTTTTCTTCCAAAATATTAAACAAATGTAATGATAAACGTATTACGTTTCAATTTCAATTAATCCCAATAGTAAGTACTACATTATAACAAGTATGCGATATGGTTCTAGTTTTATTAAGAACGAGAAAATTAACAGAACTATTATTCCTTAAAGTAGATAAAAAGCCATTTATCACAAATATATCAATACATCAGACTTTGAAACTCTGCATTAACATCCCTAAGGATTTTTTTTGTGTAACCAAATGAATGACAATAAAATTAATAATCACACTTAACTTAAATCTTAAACATTTTTATAATAATTCAAGTGAAGCATTGTTTTCCTTCAGTAGTAGCTTCCTTTAGTTGTTCAACCTGCAAAACTGGTGTCTGGCTGCTTCTTCTAACATGTTCCTTGACTTAATATATGGAGGCTTCGAAGTTTTCGTTTTCGCGTGTAGTGATTTTGTCTAGTATTTAACCTACAAAACCGGTATTTGGGTGCTTGTTCCAACTTGTTTATTGAATTGCCGGATTGAGACCTCGCGGTTTTCGTTTCCCTCTGGCATTTGAAAAACTACTCGATTTAACTGTTCTGAATACTTTGTTTCTGTGAGGTACTTTGAGGAATCCCTACTTGTTCCACAATCCTTGTTGTTCGACTCCGGTATAAAAAAATATGTATAAATTTATGTATTTATGCAGTTCACAACCTGAAACAATACTATCTAAAAGAGTACATTCAGTGGAAAATGGGCACTTTTCGAAATGATACAAAAAAGCTAATAGGTTGCTCGTTTTATTATTTCAGAAAAGTGTCACAACTTAAAATATTACAACATGAAACTTAATTTATCCGGTAGAAAACTGTCACATATTGAATTGTGACAATGTTGAACTGAAATAATTACCACTAAGGGCCGGTTTCTCAATGTCCAGTTAAAAGTGTCAGATAGGTAGCTGCCAGATAGCGTTTCTATGGGTACAACTGTCAGATAAGATTTACGTGGATTCGTAAGTTCAACCCTCAATTGTTTAAACAATTTATCTGACAGATAACCGTTATCTTTCAGATAAATATTTGACTGGACATTGAGAAACCGGCCCTCAATCACTTACCTCGCTTCTGAAAAAAGACACAAAACAAAATAATACAGTTTACTCACAAAAAAACAATTACGGTGGCCTTAGAGATGTGACGTTTTTCTGTTATTTGTATGTTTCACCTTCGATAGCTGAAACAAAACTGAGAATTGTCACTTTAGATCCAAAGCGTCGCTAATTTTGGCATTTATTGCCATCTCGCACAATGTAGCCCAAGTTCAGGTGAATCGTTTTTCCAGTAGAAAATTTAGTATATCAGGAATCTCTTTTCGTGAAAAAGTATATTTTATTTTTTTTTTAGTTGTGACGGTTTTCCTCCGGATGAGCGAATTTATTCTCTGAGAGCACAAAGTTTCCACAGACCGTTTAGCAAAAGCTTGTCATCGGATTCCTAATTTTATAATGGGTATTTGAATAACGGACTATTGCTTAATGATTAGTCATAAAAAGGGAACTTCGATATAGGATCTTAAAATTGTATAATTTTAAAAGTATTATTCAAGTTCTAATTTAAGCTGAATTCTTCTTGAAAAGTCGCTAGATAATCTCTGAAAAGTTGGGTACAAGCAGAACATGCATGCCACGTTATAAAGTATCGTGAATTCATTCATGTATACACGACACCGATTCGGCTATTTTACCGAATCGTCTTTTTTCTACGAAACGCCTACTACACGAAAATTTCGCGATCACAGTACTCCCCTCACCTATCGGTATGGGAAGTAAAAGTATAAAAATTATTATTCAATGTTTATCCATTTGGTTCCTTATATTTTACTATATTTCGTACACGCATATCTCATAAGTTTTGATGTGTATAATCCGGTCTCTTGTAATAACGATAAAAAATGCAGAAACAATAAATTAACGGTCTGGGTATGGTGACCGGCGACGTGACCTGTTACAGCCCGTTCACACGATGCGGTCAAATCACCGTTTCGGTAATTTTCCACACGGTGAGCCTACGAAACGCCTGCGGCAATTTCGTCCTTCCGGTCGCGTGTTGTCACCGAAAACCGAAAGCTGATTCAGGAATAAAACATATTCGGTGGTAAGCACCCGAATGAGACCGATAGAGTGAATCCAAAGTTTCCTCTTAAGTAATCTACGCCTCCTTCGACGATACCAATACAATATTATTATAAACGTATTTACGTTCATCCGCAAGAAAACTATTCAAAAAATTAATCGAAATCCCGGGATCGGCTGAAAATCTGTTTACAACCGTTTTCTTTATGAACAATTGAACATATCAATAGGTTTGCGCCTATTCGTTAAAATTACCAAAACGGTAATTTGACCGCATCGTGTGAATAAATGTAAAACGAGCGTGTGTGTGTCCGGTGTCGGTGTACCAAACACACCAGCGACCAGTCGCCACAGTGTTGCCAGGTCTAGTGAAATTTCATTAGATCTAGTGATTTTTCTGTAATTTAGAGATTTAGTGAAAACGTTTATTAAAATGTCATATTCTAGTGATTTTTTTACACTGAAATTTTGCGTCACACATTTTACTGTTTTTAATACCTTAATCTTATAACATGGCATGCATGATTGCTTGATTTTCTGGCGATCTTTTAAGACGAATCCATTTTAAATTGAAACTTGAACTTTTCTTTTAAAGTTATACTATTTTGATACCCGATACCGAAGTTTTGGTTAACCGATTACTTTTTATGGCTAATCATGATGTATTCAGCAGACTATTCAAGTACTCATCACAAAAGTTAGAAATTCGCTGCCAAATTTTGCCAAATGCTCTGTTGAAACTTTTTACTAGGAAGGATGGGCATGTTTTTACCGCAAAGTGCATGGTTAATTATTTGGAATTTTTTAAGATAAATTCATTTTTTGTTTATTGAGTTCACTATTCAATATGTGTTGATTTTGACACTAACTAGCTCACAAGGTGTTCGATACATGATCACCTTCTTTTAGTCCATAATGACGTATTAGTATACTAGGACTAATACCAAAAATTCCAAAATCTGACAATAAAATTTTGTTTTATTAGAGTTTTCGTTTGGAGGTCTGCATTTTAATGAAAATCTCTTATAAAATCTAAACTGGAAACTGTTAGGAAATGGAGATGGTCAATTTACTAGCTTACTACCTTTACTATCCTTATTCTGTATATTATACAGGGTGTCCCAGAAATAACACGCCAGAGTGACATGGAAGGTAGATTGGCTTTAGACCAATCAGAAAACATCGACATGACCTTAGTAAAAGTCTTCTAGTTTTCGAGATATTGCCACTTTTAAGGTTTTTCAAAAAATTCCTACTTTTGCTCCTTTTGTTGCCTGTTATGGTTATAAGGATTTGCGGACTTATGATCTTTTTTTTCTCGGGCTACTATTAATAGTTGTTTGAGACGACAAGGTATTGACTTCATTGAAAAATATCACGGTATGTTAAAAAAACAACCGAATTCTTAGATTTTGTGTCAATGCGAAAACCTTAACCAAGGTTTAACTGATTACTGTGACAACGAATGAACCAGACTGAATCAGCAAATGCTCTTAAAAACCAACCTACTTAATGCTCTTTCAAAAATAGTATAACATTTATAGGTTCTTTTTACTAAAAATCGAATAGCTCCAAGTTTTGACATAGAAGTCGTAATACTTCTACGTCTAAAACGCCTAGATACATTGTCCTTTTTAATTCGCTGTAGGCATCAAAATAATAAATAGAACATAAAACTGGTTCTTTATTTCCATTTATTTTTAGTCACTATAACAGATTTTCAAAATGTTTACCACCCACTCTTATACACAACCTGCATCTTCTTAAAAATTGTCCCTTAAAACTTGTCAAATCTAGATCAGCAATTTCGCCTGCTCCTTGATGGATTCGTTGTCGCATTTCATCGGCTGATCGAATTGGTTTTCCATACACTTTATCTTTTAAACATGCTCAGTAAAAAAAACCAGAGGGTTCATGTCTGGAGAGCGTGAGGGCCAAAAAACTGGTCCTTGCCGGCCAATCAATCTGTTAGCGAAGGTTTCATCAAGATAAGCCCTTACTGCACGACCATAGTGCGCAGGGCACCCATCCTGCTGTAACCACATCACACAAGTGGCAATATCTCGAAAACTAGAAGACTTTTACTAAGGTCATGTCGATGTTTTCTGATTGGTCTAAAGCCAATCTACCTTCCATGTCACTCTGGCGTGTTATTTCTGGGACACCCTGTATAATTTGAGTTGATTTTTACATATGTAGGTACTAAGATGTTACTAAGTATGTATTTTCGCATTTTCATTTACAACCTGGCAACACTGACACCACTACACCAGCGACCAGTCACCAGTCTGCTGGCAGCAGCGCAGCAGGCAGCAGCAGCTTTGTCAAGGCCTGTCCATTTAAGGAGGCTGCGACTGCTGCGAAGGGCATACATTTATGCTCCGCACACGGTTGCCACATACCTCACAGAATCTCAATATACTTATGCACCTCTCAAAAAAATGCCCAGAAATGGCATTCAGGAAGAAATCAGATAGCCGATATTCATTTATTTTATTTATATTAGTATACTTTACTCAACTTACCTGTTCATTGAAAATAATTAATCGACGAATTTCAAATAACATTTAATGAATATTTTTAGTGCTATGTATCGTAAAATATTAACAAATACAATTCTTAGAAATGACCTGGTGCCATTTGGGCTATTTAACCATCGTCGATACGTTCGAGGAAGAACCACTTTGCTCGATTTCACCAGTCAAAATTTCAAAATCCCCCAAATAAATAATTTTTCCCCCCAAAATTTTAAAAGTATCTTCCAAAAAAAATATCGGGCATTTCGCGTTTTTAAACCACTAAATAAAAATTTGGTCATATTCCTGTAGGATACACCCGACAGAAAATCCTGATCTGCAAGAAGAAAATAATAGCTATAGTGGAATTATGGAACGTGCCGTTTTGGACATACAGAAGACAGTCACAGCCAAATGGAATACTGAATACTGAGCTATGTGGGGTACACAAATCATTAGTGACACTTGACGACTTGACAAAAATGGTTTAAGGGCTGATTTTGGGAAAGGAGAGGCGTATTGAGTGTAGAGGAAATGACTGACAAAATGAAATAAATAAAACTATTGTAAAACTTTCCTGGTACCCTTTGTTTAAACACATATGTTCGATCGAAAATTATAATTGAAATAAAGTCAGCTACATGAAACAAGTATTGAATGGACATTAACTTATTTCCATAATAATCACACCGTTCCAACGTGTACACATACGTATGAATATTTCGTTAAAAAAAACTTTGTTGTCTGGTCACATAAATGCTTGAATGATCATAACAATATTTTGATTGCTCACTTCCTTAAACGGCATCTCAATGACATTAATAGTAATGTGTATATACAGGATGATTGGCGTAAATTGTTGGTTAGAATCTTTTATACTTGTAATCAAAACTTTTATTATTATTATTATAATACTCATTTCTCTCGCATGACTGCGGTAGCAACAAATGTTGACGGGCTGGGCCAAGTCAACACGTGTACTATTACGGATCTGAATTTAGGAAGGACCGTACAATATTACAAGTCTTCAGGATTACAGACTTTTGGAATATTTTGTGTAACCTTTCGTCCAGGCCTATCTGTTGTAGGTGTGGTGTAAATGTGTTTGGTGTAAGGCCTGAGAGACCGATATAATTAGGGGAACAATAGTAACTTTATTTTGTTTCCAGAGTCGTTTTATTTCTATCGCAAGGTCAATGTATTTAGATATCTTCCCAGCCTAGGCGTTTTCGATATTCATATAGTTGGGAATAGCAATATCTATCAAATAGGTAACTTTGTCTGCCTTCGACTAGAATACTATATCTGGCCGATTTGCCGGGATAGTCTTGTCTGTATCTATTTCAACGTTCCTGTATAGTTTGTATTGATCGTTTTCGAGTACTGATGTCGGAGTGCATTTGCAGTAAAGATCCGTGTTTACAGAATTACAGACTTGTGGAATACTTTATGCAACTTTTCGTCCAGGCCCAACTGTTGAAAGTGTTTTGTAAACGTGTTTGGTGTAAGGCCTGACACCGACATAATGAGGGGGACAATAGTGACTTTGTTTTGTTTCCAAAGTCGTTTTATTTCCATGGCATGGTATTTAGATATCTTCCCAGCGTAGGTGTTTTGGATAATCACATATTTGGGAATGGAAATATCTATCAAATAGGTAATTTTGTCGGCCTTTGACTGGAAAACTATATCTGGCCTATTGACTGGGATAGTCTTGTCTGTATGTATTTCAACGTCCCAGTATAGTTTGTCTTGATCGTTTTCGAGTACTGATGTCGGAGTGTATTTGTAGTATGGATCTGTGTTTCCTATTAGTTTGTTTGCTGTGGCTAGTGCTTGGTGTATGACCTTGGTCGCAGAGTTATGTCTCGCTGTGTATTCGGTACTGCATCCGCTTGTTATGTGATCTATTGTATCTTTCCGTTGGTGACATTTTCTGCAATAATCGTCTGTTATTAATATTTATTATTATTAGTTATTCATACGTACCAGTACACATAAAGGTCATCCTTGAAGGTAAACCTTGTATAAGTGTATTGGCTGATAATAATTAAACCCAACCTTGATTCCAATACTTCAGGGTCAACATAGTCAAAGCTTTGAATCAATAGAATCGATCGAAACCTTCTAGATAAGTTAATAATAGTAATAATAATAACCCCCATCAGGTGTTAGAACGTTGACGCTCGTTTGGGGGCTTAGAAGGTGACCTTTTGATAAGCCAGCAATATCGGTTGATGGTTCATCGGAGGCTTTAATACCACCGCGGAGTTGTTATGCCGACAGGGCTCGAGATCAAGAAGTTACTCCAACCAAGTCTAGCACACTCAGGAAGCTATGGGCTTGGTAGATTTTACATACCCTACCGAGCACAAAGCTCCTTTCCCCAAGCTATCCTGACCTCGGTCAGAAAGGGATTTGGCAAATCCGGGGAGAGATTCCACAGAAGGCTGAGCGCCGGTCCTTCTGTCACACACTGGGATTGCGCCGCACACTTCAACGACCTGCGCAAGGCATGGCTGGGGAACGTTGTGAAGGATACGTAGCCGGGGGGCTTGCCTTAACCGGCCGGCCCGTGAGGAGAAAGCCTCATCAAAACGCGGTAGTGAATTCGCAAATCCTCCGGAACACTTTGGGCCGACTTCGGAGTAAATATAAGTCCCTTCTCTCCTGGAATCGGCGTCACCCGGGAGAGCGACATTAAAATCGTCCCTACTCGTGGGAACGCGATGGATAAAGTTAGTTTTTCAAACAATCAACGACGGCCTAGGGTACGTCGATTAAACTCACCTGAACCCCAAAATCAAACTGCGGATGTTTTGCCGGTATAGCCGGCAACCACTAAAGCTGGTAAACCAAGACGGCATTTACAGTGGACTACTCAGATGAACAAATCTGTAGCGCACTGTTACTATACCGCCACAAAACTATAAACCATCTGTAGAGGCTACAGGCATGAGCTGTACAGGCTGTTTATAGCACAATACCCACACCTCTCAACACGTGTAACCGAACAAGGACTTATTGATCAAACACGAGTCATAACAAAGAAACAACCGTCTTACATCGCAAGAACTACAAGTTATAAAGAGCCTTGTATCCAACGAAATAAATACTGCCCCACCAAATGATTTGTTAGCCGATGCATCAATCACAGAAAGACAAAATATTCGTACCCGAAATAACCAGACTCCAAACACAGACACAATCAATAACACCAGCATGCACTAAGATGTGCATTCAGAACAAGAGCACATACCAGATACACCAAACCAGACATTGATTAACTTACCTTCCACAGCCACACAAAACCAGAGCATTACGCCACCATCTTCCATCACACAATCTACAGAACAAGTGTTAGGTGTTAGGGATCTCCACAATGATACACTGGTGATGGCAGAAACAGTTTTATTACGTCCAAACTATTACAACCTTCGTCACCGAATTAACCGAATGAATATCTCTTTGTTCTCGGATTTCTTTCTTCATGCCGATGGTTTCCCGCTAGCCGACTCAGGATTGGCTGACAAGGCAAGCGCTCGACATGTTGATGTAGCAGAATATATGATTCCTAACACTCGGCCATCCTGAATGCCTATCGTCCTCGAGCGGATCTATCCGGGATGAAGAAAACTAGTAGATGAGGCGTATTCTAATTTTGATTTAGATTTGTCAGCAAACGGACATTAGTCTAGATACAGTAGAAAATTATTGCCAGCAGATGAGCAGTCTGTATGTAATATTGCTAGCTCACAAATTCAAATTCCTTTTTCAGACTGAAAGACTGCTCATTTGCCAGCAACCTAGATGCCGAAGAAACTGCTCATTTGCCAGCAACCTAGATGCCGACGAGACTGCTCATTTGCTAGCAACTCGACGGCGACGAGACTGCTCATTTGCTAGCAACTCGACGCCTCTGAGACTGCTCATTTGCTAGCAACTCGACGCCTCTGAGACTGCTCATTTGCTAGCAACTAGATGCCTATGAGACTGCCCTAACACCTAACATAAGTGATGAACATACAATATACCAAATGGTGTGGCACCAATCCTGCGCGGCGAACTCCCTTACACAGACTGATTTTTAAAAGCAACACTCAACAAATATTACACACCATAAATTGCAGCATAATACCACAATTCTTAATAAACGACAGTAACCTAGAAGACAGCCATACTATTAATACTGTTATATATATGCTGCTGCAGCAACAACTCTCATAGTTAGTGGCCAAAAACTTCAAAAACATTCTAAAGACCAGCGAAGCGAATAAGTGTAGAACGGATTGCCTGGGATTGCCCGGTAGAGGAGGCGACTCGCGTTGGCAGTACCAAAGTTTACGGAATACATATAAGTTGGATCACTCTCCGTTGGCACTTTAAAGATCTCACATCAATGCGCTGCCGTGGCCGCACGCGCCAGTTAGTTTTTGCGTTGGTTTTTGCCCAAGTACGAGGGTGTTTTAGCGGGAACTTGCTAACGGCTGGGTTTTACGTATATACGAGGGTCATTGAAAGACTAGGTATTGACAGCCGATTTAGACATACAAATACATAACGTTTATATTGCTAATACACTAAGTTACATAAATGGATATCAAAAATCAAATGATTTCACATATTGTAGCAATTTCGTAGATAAGTAAAAATTGGTTCAAAGGTGCTGTATAGTATTTTTACCTTAATGCTTTGTTTATTTGGCTTATCTTTGAGACCACAGCTTATAAAATTTATGGTATGGTATATACGAACTCGTATGTACAATTATTTTAAAAGCTAATCATGTGGAAATGCTTTACTTGGATGTGAATAAATCATTTTTGACATTTTGCTTTTCAGTGTCATTCCAATTGCTACTGTAGAAACTAAATTGTTAAAGTTATCAATAAAAATATTTCCGAGCTCTAAAATATAATTTAGAATGTCCCTGGGTGGTATGGTAAGACCACCGAATGGATATGTTGTCTCACTATACGCTTTTAGCGTGATACAATCGTTTAAGTACCTTTTGGTCTTGAATTAAACACTTTAGACCCCAAGTGTGCTAGTTTGTTGGAATTGTTTTATCGGGAGAAACACAGTGGCAAAAAAAGACATAACATCTGCTCTAATTTACATCCTCAAAATTATAATTCTCTACTACTGCCAGTCCCGACATATTGCTTGTCTTAATCGTCGTGAAATACCCTGTATTTATATCCTTAATATTTCAAGGTTTATCACAAAATAAGCATGGATCTGATTGTCATTTTCCATCCGTTAATAGATATAATTGATAAAATCAAACTTCTAAAAATATTATCCATTTCCTGCAAACAAATCCGAGATAACAAAATCCGACATTTTTGAGACACTGTATAGACTTCGCGTTAAACACGTTCAACCTCTAGTTTGCGCCGCCCGTATCTCCCGGCTGACGTCGGTACACTGCTACCGGTGTACCGGAGAGACGGGGCAAGGGGCAGGCCGTTTTGATATTTTTGCGGGGTGATCCAACTTATATGTATTCCGTAAGCTTTGGCAGTACCTACTACCTACGTACCTACCGCACGTATTTGATGCGCGGCAGTCTGTTTCGCCGTGTGGTAGGGAGATGTTGTGACAGACTTTGGTGGAGGTATATATGTTTACGCTGGAATAGAGTTTAGGTGTATTTTGGTGTTAATAAACGTTTCATGCTTCGAAGAGTCTTTCAAGACCTAAACCTAGATAGCAAATATGCATCGGAAATAAAATCAGCACACTCAGAAAGGATCGGGCACACCTCGCGCAATACTCCAAGAATAACAACCACCCTTCAAAACACACGCAAATAACAATAAATATACTGAAATCAAAGTCATCACAAAAAACAATACCAGAAATATCTGATACACTTAAACAGAAACTTGCAGTTTATGCTGCTAGACTCCGCAGATACAGCGAATCCAGTGACTGAAAGGATGCTAACAATCTTGTTCAGAAAAGTGAAAAGCAGAACTACCAAAAAATAGCACCAAACAACCAGGTAACAACAATAGAACCTTCAAACAGAAAATAATTAACTGAGCTTTGGAGAAGCCTATGGTCAGAACCCAAAACACATAATGAAAATGCTACATGGATCAAACAAGAAGAGACACAACATTAACACATAACGGGACAGGGAAACGTTATTCTTGCAAACGAGGAAATAGCTGAAACCATAAAATATACCTACAATTGGAAGTGCCCAGGCGTGGATAATGTGCAAAAATTTTTGGTACAAATAATTCTGTTCAACATAGGAAGTGCTCACAGACCAACCTAATAGGCTTCCCAAACTCCTCACACAAGGAATAACGTATATAAAACCCAAAAAACGCAGATACCAAAGACCCTGCCAACTACCGCCCAATCACTTGTCTCCCCACCTTGTACAAAGTTATCACTGCAATATGCATAAAATTGAACAACACCTGATACAAAACAACATCCTGACTGAAGAACAAAGAGGATGTAGAGAACACAGCCAGGGTTGCAAGGAACAACTTATAATTGATAGTGTGATCATGGAGCAAACTAGAAAAGAGCATAGGAACCTCCATACCTGTTTCATAGATTACAAAAAAGCATTCGACTCTGTACCCCATATCTGGCTAATGAAAACACTTCAAATATATAAAATCAACCCAGGACTTCGTCAGTTTCTTAAGAGCAGCATGGAAATATGGCGAACAAGCATACACTTTCAAACTCAGGACGGCCATATCCAGAGGGATGAGCTACACATACGACGCGGTGTCTTCCAGGGTGACTCTCTTAGTTCACTACGGTTCTGCCTCTGTCTAAATCCGCTCTCCAACACACTTAATAGTCCAACTATGGTTTCAACATCAGACACCATAAAGCAGATCAACACAAAATCAATCATCATGGATGATATAAAACTTAAACTATATGCCGCCACAGAAGTGCAACTGAGAGAATTACTCAAAATAACAGAAGTTTGTACGTCAGACATTAGGACGGAATTCGGAATGATTAAATCCAAGGCGCTCCACATCAATAAAGGCCAATGGAAAAGCTATCCCGAAAAGGAAGCAGTAACTAGCCAAACGCTGGTCAACATGGATAAGGACGAAACGTGCAAGTACCTGGGTTTCAATCAGAACGTCAAGATGGACCATACACAAGTCAAGGCACAACTGACACAAGAGCTTAAAAACCCCTCATTAAACTATTAAAAACAAAATTGAATTCTAGGAGTCTCACAAAAGCCATTAACACATTTGCGATACCGGTACTCACATACTCCTTTGGCATCATCAAGTGGTCACACACTGACATAGAATTTATCATATACTCATACGAACATGACTCACAAAACACAGAATGTCACATCCGAACGCGTGCAAGGAAAGGCTCACCATAGACAGAAAACTAGGGGGCAAAGGAATTATAGACATACAGTCACTTCGCAGAACACAAATAAAAACACTCAGAGATTTTTCCCCACCAAACAAACTAACTTACATAAAGCAATAGTAAAAGCAGACAAAAACTACCACTTAACCTCTTTTGTTCCTTGGCAGACACATTCAATCACAGCAAGAAAAATAAACACCTGGTCGGCCAAGGTCATACACCAAGCGCTAGCCACAACAAACAAACTAATAGAAAACACATATCCATATTACAATTAAACTTCGACATCAGTACTCGAAAATAATCAGTATATGTCCACGTCCCAATCTATATTGGGACGTGGAAATACATACAGACAAGACTATCCTAGCCAATAGACCAGACATAGTTTTTCAGTCAAAGACCGACAAAGTTACATATTTGATAGATATTGATATTCCCAATGATGTGAATATCCAAAACACCTACGCTGAGAAGACATCTAAATACACGGACCTTGCCATGAAAATAACACGACTTTGGAAACAAAACAAAGTCACTATTGCACCCCTCGTTATGTCGGTCTCAGGCCTTACACCAAACATATTTACACAACACGTTCAACAGTTAGGCTTGGACGAAATGTTACAGAAAGAGGAACTTAGAGAATCAGAATATTAATAATAGAATAGAATAGAATAGAAGAATAGTAATAATAATATACAACTTTATTGACCAATTACATGGAGTAACAAAGTATGGAGTTTGATTGCGGATATGTTTAGTTAATCGTCTACTCATACAATTAACCACAAATGCTACAAATATAATCGATGTTTACATGATACAAATAATATTACAAAACATGAAGAAAGGTTTAAAACAAACTGGTAGTGCTAAAGTTGATTTCAACCCATAGACATTTTGGTTCCTGTGGTGGCATTTGTGTGGCGGATAAAAATAATAAATTATTATTCTGGCCGTGTTATAAACATTTAATAAGGTAGTAGTTCAGTCAATAAACCAATTAAAAAAAACTAAGCATTATCACAATGGGATATTCAAACAATAGCTTACTATAACTACCTAATTTAACATCAGTAAAAGGTTGGGCCTTTATCAGGAAAAGCGCTCGAGATGACATCTGGAAATTAGAAAGACACCTGAGTAACCATTTGATTGAGGAAGAATAAATTTGAAAAGTAGGTTACCATATATGTTTAATTAAAGAACATGACGTTATTTTGTGCTGGCCTGATTAACATAACAACCGTGTTAGTAATTGTAATAATTAACCACATTCACATAAATAGATTACACACAAAATAAATTTTTAAATACCAAATAGATATATGAAATAACATACTAATAATTAGGGGGTCCAATCCCGTACGTTACTTGAATCCTGGGATTTTGGGATTGCCATCTTGTAATCCCGGGATCCCGGGACTTTTCCCGGGATTCAAAATTGGTTAATAAACGTGTGTTTTTAAAATTTTATTGGTAAAGCTAACTTAAAAATACATTTTCTGGCAAATAAGCAAAAACAAAAACAAGTCAAAATAAGCAACATTAAGCAAAATACATTTTCTGGTATAAAAGTGAAAAAATAAGAAGCAAAAATAAACAATAATAAGTAAAATTCATTTTCTCATAAATATCGATATTATTAAATAATAATATAAGATACAAGTACAAGATGTTATTCGTGAATTTTATTTCTCTTCCTTTAGAAAATACTTTAAACTTATTGAATTGTCTAAAGTTTCATCTAACGTTGATGAACGGAATTTTGTCGAAATAGAACTGGCTGCTGCTTTCAGCTTCAACACTGGTCGGTGTATGATGCATAAAATATCATGTGCTTGTTAGAAGTTTGGACCTCGTTGGCGTTCATTTTGAAAAAGTTTTACTTTTTACAACACCCTTTCTTCTAAATTTTGACTAACCCGAATTGATGTAGGCAAAAAATGTGTCTGTGAATCTGTGTCTGTAATGCCTGGTTGAGTTGCTCTAAATGACACTTTCTTTTCGTTTGTTTCTTTTTGAGATGTACTAATTCTGGCCAGTGGTATATTATCTTCGCCGTCGCTACTTGATATTGCCCCAACCATTCTTGTATGGCTTTGAATACGCTAGAGTTACCACTTCTTGTATTGAAAAAGTTGTCAACCGTTGCTGTAGTCGTTTCTCAATAGAACACTTCAAGTCAATATTCAAAGGCAGTGAATGTTTGTTAAGCTTTCTTCACAGGTTCGTTCCAAAATTTGCTTCAAATCTTCCATTAACTGATATTCGTTTTCATCCAAAAATGTCGTTTATAAATTCGTCGAACGATATAAGCAGAGTAAGACATTGATTTATGAGGCATCGCCACATCGGGCCGTATTTTTTAGGAGGCAAACAATATTACAATTCCGGGGTCGAAATTATAATCACGGGCAATCTCGGGATTCAAAATTCGTCATTTCTACGAAGTCCCCTACTAATAATCTACAGAGAAACACTCCATCCCAAGGGTCATCGATATTAGATATCAACTCGCGAAATACCTCACCAAGAGATCAACACAGCTAGAACGGAGTATAGTTATCATGATAACGCTGAGATACTAGGGGCCAACTCGCAAAGTATCCATTCCTTTGAACTAGTAAAGTACGAAAGACCAACTCGCGACGTACTTCGAGATTATGTTATCTGTTTTTATATCACAGAGATTCAAGAATTGAATTATTGAACCATTAAAGATACAAATGTGTGTATGAAAGTTTAGTCAATTGTCTCGTTAACAAGTCCTGAAATAAATTGATAAAATAAATCAATATATTAATAAATAAAGATACAATTGGTATAATTATCCTGTGAGATAAACTCACCCTTACTTGTAACTCAACAATACACAAAAATAGCACACTGTTTCCAAAGGGACCAAAACTCAACTGGCAACAAAATTTGTTGTAATATTAAAAGCGCTTTATTTAACATCGTCACAATGTAGTGCTTCTATGATCGTAATATTAATAACCCATATGCCTCCTAATTAAGCTTCCAGCGTCACCTTTATGGTAAACGCAAAAGACTCCTCAGCCCTATTTTCCAATATGAACAAATAGCGCCAACGTTTCTCAACTTAACAAGTCTTTTTGTGTGGAATTACATTATGGCTATCGACTTGTAGAGATATACAGACATAAGCATATTTTGATATTCCAAACGTTAGAAAACATAAGGGTATTAAATTTGTTATAAAAATATCCGTAAACTTGCGAATAACTTTCAAACGGCTAACATTTGAGACATAGGGGCTTTATCAAAGTTGACATTAAATTCAGCATGAAATCGGAAAATATGTTAATTTATAAAATGTTCTCCGTTTGAAAAAATCTAGTTAATGATAGTTCTGATAAAACTGATGTACAAACGATTCTGTCCAACGGTGTGGGTGAATCAGCCTGTATCGGGTATCGTATGTAAATTTATCGTTAAAATTGTAGGTATGTCAGGCGCGGGCGACAGGGAGTCGATCGGTCTAGTCGATCGAGTAGGTCTCTGTCCCTGCGAAGATGACGATTCATCATCAGCTATCATCGGTGGCTTTCCTGATGTTACTCAGCAGATTTTTTTATGTTTGGAAAGATCGCCAATTTCGCAAGGTCGTTGACGTCACTTTTTGGCACGTTTACCATCGAGCTTTTTTTTATCGAATAACGTATCGGCAAAGCTGTTAGCTGTATGGCCATTTTTGTATTTATCAAGGTCTTGTAATCGCGTATTACTTAAAATATGCGTTTCATTGTTTTTACTTCCCAGTTCCCACTATGACGAAATCAATTATTATAATTCCAGACTTCGATTTTCGGAGCTAATATTGGCAATTGTTTTTTATATTGCAAGTAGGTGTGTAGTATGCCAGGTCATCGAACATGGCCATAACAAGTGTAGGAGATAAAAGAACAGAACAAATGATCATTCTGGGCGATAGCACAATAATCATTTGACAATCTAACAAGGTAGTGTTTCAATCGATAAACAAATATTTAAACAATAACTTGGTAGTACTACCCAAATTAACATCAATAAAAGGTTGAGTTGTACCAGGAAAGCGCTCGAGATAAACATATGGAAATTGAATAAAAATATACATGAGTAACCAATTCACTGAAAAACAATAAGTTCGGAAAATAGGTTTCAACCTGATAAAGGCTATCGGCTATCTGTGTGTATGTCAACAACATCGTGACAGGTGACGGGCCTTCGCTGGAGTATTACGATGAGCCGACTAAGGCTCAAAACAAAATTTGAGCCTTTGACATCTTGGAAGAACTTGTTTGAAGAGTTGTTTCACACGATGGAGAGATGTACTGAATGTAGAGGAAATTACTTTGAAAAATAAAATAAATAAAGTTGTATTGCAAGACTTTACTATACCTTATCCACCGAACAAACGGTGTAACCATGCAAAATATATGTAAATTTTTACTGTATGGTCAAGGGTTATATGCACACCGTATACAAAACTGCATACTGAGAGCAGTGATATTATTATAAACAGAAAAATTAAGTTCGATTTATCCGAGTAAAGCTCCAAAATATGCGTTTGAAATAATTTTTTACTCCTTTTCTTCAGTGAATGCAGTATAGTACCTCTTATGCTTATGCCTGTTCGATGCTAGTGCCCTCTGCAACATTTTTCAGGCTTATAAAAGCAGAAACAAGCAAGATATGTCTTATGATATCCTCGATATTTCTGAACAGCTCATATATACATAATATGTATTTTCAATCAGTTATCTAAAAGCAATCATTTTTCTGGCGCGGGTCTTTTTTCTTTGTCACTGTCCGATAGAAGCCTCGTTAGCGGCCGCAATTACTGGTCTGGTCGCTTGCGCCTCTGATTCTCGGAACAAGATTTAATCATAAAAATATTGTCAGTAGTGTGAATAAATCAAATGTACTCACTGCTCAGATTAAATATTTATGTTGGTAGAAATATCAAGAATACTCCTCTCCTCTGATTAAGATAACCGATCAATAAGCAACAATCATGTTACCTGAAATATTCCTTAGCATTTATACACACACATGTAATATGACAGGTAGGTATATATTTTTAAATGACCAACTAAAAAAAAATATCGTCGATATTATTCAGAGCGATGTCAAGGGTAGTTATCTACCTTATTTTAATTTAAATTTATATCCCAAATGTTGTTGTCGTGCTTTTTGAAGCAGTGTGTTACACTTATGATTCAAATATATTAGAGAGATATTGCAAGTCCTGAGCCTTATTAAAGACATCCTTATTTTGAAATCTACGCAAGCGCAAACGCGATAGGAAAGTCCTAATTGGGATAAGGCACGGTCTTATTAAAAACGCTTCTAGAGATTCTCTTATGTTTGTCCTATTACGATTTCCTCTGATCTGCATCCGGATCCGGATTCCGGATATGTTCGTGGTTGCTCTATTTTCTACTTAACCTGGATTTAAAAAGTATTATCCTTAGATAAGGAAAGAGAGGGGATACTGCACGCCCGTTTGATGCTATATGAATTAGCTGTGACCGAAAATGAATAGCTATTTGACAGCTGCTGCTGTGACTGCAATAACTCTATTTTGTGGCTGACCTAAATAGGGTAGGGTGTTATTTAAGTCCGGCTTGCAATAACTCGGGATTCTGCAGCAATTAGAATCTTGTCACTGCCGTCTGGCAGAATCTAGGTTTAACATCTTTTTATTGTATTAAATTAAATTGTGTGCACCGCATCGCTGTCTCTAGACGTTTTATTATCCTTTTTACATCCCACACTGTGGGGTAAGGGGAAGACTGTAAATCTATTACACAAAATTGATTCAATCATTAATTTCCGTCAGTCTGTATTTCTGTCTTTATACACCCGGAATCTCACTAACCGCTGCAACGATTTTTAATAAAAAATTTAAATTAGATGTCACAAGTAACTACTGCTAGTGTATTAGCACCTATGAACGGGTGCATTTGAATGCACGCAAAGTATAAAACGTAACAATCAGGCAGATCACGGTAGCAGTGCGCGGCGGCGTTTTGCGTTTTTCCACGACTCGGGTAATGGCCCCGACACTTTCTTCCATTTCACTTTTCATAATGATTAAAATGAAGCGTGACCACCGTCCATTTTACTTCTTCATTTGTTTAGTTTGTTTCCGTTTGTCGCGTCGCTCGTGCCACAGGCAGTGCTTCCTCTCGATCGCACCTGACAGTTTAGCTTTACCCTGTCTGATGCATTACATCCGCAGCCCTCCCGTCATATATATTAATACCATGTAAGTTGTTGTTTGAATTCTATTCTTTTTTTTGGTTTTTAATTACATGCATTCTGTGTCATATTTCCCCATCCATGAAGTCTGAAACATAGGTACAGCAGCGTATTTAGGGGAGTCCACCACTGCTACTTTCGCCAATCGGCTGTCTCAGGAAAAAACACAGTATATGAAAAAAAATATATTCTGAGAAGTTGGGTGTGAAAGTTTCTTCCTTATAACGATCACAATTAAGTTTATACTTATATTAATTTAAGTGAAATAAAAGAGTAATGCCTTGATTTAGTTATATTAGAACTCTAGTATGGATGGACTTGAAAGACTGCTGAGAAATAAACAGGTTTTTAAGAAGAAATGCATATACTGTGTTTTGATCTTAATAATTTTTTAGATAACATAATTAACGAACATAGTAAGTACATGCTGTGTTTTTACTATATCGCATGTATGCATTCATGGAAAGTTAATAACAGCATTAACACAGTAAAATACCACAATGTTTATTCGAAATGAACATTTATTGCACAGGTAATCTCACAGGCAGTTACAAAACATATAATCACCTTTATAATAATTTTAATAATGGTGCAGAAAATAAAAACTGGTGACGAGAATAACAGTGTGTTAAAAAAAGTTTTGATGAACTACATATTATGAAACAATTAGTTCTAAACTAAAAATTAACAAAAATTAAATTCTAACGCTGGCTGCTACTACTACCTGGCTCCCCCCATGTGGGGGCGGGTTAGGATATCTCGTATATCCTGCGTGTTGTAAAAGGCGATAAAAGGAACCGAACAACTGTCGGTATAAGCAGTAACCTCTTCTCAACCAAAAGCTTTGGGTGGACGAGTTGACAAGAGTCAGGTCACCTTCTTCTCCTTGGGGTGAGAAATTGTCCCTAAAGGCGGATTAATCAGTAGATACATGTGATCAACGGCATGAGGATGCAGAAGGCCAATGGGAAACTACTGCATTAAAGATCTTTGAGATATCCTAAGAGAAATTCGTAAAATGAGTAACGTGAGAAACTATTGATAATATTAGTGTCGGCAACACTCCAGCTCCGACTTAATGCATTTTACGAATTTACAACATATCTGTTAAGACATTATGACTATGATGATGATTCAGATCACTCGGTTGCTCAGTTTCAAGAAGATTTAGCCAAAAGGCACAATGATTAATGTTTTTCATTTTAGGTACTAGACCCCTGATTATAGTAAATTTAATCTCTGCATTTATACCACGGTAGGCACCTTTAATTGTCTATTTTGTCCAAGTTAGCCTCTCAAAAACACTACCGTTTAAGCCGCCAAAACAAACTAAAACCCTACTAAAACAAATGTCAAAACACAGCATCAACAATGGCAGTTACAAAACGATGATCTCTGATTGGTTGGTGCATTTACTGTGTTTTAATATCTAGCTGGCATGCAGATACTGTGTGGAATTTTGATAATTATTGTTGTTGTATAGATACTGGGTTTTGTCAGTCAAGATCTCCGTTGTATTGAAGTTTTGACTGTTTAAACAGACAGATCATGACCCAGTATGTACAAATTCGTCAAAACCTCAATATATGAAAAAAAATGCATATACTGTGTTTTTCCTTGGGACAGCCGCATTACTGTTTAATATCTACTCTGAAGAAATTTTCAGCCAAGCACTCGCAAACTCAGAAGCCGGGTAGTGATAAATGGGAAAAATATAAATTAATAATCTCAGGTATGCAGATGATACTGTTATAATTACTACCAGTTCGAAAGACGTACATAGAAAAACAGCAATTTTGTAAACTTATAGTATGCCACTGCATCTAGCACTGGCGTACATGGTCGAAAAAAAAACAAAATGATTTCCTTTCTACCGACAGTCGGACGAACAAGTCCGTGCGGCGTGCGCGTCAGTGCTGGACGGCGCAACTGTGACCGTCTTCGTTAGATTTGCCGGATTTGTTTTTTCGATTGTTGTCGGCCGTATACGCCAGTGTAAATAATCGGTCGCATACCGATGCACTCTGACCGTAGCCTTAGGCTGCGTAGCCTTATAGAATACAGGCCCGTATCAAAAAAGTGATGGGTCATTTCAATCACCAGGTGACCTATCTAGAAAGATATAAGAGCATAAAATAATAAGATTCAGCACTATGCCGTCACTGGTAGGCTGCCCAACTGAGTGCTGGTGAGAATTCAAAAGTACAGGTAGAGTGAGTACATTTTGGTCATATATTTTTGTACGGCATTCTTACCGTCGATAGATCCATGTAAAATAATAAGAAAACGCGCAGTGCCGTAAGAAAATGGTGCGCCAGAAGTTGATTTTTTTTTATTTTCCGAAAATTTCCAGGGTAAATTTGGTCATTTCATTTTGTACGGCATCAGTTTCATACTATTTCAATACTGCTTCTAATCCATTATTCCGCAACGCCGTACAAAAATCATGCGACAAGGGGAAAAAATCGAGGGTTGCAACCCGCTCTCTTTCCGTAGTCCAGGGGGTGATTTGACACAACATAAAATTAATTTATTTTGAAAGTATTTTATGCATTATTATTATTATTATTTATTCATACAAGTACCAGTACAAATAAAGGCCACCTTTGAAAGTAATAACTTGTATAAAGGTATTGGCTGATAATAATGATACATTAAATTTTTTACACTTCGTGACAGATCTAGCAGGTCTTCAGTAGCGGTCTTCAGTTCTCCAGCTTTACATCTCTTCTACGTCGATGTTACCCTCATCTGCCTGGCGATCATGGTACTCAGACATTTGGTTTATGGAGTCTTGCATGCATTCGGTCACTCGTAATATAATAAATCCTACATTTCGCTCTGACTGACAATTTCGAATATTGACAACGTCAAACATAGATAATAGTTTTTCATATGCCGTACATTTTCGTTGGTCCAAAGGGGAAAAAACAGAAAAAGAAAAAATAAAAAAATCCATATAACGAAACGTAAGGTGAAATTCATCACGATATTTTTATACGGCATTTAGATAGTTTGTACTAATTTTCATAGTCTCTTCGTGATTCTAGGTTCCTAGCTAGAAACTACGTAAATATGGGTTTGTATACTGTATATTTAGGGTGGACACTTCCTGATCCACACATTCAAGAATCTCACGTCTCAGTGTAAAAAACAGTTGCCAAATATATAACAATATTATGTTCCTCGATCTGCACTGACAGCTGTCAAGTTGACTCTATTCGATAAAAACGTGCGTATTATGAAGCGACGGTACGCAGTCAGCCTTAGATTTAATAAATCCTGCTTCGGAAAAAATGAAATATTTCCACATATCAAGTCGACATTTAACTTTTCTTGTTTTTCGGTCTTTTCAGGCCATTCGAGTTATTTATTTTACCTACACGTGAAAGCCTACATGAAGTTTATTGTAACAAAAGTGACACAAAGACCTGCATATTTGAGTCTGACTGGAGGTATACTTCTATAATATACAATATAATATAGAATGGCCAACGAAGAGGTATAATTTCATGTGTTGTTAACAAACGGCAAAGAAACAGCCGCCGCGCCGTTGCCGCCAATCTCTTTAACGGAATATCGATGTAGCAACAGTAACGATAACTGTTGTTTAATTTCTGTGCTGGGTGTCCGTTTTTTGACAGTTCAGCTCACTGCCCATTATTATCATTCGGTAATATTAACTGCTGCCTTATTGCGTGATTTGTAAGTAGGTATTTCCCACAACAATCGGCTGTAGCAGGAGGTATTGCTGAAGCATAAACTTTGGATTTGTTGAGAAACGTGTTTTTTGAATGTTGGACATCATGAAGAAAATTAAATCAATTTGATTGACTTAGTACTTCCCACATACAGGGTGTAACTTTTAAGGATGTCCACACCTATATTACCGTGTAGATCTTGCTGAGCTGATCATTTTTTAATAAGCAACATGGGTCCGCAAACGAACCGTTTCGGAGATAGCGCTACCGGAAGTAGTCCTTTCTGACGCCTGAAGTTAAGCAATTAATTCGACGCCTTGCGGCCAGTACCGTGGCCGGTGCGGTCTCCGGATCTCAATCCCCTGGATTTTTTCCTGTGGGGTCACCTGGAAGCACTTGTCTACCAAGGGGGTGCACCGCACACAACAGAAGATCTGATAGCACGCATCATTGCAGCAGCTGGAGTTGTCAGGGAGCAGCCACAGGTAATCAACGCTGCCACTGCATCGGTCATCCATCGAGCCAGATTGTGCGAGCAAGAAGACGATGGCCACGTGGAGCCTCTCCTTCACTGATTTTTGGCTGATCTCGGTGTTTTTTGTTGTTGTTTTTTTGCAATGTTTTTTTTGTTTTGTTTGTTTGGTTTACTTTTGACATTTTGGCCATGACGATTAAATGTTGACAAGCCGAATCTGTCTTAGCAGCTGATCCGTCACCCCCCCTCTCTCCTCTGCCAATTACGAGGCGTTGAATGAATTGCCTAACTTCAAGCGTCAGCAAGGATAACTTTCGGTAGCGTTATCTCCGTAACGGTTCGTTTTTGGACCCATGTTGCTTATCGAAAAATGATCAGCTCAGCGAGATCTACATGGTGGTATAGGTGTGGACATCCTTAAAAGTTACACCCTGTATTACGCCGGTAATATCAGTTTATTATTTTCCCTTTGCATGAAGCCATAGTCTGAGATCCCCTTGCAACCAAATCATCGAACACAAAAGTGTGTTTGGGGCTCGATCTAAAAACGAAGTATGAGCTGTTTTTATATTTTTAGGTTTTTGATTATTGCTACGCCGCCACTGACACGATTTCTGAAAACCATACGACGCCACGGTATTAACACTGTGTCAAAATTTCATTAAAATGAATTCATTGGTTTGCACATTACACCCTATATACATAAACCAATACTCGTATGTACACATCAGAAAATTCTAAGGGACGGTTGTACAATGTAAGCTTAAGTTTCAGTTGGAGGTAAGCCTACGTTAGTTAGTAGTGTAGTTTAAATGCAAACGGAAACTATGATCGGGCTAACTAAGGTGACCATTCGTACCGGATTTTGCGGGATTGTCCCGTTTTCAGACGAGCCGTCCCGCATTTACACCGTCCCGGAAAATGTCCCGGATTTTGTATATTTCTTTTTTGTATATAATTTTTTAATTTATAAAACAATTTCATCCCCACTCTACGGTTGACACAGCGGAAGATGGAAACACCACCGCCGACGCGTCAGTTTGACTTTGACGTCACATAACCCAAAGTGACATATAAATTTTGACATGTGACGTCACAATAACGCGTTAGTGGCGGTGTTTCTATCTTTAGCTGTGACGTCACACAAGCAGTGTCCGGGCAGTGCTGCCATTTGACTTGTCGCGAAAATAGCGACATTTTGATTACGTTGAGGAGACGTAGCGGCGATTTTACAAAATAAACCGATTTTTAGCGACTTTTTGAAAAATTCTGTTACTATCTTTTTTTCGCACTGATTACTGATTTGCTTGTCTATTCTTCTTTTCGGTTTTGACCAGACTGTCTTGTACGGCGAATAATGATAACAATTTTTGTCGTTATTTTTGACATGTAACAGAAAATGTTTTGAAGTTCTACTTTCCACGCCTCCACTCGTGTTTAACTTCAAAAATGTGCCCATAGGACACTAGCGCGCCACGGTCAGATTGGTCCTAATCTCACCGGTCAGAAGCGCGCAAAATATTTCGATCACCAGATGGGCCATAGGACACTAGCGCGCCACGGTCAGATTGGTCCTAATCCCACCGGTCAGAAGCGCGCAAAATATTTCGATCACCAGATGGGCCATAGGACACTAGCGCGCCGCGCGTAATTTGTCCTAGTCCCACCGGTCAGAAGCCCCCAAAATATTTTGGTAATAGGCAGGTATGTGGACACCAGCACGCGGGGCAGCGAGGTTAACTTATGTCTAATACTTTTAACTAATTCTAATTCATTCGTCATTTTTTGCGATCTTGCTAATAGTTACTGAAGGATTTGTAGAACTCCAGTCAGAGGTATCGTTACTTTTGACTTGACAGAAATTAATTACTTTTTTATATTATTAAATGCGAAATTTTGTTCTGAACATAATAAGTTAATCTGATCACTATTATAATAGATGCAAATAAAGAAGTTGATATTGTCAGTAGACCGAAATGTCTTTATAATACCCCCCAAAAATTTTATCGTTTTCTAATTTGTCACAAATTTGATCGATTTCTTGATGATGTAAAAAAAGTCCGAGAAATTTACCTTCACAGCTTGTTTTGTGGGAGCATCATGGTTGTGCTCATTATTTCTTTTAAGAACAATCTCTTCCGATTGATCCATCAGCAAAGATGCTATGCATCCTCTTCTAGAGCATCTGTAGGCTACGCCACGGGTGGTTTCTTTATCTCTTCGGAATCCCTTTCACACTTAACATAGTCTCCATGATGAAAAAGTAGAACACAAACAATACTCACAAACAGCAACTAAGGATTGCAAACTACTGAAATATTTTCATTAAGGGTAGTTTTATATACCTACAGAAGCCGAATAGTCATTTAAATAATCTAAGAAGTAACTGTAAACTACCGCATGTCGTAAAAAGACTGATGAAAGTTCGCAAGAATAAAAGGGATGTGGTCATTAGGAATAACCAAGCTTGATTTTCTTTCGGCGCGCAAGTGACCGGTGCCAATGAAGGCCCCATTTTTGTAAACAGGTAAAAATCAAACCGCGCGCGCTCGTGACCGATCACCAAAAATGTTTATGTAAAACTTACAGATCGTGAAAACGAACGGGTATAGATGAAGTCAGAAATATATGAGTTATTTACATTTTTTGTGCTCCCACCGAGTGCCGACACTACAAAGTAGGGTGGAGTTATTTCTTTGCATCGACGCAATACTATACACGTTGAAACACTTGAGCGCTTGAAACCTGCATCAGCGTCACCGACTGGGCATCGTGGCTCACCAACAAAAATAGGATTCCAGACTCTGCATCGCTGCAAGCCGCAACTGATGCCAAATACGCAATTCAGTACTACACACGCTGCTACTTGCATCATGAAACGTGGGAGTCAATCAGTCAAAGCCTGCATCGCAGCATGCATCAGCGTCTGTAGGCCGCTTAATCCCTTTCGGCATTTTTTTGCTGGGCTGGCCAAGGGGCTGGTGCGGTAATTAGTGTAGTCAAAATTGTATATTGTCTGTGTACAATCAGATGTTAATATACAGTAGATATGTTACGGCTAAAGTGTTTACTTGGATAGTTTATATACTAGCTGGATAGTATACAAACTATCCAAATGTCTCGCTATTTTGATGGAAAATCATATTTCTACTAAAATAGCTATGAATATTGGTTGGTTTGTATACTAGCCAGCTAGTTTATAAACTATACAAGATATGCCGCTAAAGTATAATACCACAAAGATATCACACATATTAACCAGTGTTTCTGGTTAGTTTACAAACTATCCACATCATTTGGATAAAGTATGCACCTAATATCTCTAGTAATACATAATAACCAACTCGCTGGTTAGTATGTAAACTAACCAGTCCTTTTTGGTTAGTATGTAAACTAACCAATCCTCTTTGGTTAGTATGTAAACCAACTAACCTCACTTTTCTGTTAAATTGACCAAAGAAAATTAGTTAGTTTACATACTAACCAAAGAGGATTGGTTAGTTTACATACTAACCAGCGAGTTGGTTATTATGTATTACTAGAGACATTAGGTGCATACTTTATCCAAATGATGTAGATAGTTTGTAAACTAACCAGAAACACTGGTTAATATGTGTGATATCTTTGTGGTATTATACTTTAGCGGCATATCTTGTATAGTTTATAAACTAGCTGGCTAGTATACAAACCAACCAATATTCATAGCTATTTTGGCTGAAATATGATTTTCCATTAAAATAACCAGACATTTGGATGGTTTATATACTAGCTGGGTAGTATATAAACTATCCAAGTAAACACTTTAACCGTAACAGATACATAGATCAATTTGTTTTGTTTTGCGATTAATTTGATCTACCACTTTCTGAATTATTATAATATATATTTTGTATAATTACGTTATTATTATTACTCATCTCTAAATAATAACGTAACTGCACTATAGAAGTGTCGGTACTGATTGAGACCTGAAAGAAGTTTAAACAAATAATATATTTCTGACTTCATCTATAACCTCTTCTAATGATATTTTGAAAGGTTTAATCCATAATCGATATAACATAATGAGTATAGTTTAGTACTACCGTATAATACCGAACACAACCATCCACAGTTGAATAGTCAAATAACGAAAATGTGGTTATTTTCACTGCTCCAAAGAGTAATTGGTGTCTAGCAGTACTTAGCACTATCGTAAATAACGTTAACGAGGATTTTCGTTATTTCGACGTTACTTTATACGGCAATTTCAATTGGAAAAATTAATTTGAATTTGATTTTTTTGTTTGGGGAGAAATAAAGTGTATCCGTTTCATTTTAGGTAGATGTTATCAGTTATCAGTGTGATTGACAGCCAGCCTGGTGCACGCTCACCAAACGACAGCGAACCTACACGAACAGGAGAAACCGAAGAACGAACGAAGCAAAAGAGAGAAAGGAGTAGAGATGGAGGTAGCGAGTTGCGCTGTACTGCCCCCTAACGGCGGCCGCAACGGCGATAGCAGCGGCGCCGGTGGCGCAGACGACGCGGCGACATCAGCGAGTTCCTTCGGGGGGCACCGGCATCGCAACGTCCGCGAATGGCAGCGCGTCAATTGCACGACGGGCGCCTACGAACACGCCCGATTCGAGGCCGATCGACGCCGATGGACCACGAACGGAGGAACGGACGTCGGCGGCAGAGGCGGGCATGCCGCCTTCAACCACCACTACGGCAAGGTAGGAGGATATCGTCATCATAATCTTTATTTTCGTTAGACTTGTATCGAAATATCGTCAGCAAAATGCAAAAAAACAGTACTAATAATACCTATATATACAGGGTGGTCCAATAAGCGCGCGGTGCTCTCTAGCGGCCTTACCGTTTGAATTAGAAGAAATTGGCTTCGTTTCTTTTCAGATGGTCTACTTGCAGAAAATAATTTTAAAGATGGCGGACATCCGGATATACCGGAAGTAGGTTGTATCTTTGATGGTTTTCAACCCAAGAAACATTTCATCAGCCTATTAGCTTCATGGAGGTTTTAAGCAGGTTTTAAGGGTGACATTTGATAAGAGTCGTATTTTATGACTGCATGCTTTTAAAAGAATCAGGCCAGTGTCAAGACCATATTATCTATATGCAAGACTTACGAGCTTTAAGGTGGTTTTAAGAGTATCTTGGAAATGGGCGTCTATCGCGCCATATTTTTTGAGTTACTGATTACCGCAATTATTTTATATATATAGTTACATTTTATAATAGTACAATTTCTAGCGTGTACATCAACCGAACATATATTGCAAGTAAACCCTTGCATTTTGAAACTAATATACAGGGTGAGTTTTTAGTACCGGCTCGGTCGATAACTCCACTACTGTAGAAGATAGCGAAAAAAGTTGTATATAAAAGTTGTAGCCACGGATATGCTCCTTGCTCAGAAAATATTTAGATTTATACAGGGTAATCCATAACTACGTGGTGATGCAAACATGCATTTTTTTAAATTAGACACCCTATATCTTATTTCATATTCGAATTCTACTAATGATTTCCGTTCTTCCAATATAGGGTATTGTTACATTATACAGGGTATTTCAAAAGTTATGGCCATTTCTATATCCAAATCGCTGTCAAAAAGTGATGAATCAAAAATCATTTTTTACACGGATGGATAAAAAATATTCTCTAGTTTTAAAATCGGCTATAAAAGAAGCCCGCGACGCATATTCGTATACAGTGTGATGTAGAATGCAAAATCTAGATTTTCTTCCTTTTCTTAAATGTAACCTTCAATATTTTATTATACCAAAAAATCGCTATTAATATGCTCTTTCATCTTTGTATAGCACTTGTTATGGCTGCATTAATTAGTTTCTGAGATAATTCGATTTTTCCATAAATTTAAAATATACCTTCTATTTATTTAATAAAATTTATTTATTTTGACAAATTACTTGAGCTTGATGATACACGTAGCGTATCATTGTAAACAGTAATAAGTAGAGAACTTTTTAGGAGCACTGGAACAACTTTATTGCATTTATTTATTTTCTTACATCAAGTTGAAATTTACCTCCCTAATTTTTTTACATACATGATAGCAATGTTAGTTCACAACTTCTTATTTTGGTAGTATTTGTGACTGATCATTACTTCAGTCGAGAAACGATACTCCACAGATCAACGGCACGCAAAATATAAGTTTAGAAAAAATTACAGAAGTGAAAATATGCATTTTTATAAATTCTTGAAAATATTACAAACGCAATGATTTAAGAAATTCAGGGACGTTTAGGGTTCAAATCTATTAATGATATAATTATACCATAAACTATATGATTTTGCCTAAAAAGTTTGCTGAGCTGAAATTTGCTAAAATGCATTGAGGAAGAGTACCATCTGAGAGCCAGCGAAAAAGATGGCATTGAGGCAGATCCTAGACCTCAAAGAGACCCTGCTTTTTGTTAGGTCTATGATGGGTCGGTGACCCAAAGTACCAATATTTTATATCAGCATTCATGTAAATCCCTGGTAAATGAAAGTGGCACTGCCCGATGAAACTTGGTAGTTGGTACCGTCATATTGGTGTTCGTTAGTACCGCTTTATCATGTAAACACATGATCCACGTAGCTGCTCATGCTTCGCTGACGCTAATTATTACCGCTAATCATTATTTATCATTATAATCTAGCCACAAATACCGTTATCATTGTTGTTATTATTATGCAACCATCACGAATGGATGTTTCTTTTATAATTATTCATTGACCATCTAACAAAATAAAATTACTAATTAGACAGTCGCTGTCGGTGACCTTTTTATCACCAATTTCTGTATTTTTCTTGTAAATAATAAATCAATAAAACTAACCAAACTGAGTGCTTAGCAAAAGCAATTATCTACAATATTTTTTTGACTAGTTTCTTTCAAAGTTGTTTTTACAGGAACAGAACCTTTCTCCTGTTTTTCAATTTTCACTATCGAGTATCTAATCTATCTTGTTTAATTGCACACCACTTCACCACTAATTGTTGTTTCAGATATGTTATCATCATACAAAAACAAAAAATTATCCTTAAACGCCCTGAGTAACGAGACGCATCAGTTTTCAAGAACAATAATTCAATTTTGCATCTGCTTTCAAGTTATGAATTACGCTTAATTGATTTTTTGTCAAAAAAATAAATACGCTTCTAAATTTCGTTTTTAATAGATCCACAATGCTTACAACTAATAATACCCGTATTCATCTATTATCGCGTGAAAAATACCAAATTCCTCTAAATTATTGCTCGAAACCAACATTCTGATCCATGGCATGACTATGCGAATCATGTTAATATTTAACAAGAAGAAACGGTAATTTGACCGTTTACAATCTAGAGTTCTTGGAAAATTACCATTTATTTTTCTTCATAAATCCACTCTCCTTGATTTATACCTGCTCCTGAAAATAATTATTGCCTGGATGCTGATAATAACAATGATTACACGCTAATAATATGGCGAGAACGATTTCGCTTCAGTTACCAGCTAAAAAAGGATGAAAACGGTGTATTTATTAAAGTCATCCTGGTCAGAATAATTACAAAGTAAACTTAACCAAAAAATACATCAGTTTTGTTTTGCATTCAATATGAATAAAAAAAATTGTAATCGCAACGCGATAAAATGTAGAAAACCGGCTGATTTTTGTCGAAAAAATGTTATCCTAAAAAACTTTTGAGCTATTAAAAAACCTTCGTACATTATGTCATATATCAAATTCATATTCCTTATACGGTTGTTCAAGGTAGTCAAATGTACGCAATATAAAAAGTTGATTCTTTAACAGCAGCGATGTGACAAAGCCGCTTCCATTCAGGTACATTTACATAATATGTTAATTAGCTTTGACAGATGGATGGGTTGATGATCATCCTTCATCAAGTTTAAAATCGCTCTACTATCCTGTCAGCGGCCAAAAACAATGGATTTGCTATGGTACTATTTGATATAAGAAAACAAAAAATGAATGATTCACCGATTACAATACTAAAAAATGGAGTCAAGTTGATTGACTCAGTACTTCCCACACATAACAGTGATATCATTTTATTATATTCCCTTTGCATGAAGCTATAGCCTGAGATCCCTTGCAACCAAGTAATCGTTCGTATGTCCTCAAAAAACATCAAACACAAAAACTAGTAAATCGTTTCCTAAGTCTCTCCGTAGGAATTAAAACGACACAATTTATATTCTGCCAGCTTCAACTGGACGAAACGACACAATCAGGAACCCCCAAATCGCTTAAAAACGAAGTTTGAGCTATTTTTATATTTTCAGTTTTTATTATTGCTGCGCCGCCACTGACACGATTTTTTAAAAACCGTGTTTCATCCTCGCCAGGGTAATAATAGTGTGACTAAATTTCATTGAAGTCGATTCCATAATTTCCATGTTACTAAATTCAGAACGATCTAAAGCAATACTCGTATGTATACATCAGGTAATGTTTGGACGAATCTAAAAAAGGTATTATGCCGCTAGGTCTTTCTTTCACAGGTCAATGGACAGCCTATTATGAATCGAACAAATTTTTGAGTTTTAGAACCCCCCACCCCCTAACCCCCCAATCTCACCCCCCACCACCCCCACCAAAAAAAAGTAGACAATGATCAGGAACCGCTAAAACGCCTAAAAACGAAGTTTGAGGAATATTTGAAATTTTTTGTTTTTTGCTAATTACTCTACCACCCGTACAACGATTTCCAAAATTATCGGAACATTACCTACTACGACACCACAACATATCGCTACCCAAATTTCATCACAATCCATGCAGCGGTTACTGAAATTACGACGTTAGAAAAACGCCAACAGACAGACCGACAGACAGACAGACAGACCGACGGACAGACAGACAGACCGACAGACAGACAGAGAGACCGACGGAAATGAGTGACGTGGATTTTCGTTATGTAGACATCAGAAGACACCCAAAAAGCGTATTATTGCAAAATCGAAAATTTTCGCGATCAAAATACTCCCCTCACCTATCGGTGTGGGAAGTAAAATTATTGATGAATTTATTGATTATGCCCAAAAAGTGTATTATCTACCTCCACACTTCATTAAAATTGGAGGTGTCGATATTTAATAATTATGTATCTATACCAAAAAATTGGATATCGATGAATGACATGGACTCTTGTAACACGTGTATATCAAATTTCTGAATTTTGAAACAGGAACTTTTTGTAACTAGCACCGTCTTTCTTTATGGCTGATGTATCTCGACACAGGCTTAAACTTTAAAGAGTACTGTGAGTAGCTTAGTTCAAGGAATATTTGAAGGTCAATAAAGAATTTAAATTATGAAATATAAAAGAGATTCACACTACAGTCTAACAGCTCACCAAGCTGATATTTTTCAAGCCTTACACTGATAAAAATGAGTCACTACAGGCAAAATAATTTATTTTATTATTTTGGATGTTAATCTTTTATAACAAAGTAAATTGTCTAAGACAATGAAATTTTATTTTCGGCTAAGAAAATAGCTGCTCCTTTTGGTTTAATATTCTTTCCGCAGAAAAGATATCATTTGAAATTAATTTTTTGTCATTTTATTTTGATATAAGCCACAGAGATTACTGGTGGTTTTATTAAAAAGCCAATGAGATAAGATGTAACAAAACATATTTGTAATAAGGCGATGTTCCGTCTTCACTTTCCATTTCAATGGTTTTTGTTCAGTTTCAAGCCACGCCACTGGCCTTTGCGGAATATCGACCAAAAGATCGTGACTTTTAATTATTTATGAATAGCCTAGACAGGCCTGGCATGTCGTGACTCGTGACATTGACTTTGTCTTTTCTTCTTTTACAGATCGTGTACTCATGCTGATATATTTTCGAACCTATTTCGTACATCCCACGAAAAAAATGGCGTCAAGTCATGTGCCTCGACTCACCTATCCGCTCTTCTACCACCTAAATTTTCCGACGAACATTATTAACTCTATAAGATAAATATAAAATAATAATCAATGTCAACAAGTTACTACAAGCCTTCTCCTAAGTCAAATACAATGAGTGTAGCATGTATCAGTATTTACTTGTGCCATGCGAACGGCACTAACTTTTATTTCTGAATTTCAATTTCCTGACTAAAATATTTTCGATACATCCATACATCCCTACAATGTAGAATAATCTCTATTACAAAATTACAAATAAATCCTCAAAAGCTAGACGAACAAATTCTTTATAATTTTTGGCCACCCCTACTTATGAGAACGAGGTGACATTTGAATCAGACCTAAAATATTTTTCTTCACGATATCCGTCAAGGCAAAATAATCTCCTCTTTTTGGCGAAAATCCTCACAACTGGCAACCCTGGATTGTGGTGGGGGCGAAAACAACACTATCACAAATCCAGACACGGAGGATAATGAGATCACCTTTTGCTACATTTCACACTCTGTGACTGTTTTTGTGTGACAATTAGAATTAGCTATAATATATAATATAATTAATATATGTGTACATGTGACTGTTTGGGAGTGCGCTGTACGATCTCTTATTTGAAACCGGTATGTTATTTATATTGCTTATGCTTACATATTTCATTATGTTCCACGAGACAACCGACAAAGATGAGTTTAAAAGTACATAATGAAAGTAACCTGCCTTTTCGATATTCCATTTTTTATTTTATTCCATCTGAGCCAATTTTTTACTAAGAGATTCGTTGTATTAATGGGAAACCATGTATAATCGCGCATTGGTAAATTATGGCCCTCCAGTATGGTAATGCTACCCCATATTGCAAAAACCAGAAGTATAGTATACTAGTAATTATAGTTCTTTGTCTATCTTTATTATATTGGTATTGTTTATCGAATTTAACTTATGAGACTCTTATTACGAAAGAAATTGAAATCAACATTATGTTATACAATATATTTTATAGAACTTAGGTAAACTGATTTAGGTATACGATATTTCATTATAATCTGAAGTGTAAGGAAACTGAGGCAACCTCAACTCATCCTAACCTTTTATCCGATGATTAAGTCGGCTAAATGGTCGGAAAACTTCATGGCAACGAGTTCGTGGAATTGGAAAACAATGAAAAACGCCTCCTTCCTCACGTCTCACGTCTGTCTACAAGATTGATAATTCTGATACAATAATAATTATATTTGGGAGGTGTCTTCACATACATTATCATAATAGCTCGGCGGTTACCTTGAGACCCATCTTGTAATTACCGTTCTCGGCTACGGCAGAATGTATCTAAAGACGGTAATACATTACACAATTTCCTGTACAACCTGACAAGTATAACAAGAGCCATGAGGAATATGAAATAGATAAAGATAGCAAGAGACGAGAGGATATGAAATAACGTGTGCGTGTGAGACAGCGGCGAAATTCACAAGTCTCTTGCTACACTTGTCAGGCTGTACGTGGTTCTATTTCTTGAGGAAACATTCGAATAGCAACGACAAAGTCTATATTATGATATTTGGGTGTTTGGGGTGACTCTAGGGTGACCTCTGGACCTTGGTCCTCATGCGTCAATCGAGGCTTATTGTTTGTTTGCCCCGCACCTATCAGTCGAGTATGTGCTCTTGACCAGGTTCAGTTCAGTGTGAGGTCCCAATATTACACGTAGGCCAATAGTGAGTGGGCGGAAGATTGTGGAATTACTAAAAAATATTTCAGAAATATGTCAGTTGATCGTGGTAGGGACCCTTGAGGGCTATAACGCAAACATATTTTCACTTAAATTTTGACGTTTATACAGGGTGATTCATATCAAACTTACATTTTTTTAATGGAACTCCCTGTATATTATTGCGTATTTGGATTCCTTGGTGAATTCTAGTGTGATTTTATATATCATATATGGAACTTTAAACGAACTGTTTAGGCGCAAATCACCATGTTCGGTATAAAAAAATGGAGTCAAGTTGATTGACTCAGTACTTCCCACACATAGTAATGATACCATTTTCTATTGTTTTCCCATTGCATGAAGCTATAGACTGAAATCCCCTTGCAACCAAATCATCGCCCACCCGCCTACAAAAAAAACATTCAACACAAAAACTCTCGTAAATAGTTTCTTGCGCCTCCCTTCTTAGGAACTGGCTCGCCACAGTTTTTATTCTGCATGCTCCAACTGGACGAAACGAATCAGGAGCATCCAAACCATCTAAAAGCGAAGTATGAGCTGTTTTTATATTTTTGGTTTTTTGATTGAAACTGCCGCGTTTTAGATCCTCGCCGCGATAGTATAAACTCTGTGTCGATATTGCATTAAATTCAATTCAATAATTTTCGCTTTACGCAATATACCTAGAACGAAATTAAGTAACACTCGTATATGTATACAAAATTCTAAGTCCCATGGTTTCTGTAATAGGCAAGTTAATGCTTATTTTCCTAGTGACCGCAACTATAAATTATGGTTTTTTTTCATGGGTTTCGGTCAACGATTGAAACTATAATTTTTCTTCACTACGTTTCAGTTTATTTTAATCTAAACCATCTTCAGGTGTCTATAAATAAAATAGGAAACGGTTAGATAATGGACGAGTGCCACGCGGGCGGTACTAAGCGATTGCGCCTGATATCTTTCAAAATATACTGAGATCATCCTCAAGCTATGTTCGAAGCCTCTGATGTAGTTTGAAAGCATTCTGGACCTGAAGGCATTGATTGGGAGATAATATCAGTATTGCAGCGGCAGAACATAACAGTAGAATTGTGCATGATATGTAGCAGTTGAATGTGGAAGGTACTCATGAGCGTTTTCAAAATACAGGCCCGACTCCGACTAATTTTATCATCTCTTGTCCAGCCGAGCTTTCCTGTCGTCTATTCACCAAGTAAGTGGCTTCTTCAATATACTGACTATTCGAGAGTATTCGATTTTCTTTACGCATTACCCTCGAAAACGACTTTATGGTACGGGGTGTTACGTTGATTTTTTATTGTATCTCTAATTGTTCTATTATTCTATCGTTCACATTCTACAAACATCTATTCATGAGCATAGACTACTTTCAAGCTTATCCATCAGATTAGTCTAGTGCGCAATATATTACAGAATCACCAAGAAACGATTGCAGACTAGAAGGACCAATTCTCATAATTGTATGGATAACCCTACCAATCATGCCACTGAGTGTTGGGCGCCAACGCAATGAAGCTAGTTTCTGTAATAAATACACTGTGGTTGCTGTGTGATAGAAAGGTTGACGACAAGAACAGGTTTTCAAATAGAGCGGACAATATGCGGCGTGATGGCAGCAAAGTCGGTCAAGCGTCGTTTCAAAACTTTCACAATTTCAGACTGAGTTGAATTGACGGTAAATGAAGTGACATTCGCGACCTCTTCGATTAACAACATCTTAATTGCGCCGCTCCGCTCATAGAATATCAAAAAATTCAAATACCGCTTAGCAATCATAATACTGGGTGGCAGAAAAAATACATTGCATAGTGCATAGTGTACTAAGAAAAAAGGTTCCTGTGAACATGGATCCGCAAGGCCTTCGGTTAAAAGATACGGGGGTTGAATTTTAATTTTGTTTGGGCTTTGTTTAATATCTTTAGCCAGAGATGCAAGAAATGGATAAAGTGTGGTATATAGGGATTTTTATCTTGCTAAATTCAAATTTGACCTTAGTTTTGTGACTACTCTATTGAATCGGTCCTAATTTTTTTACTGTAGTATACACTGTATGTCATTTTCGACTGAAAAAATTTGTTATCCCTCCTTTATACGTAAGAGTAAGTCCAAGTCGCTAGAAGCAATGGTTCCAGTACAAATGCATCTAAAAGCCGACAATGCACGCAAATTATTCAGAAAATTGTTTTTTTTTATTTATTTGCAGAAGCAATGATAAATACTTCAACAATTCAATTTTAATGGTATGATGAAAAATATGATTAATTAAAACAAAACATTAATTTTTTAGAAGATGTTCAAATTGTTGCCCTTATACTTCATTACATTTTTCCATTCTTCTACTTAATGATTGACAGCATCTTTGAAATATTCCTAGGTTATTACTAAATGTATCTGCCGATTTCATAATTCTTATCCATAATTGTTCTTCATTATGTATTTCTACAGCATAAACTTCACTTTTCGTAAATCCCCAAAGTGAAAAATCGAGGGGATTAAGGTCGGAACTACGAGCTGGCCAGGGTACAGTCCCGCCTCGACCAATCCACGTATTTCCAAATCTCCTGTCCTAATATTCCCTTGCACTCGAGAAAAATGAGCTGGCATCCCATCATGCATGTAATACATTCTTCCAATAATACTCAATGGGACATCCTCTAATGATGCGTTTAAATCATTCTCTAAGTAAATTTCGATACAGTGTACCTGTCAATCGATAAGGCAATCGAAATGGACCAATTAAGTAACTGTCGATTATACCTGCCCACACGTTGTTAGAAAACCCATGTTGGTGACTCCGAAGTACAATTTGATGAGGATTTTCATCACTCCAATGGTGCACGTTATGTAGGTTCAGAATATATCACGACTAAAACCAGCTTCATCAGTAAACAAAATTGATGAAATAATGTTTTGTCTTCGATTTTGCAACCATTCGCAGAATTGTAGACGAGGAACAAAGTCATGTTCCAATAGGGAATGAATTCTATGGGCGAAGAAGTTGTTCATTGAAAATTTGTCTAACTGATCCACGGTTACGGTTTCGCACCGCTGAACTTGTTTGCCTGATGTGCTTGTTCTCGGATTATTTTCTACTATTCGTAAAACAGTTTCTTCATTTCGCAGAGTGCGACTAGTTCTGGAAACCCCACTATTTAATTTTGGTTTTCTAAAACAGCCATCTTCTCCCAAACGCCTATGCACATCAATTAATGTTCGAACATTAGGAACTTGTCTTAAAGGATATCTTTTTCGATAGATACTGTCATTGACACACAGCTCCTGAAATACCTGGACAGCAATAACATCATAAATGAGCGCCAGTGTGGCTTCCGTAAACACAGGTCTACAGGTGACCTCCTTGCCTACGTCACTCACTTGTGGAACAGAGCAATAGACAATCATGGCGAATCCCGTGTTGTTGCACTTGATATATCGAAAGCTTTCGACAGAGTGTGGCATGACGGGCTTCTGGTCAAGCTTGCTGCTTATGGACTACCACCTGACCTGCGCCAGTGGCTGAATAGCTTTTTGAACGACCGATCTCTGTTTGTTGTAGTCGAGGGTGTTCATCAGACGTATTTTCAATGAACGCCGGTGTTCCTCAGGGATCTGTCCTATCCCCTACACTGTTTCTGCTGTACATCAACGAGCTGCTGGAAATAACATCCAATCCAATCTACAGCTTCGCAGATTACAGTACATTAGTGTCGTGCATGGAACCAGGAAAGCCACTAGAATCCCAGGAGACGGTACGTCGGCGACAGCAGCATGCCTCACAGATCAACGCAGATATCAAAACAATTGTCGATTGGGGATTAGCAAATAAAGTACAGTTCAACGTACTAAAAACTCAGGCAACAACACTTAGAAAGAAGTCTCATGATGGTTTACCAACCGTGGAAATGGAGGGTCACCCCATAGTCGAATCACCTTCCGTCAAGCTTTTGGGTATCAAGATCAACAATAATATGTCCTGGCACGACCACGTCGTCAGTATTGCTGAAACGAGAAACGGCATCCCAGAAGGTTGGAGTTTTGTTCCGCTGTAGGAAGCTGTATACCTCTTTTACAGATTCTATTACGGAAGATGTTCTAGTGAGCTCTCTCAGATAATAACATCACAGGCAGTCCGAACCAGGAACACTAGGGAAGCTCTGCGAGCTCATCCTTACCAGGTCGTAATCCCCGAACCAGTCTCCTCCAGCATTCCTTCTTTTGGAGAACTTCGACGCTGTGGAATCAGATGTCGGGGAATTTGTTTCCCGACGGCTACAACCTACAGCGTTTCAAATCTAACGTGAACTGATACTTATCCTCTCGCAGCGCTTTTACAGCGCCATAGGCTTTGCGGGGGCCGACCATAAAAAAAGCCTCATAAGAATTTGATGTAGCTTCGCCGTAACACATAATCACGTCTCTGTATTCTTCAACAAAAGTGTAGTGAACCATTTTTGAAAGTAATTTTGAATAATCAGTGAGAAAACCAATGAAAAACTTAATCAAGAACACAAAATACCTATACCAATCATTACATTAGTTTGACAAGTGTCATTAGGACACATTTAATTGTTAGTTGTCATTGTTTTTGCAAAGGTTACTTTGGCGCTTTTTGAATAATTTGCGTGCATTGTCGGCTTTTAGATGCATTTGTAAGCACAAACTGTGGTCTCGCCATCAGGCACCAGAAAGCAAATCAACACAAAAACAATCATCTCCTCTACATGGATGATATAAAGCTATATGCCGCCACATAAGTGCAACTGAGAGAATTACTCAGAATAACAGAAGTTTGTACGTCAGATATCAAGATGGAATTTGGCATGAGTAAATGCAAGGTGCTCCACATCAATAAAGGCCAATGGAAAAACCAACCCAAACAGGAAGTAGTAACTGGTCAAGCGCTGGACAACATGGACAAGGTCGAAACGTACAAGTACCTGGGTATCAATCAAAACGTTAAGATAGACCACACAAAAATCAAAGCACAACTAACACTAGCGTTTAAAGACCGCCTCCTTAGACTGTTAAAAACAAAACCGACCAAATATGTTCTATTGGATTGAGGTCGGGTGATTGTGGCGGCCAGTCCAAGAGATTCATTTGGATTTGATCAAATCATGTCATGGTGTGCGCTGATTTATGACACGTAGCGTTGTCCTGTTGCAGTTTGACATTTTCGGTGTTCGTATCGCCAAACAAGTGCATTATTGACGACGCCGACGCTAAAGCTGTATCAAGGAATTCAGTGTATGTCTCTTACTATTCATTCGCCCTTCACAGAACAGCATTTCGCCGACTCCACCGGCCGCCATGCAACCCAATATCATTATGGAGCCTCCACCGTGTCTCTCAGTAGGAACCGCGTAATCTGGATTATCTGGATTGTATGCTTCATCCACACTCCGCTTGACGTACCTACCTAAGTCACACTCGGTGTTCCAAACACCCGAAAAGAGAATACAAAACGTTTAGTCTTTAATGCACAACATAAATTAAATAACAATACCTCAAAGTTTGATTCATCTGACCGCAGCTCAATGGACAACCTTTCAGTCCAGTTTTGCGAATCCTTCTCGCCGCGTACACGCTTACTGCACGGACTTTTTCTTCAGATAAAGCTGCAGTGAGTTCTAAAGCCGCTTTTTGCGCTCTCGTAGACACTGCTTAGTCAACCATCTGCCTTCATTTTAATAATGCCGACTCTCTCAATCGTTTTAGAGCATATTGGACCAATCCGTGTAAAACGTGTATGATTAGTGTAAGCTCTGACAACATACCAAACTAAAAATATGAAATACAGCGCTATACCGTCTTAAGGTACACCTCTGTGTGTCATAAATTCTTTGTCTTCGTCTATGTGAGAGACGTTATTATTTTAGGAGAAAAAGTGTTACCGAACTTTTTGATAGCGTTCTTCGACTTAATACGCGATAAAAATCTATTTTAGTAAAAATCAAAAACCACCCTCCAACTTTTGGGCACTGTAGAATGGAAACTATTGGTCGCACACGAAAAATGTAAAGAGCAAAATTGTGAAGTATTTTGTTGTCACCATATAGCGTTAGAACTATTTGTCGATAGCATTTATCACAACGGCGGTATTTGCAGAAAAGCGCCCCGAAACTGTTTTCACCCACTGCCCCCCACCCTAGAGCGGCAACCCCCAGAGGTCGAAATGGAATCTTATCTTAATTAGACAACGCCTAGGTAGTATCATTTCCACTACAGGTACGCACAAATAAGATATTTTTCGCAACAGCACATATCGGTAGGTAGGTATCGGTGTGTTGCTCAAATGTCGTCATTTTTTTTTAAACCAAATGCTTGAGTTTAGGCAGCTGCAGATAATAAAGGAATGAGAAGATATCATTCTTTTGCCAACTCCTTCCTCACTTTGGGGCACTGTATAAGGAACATGCACACGAAAAATGGGAAGATCAAAATTATGCAGAATTTTGTTTTCTGCATAAATCATTTGAAGCTTTTTTCCATACCATTTACCAAAATGACAGTATATTTAGAAAATCATCTCGAAGCAGTTTTCATCCCCCACCACCCGAGCGCCAACCCCCCGAGGTCGCAGAGTTAGGTGTAGGTTCAGGAGATCAATATCCACGGTCCCACCAAATTTCATTTCTTTCTGACCTTTTGCTGTCAAAAAACCCCTACCGCCTGGACTATAGGGTGGAGTTGACGAAACGTAATTTCGAATTTTGTTTTTAACGCTTCAGTGTGCTTCTGCCAAGTCACACCCTTGTCCAGGGTAATTCCGAGGTACACGACAGAATTTTCCCATGGAATCAGAGCACCGTTCATTGAGACCTCCAACGGGAAACCGTGATGCTTTTTGGTACAATATACAGTGTCCCTGAATTTCCTTGACGCGTGATATTCTCGTAACAGAAAAAGGTTCAAAAGAAAACAGTAAATTTTTTTAAGTACTATGGGGTCTATCATACCATGCTTTCAAAACAGTTTTTTAACTACACAAATTAAGTCGTTATATTATTTGAAATCTTGTAGTACCTTTGATTTTATACAAAAACCTATTTTTTCGTGAAGTCATAAGAATAGAATTAATAAAATAAGGATTTATTTGAGGCGTAGTATTTTCGTAAGAAACCAGATTGAAAAGAAAACTAAGTGGGCCTTTCAAGGGTACCGAATGACTATCATACCATACTCTCGAAACATTTTTTTTGCTTCAACCCCTAAAAGTTACCCCCTACTTTTTTCCAAATAGCATCCCACAGCTTTTCCTGCATTAATACTTTATTATTTTATTTAAAATCATGTAGAGCTTTTGACTTCATACACAAACCAATTTGTTTCGTAATGTCACTAACATAAGATAAATAAAAATGAGGATTTGTTTGAGGCGTAATGTTTTCGTAATAAAAAAGGATAAAATGACATTTGTTTCGAAAGCATGTATTATACAGGGTGAGTTTTTAGTACCGGCTCGGTCGATAACTCCACTACTATAGCAGATAGCAAAAAAAGTTGTATATAAAAGTTGTAGCCATGGATGTGCTTCTTGCTCAGAAGATATTTAGATTTATACAGGATGATCCATAACTACGTGGTGATGCAAACATGCATTTTTTTAAATGAGGCACCCTATATATTATTCCATATTCAAATTCTACTAATGATTTCCGTTCTTCCAATATAGGGTATTGTTACATTATACAGGGTATTTCCAAAGTTATGACCATTTTTATATACAAATCGCGGTTAAATGAACGTACTGTATATCAAAAAGTAATGAATCAAAAATTATGTTTTTACATGAAAAGATTAAAAATATCCTCTAGTTTTAAAATCGGCTATAAAAAAAGCCCGTGACGCATATTCGTATACAGGGTGATGTAGAATGCAAAATCTAAATTTTGTCTTTTTTTTAAATGTAACCCCCAATACTTTATTATGCCAAAGAATTGCCTTTAATATGCTCTTTCATCTTTGTATAGCACTTGTTATGTCTGCATTCATTAGTTTCTGAGATATTTCGATTTTTCTACAAATTTAAAATATACCTTCTATTTGTTTACTGAAATTTATTTATTTTGAGAAAATACTATTAAATTTTATTTCTGCTTAACAAATAACTAGAATATAAGGCAGTAATAGTACTTGATCAAGTCAGAACACTGAATTAACGAGATAATATAGGTCAAGTGTGCTGAGGAAACAAGTTTATATACGTCATGCATAATTATCAAGCAGATCTATCAGGTAGGCTATGAAATATTGAACGACATGGTCCAAATAAAACGATTCTTCAATCTTTCAAACGCATTAGTTTTAGAGTGCCTCCGTTCGGGATATTGCTGTTCATAGATAATATATTCTAGAGGCAAGTAGACAATTTCTCAGATTCTCCTAAATACACTCAATGGAAAAATTAATTTTTTAAGCTGGTTTTTCGCACAGTACCGAATTATTGAGCTGGTTATGAAAACTGTCAATTTTTCAAAGCTTACCTGAGAAATCTGCTTGATAATTATGCATCACGCCTACAAAATTGTTTCCTCAGCATACTTGACTTTATTATCTCGATGGTTTAGGGTTTTGACTTCATTAAATAGCATGATGACCTTATAACTTAGTTGTTTGTTAAATAAAAAACAAATTAGGTAGTACCTTCTCAAAATAAATAAATTTCAGTACACACATAGAAGCTATATTTTAAATTTACCGAAAAATCGAAATATCTCGGAAACTGATGGACGTAGGTACAAGTGTTATACAAAGATGAAAGAGCATATCAAAAGCAATTCTTTGGTATAATAAAATATTGGGGGTTACATTTAAAAAAAAGAGAGAAAATCTAGATTTTGCGTTCTACATCACCCTGTATACAAATATGCGCCATCGGCTTTTTTTATAGCCGATTTTAAAACTAGAGGATATTTTTAATCTTTTCATGTAAAAAAAATAATTTTTGATTCATTACTTTTTGATATACAGTACGTTCATTTGACCGCGATTTGGATGTAACAAAACCCTATACTGGAAGAACGGAATGTATTAGTAGATTTGAATATGGAATAACATATAGGGTGTCTCATTTAAAAAAATGCATGTTTGCATCACCACGTAGTTATGGATCACCCTGTATAAATCTAAGTATTTTCTGAGAAAGGAGCACATCCGTGGCTACAACTTTTATATAAAACTTTTTTCGCTATCTTCTACAGTAGTGGAGTTATCGACCGAGCCGGTACTAAAAACTCACCCTGTAGGTCATTCAGTACCATTAAAAATCCACATAGTTTTATTCCTATCCGTTTTTACTTCCCACACCGATAGGTGAGGGGAGTATTGTGATCGCGAAAATTTTCGATTTTGAGATAACACGCTTTTTGGAGGTTTTATGATGTCTACATAACGAAAATCCACGTCACTCATTTCCGTCGGTCTGTCTGTCTGTCGGTCTGTCGGTCTGTCGGTCTGTCGGTCTGTCGGTCTGTCTATCTGTCTGTCTGTCTGTCTGTCGGTCTGTGCGCGTTTTTCTAGCCTCGTAATCTCAGTAACCGCTGCATGGATTGTGATGAAATTTGGGCAGCGATATGCCGTGGTGTCATAGTAGGTAATGTTCTTATAATTTTGAAAATCGGTGCAGGGGCGGCGGAGTAATTAGCAAAAAACAAAAAAAAATAAATATTCCCCAAACTTCGTTTTTAGGTGTTTTAGGGGTTCCTGATCATTTTCTACTTTTTTTGGGCGGGGGTGAAATTGGGGTGGTTGGGGGGTGGGGGGTTGTAAATCTCAAAAATGTGTTGTACCCATAATAGGCTATCCATTAACATGTAAAAGAAAGACCTAGCGGCATAATACCCTTTTTTAGGCCCATCCGAACATTGCCTTGCCTATTCCAGAAACCAGGGACTTAGAATTTTCTGATAAATACATAGGAATATTGCTTTAGATAGTTCTGTATTGAACAACGCAAAAGTTATGGAATGGATTTTAATGAAACTTTGTCACAGTATTACTACCGCGGTGAGGATGGAAAACGCGTATGTTTTGGAAAAATCATGTCAGTGGCGGCGCAGCAATAATAAAAAAATAAAAAAAATAAAAACGCCTCAAACTTTGTTTTTAGGCGTTTTAGGGGTTCTTGACCATTTTCTACTTTTTTTGGGTAGGGGTGAATTTGGGGTGGTTCGGGGGTGGGGGGTTGTAAATCTGCAAAATTTGTTGTATTCATAATGGGCTGTCCATTGACCTGTGAATGAAAAACCTAGCGGCATAATACACTTTTTTAGGTCCATTTGAACATTGCCTTGCTCATTATAGAAACCGAGGAACTTAAAATTTGTGATGTATACAGACGTGATAGAGACATACGAGTATTGTTTTAGATCGTTCTATATTGCGTAACGCGAAAATTATTCAATTGATTTTAACGAAATTTTGACACGGTATTACTACCGCGGCGAGGATGGAAAAGGTGTATGTTTTAGAAAAATCGTGTCAGTGGCGGCGCAACAATAATAATAAAATAAAAAAAATAAAAACGCCTCAAACGTTGTTTTTAGGCGTTTTAGGGGTTCCTGATCATTTTCTACTTTTTTTTGGGTAGGGGTGAATTTGGGGTGGTTGGGGGGGGTGGAGGGTTGGAAAACTGAAAAATGTTTTGTATTCATAATGGGCTGTCCATTGACCTGTGAATAAAAAACCTAGCAGCATAATACCCTTTTTTAGGCCCATCCGAACATTTCCTTGCCTATTACAGAAACCAAGGGACTTACAGTTTTGTGATGTATACATATATATAACCGTGTACCATGTGACATAAAAGGCATGTCTGTATCTAGATTTAAGGAAAAGTGTAAATCGCTGATATTAAATTCATACTTTTCTTGAAAACACACCTATAGCAGCTTATATAATTATGTGTATCTGTCTGAGCTTCTTATATTCTATGACGATAATCTATCTAGATATTCCTAATTCTTTCAGTGGCAATCTCTTTTTTGATCTAGTTTTTAGCTTTCTTTATTCAAAGATATCTTACCTTGTGTTAAATATTTATTTTTTGGATCCTGCCATCTCTCAATTATACAAGGCGTCTTATTCTTGTTCTGTTAAAATTTATAGGTTAATTAGGTTTAGTTAGGTTGAGTGGAAGATCAGTTTGCCATGTTCATGGCGTTTACTGAACTCCGCCTTTTGAGATGTATTTTACATTTCAGTAAAGACTATTATTTAGTCACAAACACAAAAAGTGCAGCCCGGGCTCCGACACACCGAGCTGCTGTTCCATTACCCAATGACTACTCCTCACACCGTAAGGTGAGCAATCACTGGGTCCGCGAATCGTGCGCCCTAAGTAGACGAAGGGACCCAAGGATGACTGCCTTCTGCATTCTGGCGGCTAAGATGTGTAGCTCCTGATATTTGGTCCGCTTTTCCTCCTCCTTAGAGACGATGTTCACCTCGGAAGGCGCCGAAAACTCTATAACGAACATCGTCTTCTGTTGGTGGTCGAGAAGGACTATGTCGGGCTTGTTTGCCTGTACAAGCTCGAGCGTGGGGAACGAGTAGTTCCAGTAAATCCGGTTCTCCACAACGGACTCTATATCCCCTGGAGCGTAAGGCAGCACCAGACTATTATTATGTGTTTAAAACAAAAAAGTGCAGCCCGGGCTCCGACACACCGGGCTGCTGTTCCATTACCCAATGACTACTCCTCACACCGTGAGGTGAGCAATCACTGGGTCCGCGAATCGTGCGCCCTAAGTAGACGAAGGGACCCAAGGATGACTGCCTTCTGCATTCTGGCGGCTAAGATGTGCGCCGCCGCACGGCACAGCGGTATTTTGCGCAGTGCAGAGAGCAGCGTATTCCTCATTCCACCTAGGGATCCAATGACCATAACCAGCAGACTTACAGTGTAGTCTGGCCAGAGCCTGCGAAGTTGTCCGAGCAACTCCTGATATTTGGTCCGCTTTTCCTCCTCCTTAGAGACGATGTTCACCTCGGCAGGCGCCGAAAACTCAATAACGAACATCGTCTTCTGTTGGTGGTCGAGAAGGACTATGTCGGGCTTGTTTGCCTGTACAAGCTCGAGCGTGGGGAACGAGTAGTTCCAGTAAATCCGGCATCTCTCGTTCTCCACAACGGACTCTATATCCCCTGGAGCGTATGGCAGCACCGGTGTCTCATCGATACCGTATGAGTGCCTCAAATGATAGTAGAGCACTCGTAGAGCCGCGTTGTGCCGATGGACGTAAGCCGTCCCAGCGTACATCTCACACGCCGACAAGAGATGCATAAGCGTCTCTGGCGCCTGTCGGCAAGCTCTACAAAGGGTGTCGGGTACATCTACACCCATAACCCTTTTACGGTACACCAAGGTGTTGAAGACACCGTCTTGGCAAGCCATTATAAAGCCCTCAGTCTCCGACTTCAACCCACTAGACCTTAGGAAAGAGAAGGTCAACTGCTCAGACAAGCCATGCTCTTCCAGATGTTTGTAGAAGATTCCATGCATTGGCTTATCTTTATGAAGTCCTAAAAGGAAGTCGACTTCGGCAGTTTTAAGGTGGGATTTTAATTCTGCGGGAGCAAGTTCCGTAATGGACTGCTGACACCTCCGCTTGAAGTCGAGTGTGAGGCTGAGCTCCTCGGCTGCTCGTTTCGCTGCGCTAAAAAGAAAGGCTCCTTTTCCCGCATTCTCGTGCTCTCGCACAAAGCGGATCAGGGGATCGGTGCTGTTCGTTACATAGCAGGCAGTGGCCAGTACTACTCTGTTGTGCAGACGCTCCAAACTCAATAGTCCACGCCCTCCCAGGTGTGCGGGAGGTATATTCGCGGGACAGAGGACTTAGGATGCAGGCTTCTCTCCATATTCATCCTTTTGCGGGTCTTCGTGTCGATTTCCTTCAGCTCGTTCACTTTCCAGTGTATAGCACCAAAGGTGTATAATAATAATGGGACCGCAAGCATGTTTGTGGCAGCGACTTTGTTCTTGCCGGACAGTTCTGACGACCAGATCTGCCGGAGTCGGTGCAAATACTTGCGGCGGAGACACTCTTTAACCAATGCTGCCTCTTGGACATGACGCTGCGCCACTCCAAGGTAGGTATAAGTATCTCCGGCATGCAGTTGTCGCAAGATGCTCCCATCAACGAGCTGTTCCTCATCTCCACTATCTCCGCTTCGTCCTTTCTTGAGATGAACCAATGCACATTTGTCTGTCCCGAACTCCATTCCGATAGCATGACTGTACTCCTGCACCACCCTCAGCGATTGTTGTAGTTCGCGTTGGCCGGAGGCATAAAGTTTTAGGTCATCCATATAAAACAGATGGGTGACCTTGTGCCTCCGGTTATTGGGCGTGCCACAGCTGTATCCTTTAGTATTTCTCAGCGCTATGGACAGAGGCAAAAGTGAGATGCAAAAGAGCAAGGGACTCAAGGAGTCTCCTTGGAAGACGCCTCTTTTCAATGACACCAACTCTGTCTGAACCCGAGTTTCACCTGATGTTATGGTAAACCGGGTCTTCCAGAGCGGCATCAGTTGTTTGATGCATCCCACTATCTGATTATCCACCGAAAGACATTCCAACAGCCGCACAATGAGGTCATGAGACGTGCTGTCGAATGCCTTGCGATAGTCAATCCAGGCCATAGAAAGGTTTCGCTTGTACTGCACAGAGTCCTGCGTGACACATCGGTCAATCAACAGGTTCTCCTTGCAGCCAGCTACTCCTTTCTTTGACCCTCTCTGTTCATACACGTCGAGAAATACAGGATTCACAGCTTGAAGGATACGCATGTACAAGATTCTGGTGAAGAGCTTGTAACACGCGTTCAGACATGTTATTGGCCTGTAGTTTTTGGGATCAGAAAAGTCTCCGGTCTTCGGGAGAAGCACGGTTCGACCCTCGACAAACCAAGCCGGAATTGGCTGCTCCTGATTTAGCCACGAGTTAAAAACTCTAGCTAAATGCCGGTGGCAACTGGGGAATTTTTTCCACCAGTAGGTGTTTATGCCATCCGGGCCAGGAGCTGCGAAATTCTTTGCGCCTCGTAAGGCGTCAAGAATTTCTTCCGTGTTTATCGGGTGACGCAGTACATTCAAGTTAGGAGGCCTCCTACAAACGGACTCGAACTGCGCCAAGGCCGGAGTGTCTGCTGGGAGAGGTTTGGGTTGTTCGTAAATGTCCCTCCAAAAGGCCTCCACGCGATCAGCAGTTGGCGGCTGCTCTATGGCTGGAGGCGGCTGTTGGAAAAGGCGAGAACGTCTTTCGTAGAACATTCTGTTCTGCTCCAGACCTCTCGCCCGCGCCACCAACGATCGCTTAGCAGCGATTAGCATCCGTATCCTGTCAAGACAGTGTTGCTTGACAGCAACCAGTACCGCTTGACTGAGTGTATGATGGTCGCGCCTCAACCCGTAGGGTATCTGGCGCACTCGGCGCGTAAAAGGCTTCCCAGCCGCTCTATATTCCATCACACACTGGATACGGGATGCTTCCTGGAGAGCCAACTGGATTTTCGCTTCCATTTGGCGCACCCGTCTCTGTGCTCTCTCAACAGGAGAGTCTCTCACTCTCCCCTGTCTAGCTAGCCTCAGAGCCGCAGCGTAAAGTTCGCAATTGATGCTCCAAATGTCAGAGGCCTCCGATAGACGTTCACCAACAACCTCATCCTCTCTCTTTAAATCTGCCAGCTTCAAGGACCTTCCGTTGTTATGCAAGGCCCTTCGGTCTCTGAAATCCCCAGGTGAGACGACTTGGTCGATTTCCCTCTCAGCGGGCCTTACCGGCGAACTTTCAGCCTGGTTAACAGGCCTTCCGTCCGCCGAAGGGGCAGGCTGAGCTGGAGCACGAACATATCTCTGCCTCCGGAGGTACGATACATAATCTCGCAAATTCTGAGAGGTAAGCGTGCTATGCTCTGGGTGCATTTCACACCACCTCTCATACATGCGGGACATGTATCCCCTACGGCGCGGGCTACTGCTCTCGTAGCAGCTCAGCAGGTCATCCTTGAGCTCCGTCGTCCACCTAAAACGGTCCATGTTATTGCGGGGGTCGTCATCAGGGCAAATCGAAGCATCGCCACCTTGCCCAACGCCGGCTTCCGAAACCGGCTCGGTGTGGGTGCTTTTCCTTCGAGGTGGTAGAACCCGAAGATAGGGCCCGTCAGGTGGTTAGCCTTAGGGCCCGCAGCCGACATTTCCGGAGGCAGCCATCCAAATTGCCTCCAGAGGATGGACCTGTGAAGGTTGCCGACCGACTTACATCCTTTGGCTTCGGTATACCCCTCGGTGTCGCCACCCACCGAATAGCCTGTTGATGTTGGGCGGCTTCCTGGGCGTTTATGAAAACAGCCGCTTCTAACATGAAGAACAGACGCTGTCGGAGTACCGCTCCTCACATGGAGATCCGTCGTGTCCTATTAATTGTGGAATAGCCGATCCTCTGGATGCAGACGCTATTCCACTGCGCTAGTTTTGGTCCGCCCCGGGTATTTCATTTCCCCGGTACCACCCATATCTGGGAGGCATTCCCCTATCCGCCACCTTGGGGAGGCGCCACTGAGAGGATCTAGCAACCCCTCGCGGTTATTATTATTATTCTGATTTATCATGTTTCTCTCTCATTGCTGCGGTAGCAACAAATGTTGACGGGCTGTGCCAAGTCAGCATCTGAACTATTACGGGTCTGAATTTAGGAAGGATCAAACAATATTACAGGTCTTCAGGATTACAGACTTTTGGAATATTTTGTGTAACCGTTCGTCCAGGCCTAACTGTTGTAGGTGTGGGGTAAATGTGTTTGGTGTAAGGCCTGAGACTGACATAATTAGGGGGACAATAACAACTTGGTTTTGTTTCCAGAGTCGTTTCACTTCTATGGCAAGGTCTGTGTATTTAGATATCTTCCCAGCGTAGGCGTTTTGAATATTCATATCGTTGGGAATGGCAATATCTATCAAATAGGTAACTTTGTCTGCCTTCGACTGGAAAACTATGTCTGGCCGATTTGCCGGGATAGTCTTATCTGTATGTATTTCAACGTCCCAGTATAGTTTGTATTCATTGTTTTCGAGTACTGATGTCGGTGTGTAATTGTAATATGGATCTGTATTTTCTATTAGCTTGTTTGTTGTGGCTAGTGCTTGGTGTATAACTTTGGCTGCAGAGTTATGTCTAGCTGTGTACTCGTTTCCAGCGAGAGTTTTGCATGCGCTTGTTATATGGTCTATCGTTTCTTTATGTTGGTGACACTTTCTGCAATTGTCGTCGGTTATGGATGTATCTTTAATAATGTATTTCATGTAATTCCTTGTCGCAATTACTTGGTCCTGGATAGCAAGCATAAAACCCTCAGTTTCTGGAAAGAGTTGGCCATCCTGCAGCCAGGTGTATGATTGTTTTTCATTAATGTGCTCTTGTGTAACGCGGTATCTGTGCTTGCCATGGAGTGCTTTTTGTGACCAGGTGTTTATTTTTTGTTGTTGTGATTCCATGTGATTGTGTGTGTCTGCTGAGTGATCTGGGGAGGATAGGGTGAGTGGAGTATAGTTTTTATCTGCTTTTACTATTGACCTATGTAAGTTTGTCTGTTTGTTTTGGAAAAAGTCTCTGAGCATTTTTATTTGTCTTGTGTGAAGTGACTGTATGTCTATAATTCCTCTACCCCCTTGTTTTCTGTCTATGGTAAGCCTTTCCTTGCACGCTTTCGGATGTGCCATTCGGTGCTTTGTCAGTTCCATTCGTATGAGGATGTTAATGTTTTCAATGTCAGTGTGCGACCACTTGACGATACCAAAGGAGTATGTGAGGACCGGTATCGCAAATGTGTTAATTGCTTTTGTAAGATTTTTGGAATTTAATTTTGTTTTTAGTAGTCTAACGAGGCGGTCTCTAAACTCTTGTGTTAGTTGAGCCTTGACTTCTGAGTGATCGATCTTAATGCTCTGATTGAAGCCCAGGTACTTGTACGTTTCGTCCTTGTCCATGTTGTCCAGCGTTTGGCCAGTTAATGTTTCCTGTTCGGAATGGTTCTTCCATTGGCCTTTTTGGATGTGGAGCACCTTGCATTTGCTCATTCCTAATTCCATCCGGACGTCTGACGTACAAACTTCTGTTATTCTGAGTAATTCCTTCAGTTGCACTTCAGTGGCTGCATATAGTTTTATATCATCCATGTAGAGAAGATGATTTATTCTGTGTTGATTAACTTTCTGGTGTCTGATGTTGAAACCATAATTTGTGTTGTTAAGTGCGTTAGAGAGCGGATTTAAACAAAGACAGAACCACAGTGAACTGAGTGAATCACCCTGGTAGATACCGCGTCTTATGTGTAGCTCCTCCGTTTGGATATGGCCGTCCTGAGTTTTAAGATGTATGTTGGTTCGCCATGTTTCCATGGTTCTTGTAAGGAACTGACGAAGGGCTGGGTTAATTTTGTATATTTGAAGAGTTTTTATTAGCCAGCTATGGGGTAGAGAGTCAAAAGCTTTTTTATAATCGATGAAACAGGTATGAAGGTTTCTGTGTTCTTTTCTGGCCTGCTCCATTATCACACTATCAATTATAAGTTGCTCTTTGCAACCCTGACTTTGTTTTCTACATCCTTTTTGCTCTTCAGTCAGGATATTGTTTTGATTGAGGTGTTGTTCAATCCTTTTGCCTATTGTTGCGGTAATGATCTTGTACAAGGTTGGGAGACAAGTGATCGGGCGGTAATTGGCAGGGTTCTTGGTATCTGCGTTTTTTGGTTTTATATACGTTATTCCTTGCGTGAGGAATTTGGGAAGCCTATTAGGTTGGAGTATGGCTTTATTGATTTGGTCCGTAAGCATTTGGTATGTTGCACTGAATTGCTTGTACCAGAAATTTTGCACACTATCCACGCCTGGGCACTTCCAATTGTGGGTATACTTTATGGTTTCAGCTATTTCCTCTGGTGTAAGGATAACGTCACCCTGCTCCGCTATATGTTGATGTTTTTCCTCTTCTTGTCTGATCCATGGAGCGTTTTCATTATGTGTTTTGGGTTCTGACCATAGGCTTCCCCAAAACTCTGTTAACTCTTGTTTACTAGGCGGTTCTATTGCTGTTATCTGGTTGTCGGGTGTTATCTTTTGGTAGAACTGTTTTTCACTTTTATGAAAAAGATTGTTAGCATCCTTTCTGGCATTGGACTCGTTGTATCTGCGGAGTCTAGCTGCATAGACTGCAAGCTTCTGCTTAAGGGTATCAGCTATTTCTGGTATTGTTTTTTGTGGTGACTTGGATTTGAGTATATTAATTGTTGTCTGTACGCGTTTCGAACGGTTGTTGTTGGTGTATTGCGCGAGGTGTGCCAGATCCTTTCTGATTGTGCTAATTTTATTTTCAATTCTGATTTGCCATTTAGGTTTAGATCTTTCAGTTGTGCGGGCTATAGATCGTTTTGGGAGTTTTTGGCCGTTAAGTATGAGTGTGGTTGCTGCGGCAGCATCTATAACAGTATGGATGTTCTCTAGGTCACTGTCTTTGGTTAAAAATTGTGGTATTATGTTGACATTGATTGTGTGTAATATTTGTCGAGTGTTGTTTTTAAAAATTAGTCTGGGCAGGGGATCTCGCAATGTAAGATTGGTGCCACTCCATTTGTTGTACTGTGTGTTCATCACTTGTTCGGCAGATTGCGTGATGGCATGTGATATAGTAATGTTTTGGCTTTGTGTGGCTGTGGAGGGCAAGTTAGTGCATATTGTTTCCGGTGTAACTGGTGCATGATCATGTTCTGGATCCAATTCTGAGTGTACGCTGGTGCTATTGGTTGGGTTTGTGTTTGGAGGTTGGTTATTTCGGATGCGAATGGCATGTCCTTCTGTGATTGATTCAGTAGCTGACGAATCATTAGGTTGGACAGTGGTATCTGGTATATGTTGTGTATGCTCATGTTCTGGATCTGTATCTGAGTGTATGCTAGTGTTGTCGATTGTGGTTTTGTTTGAGGTGTGCAGGTGATTCGGGTCTGCAGTATTTATTTCATTGGATACAAGAATCTTGATAGCTTGTAGTTCTTCGGGTGTAAGGCGGTTGTTTTTTGTTATGACTCGTTTTTGGTCAATGAGTCTTATTATTATTATATACGAGTATTGCTTAATTTCGTTCTATGTATATTGCGTAAATCAAAAATTATTAAATTGATTTTAATGAAATTTCGACAAAGGGTTGACTATCGCGGCGAGAGTGAAAAACGCGCCAGTCAGTGTCTGAAAAATCGTGTCAGTGGCGGCGCAGCAATAATTAAAAAACTAAAAATACGAAAACAGCTCATACTTCGCTTTTAGACGGTTTAGAGGCTCGTGATCGTTTTGCATCGTTCAGTTGAAGCATGCAGAATGAAAACTGTGGCGTCCTAGTTTCTAAGGAGGGAGACGCAAGAAACTATTTACGAAAGTTTTGTGTTGTACAATAGGTTTTTTGCGGGAGGGTGGACGATGATTTGGTTGTAAGGGGATTTCAAACTATAGCTTCATGTAATGGGAAAACAATAAAATGAAATCATTATGTGTGGGAAGTACTGAGTCAATCAACTTGACTCCATTTTTTGCATCAAGAAAGTTCTTATTTTATTTAAGTTATGGTTATGATTTAACGAAAAAAATAAGTTTGCGTATAAAATCAAAGGTACTACAAGATTTCAAATAAAATAAGGACCTAATTTGTGTAGAAAAAACGATTTGGTGCTATTTGAAAAACAAAAGTTTAGGATGAGTTTTAAGAGTTGAAGTACAAAAAAATGTTTTAAAAGCTTGTTATGATAGATCCTAGAGTATAGTACTGGCAAAAATTCCACTCAGTTTTCAGTTTTCGTTTGAAATTTATTTTTGTTAGGAAAATGTCACGTGTCAAGGAAATTCAGAGACACCCTGTACAGCCTACATTTCCGAATGATTGATTTTGATAAGCCACCGATCCGCCCACTCTAAGACTTCATTCACCGCAAGCTGCAGCACATCGCGGACCAGATCTTCAGTCCACAACTGAGCTACAGCGTAGAGATAGACTTCACAGTTGCGGGAGCAAGAGACATCAAGTATAAAAAGTGAATAAAGGATAGGTCCAAGGACTGAACCCTGAAAAACACCAGCCTTTACGGGCCATAATGTCAAAAAAGTATTGTTAATTTTGATTCTACATTTCCTTTCTTCGAGAAAGGATTTTAAAGGTTTTAGAAGCCAAAAAGGGAAACCCTGTTGAATTAATTTATAGAGGAGGCCCTCATGCTACACCTTATCAAAAGGCTTTGAAACACCCAGAAGCAAGATGCCAGTACTTTTGTCTTGGGTGATTTCACCAGTCTGACTGCCTGTAATCCGTGCTATGCTCAGATCGAAATCTAAATTGAACGTCAGGAATTGTGTTGTGATCTGACGAGCAATTCTCAAGGTGACGTTTAATCACCACTTCAGCAAGCTTAAACGGCGCAGACAGTAGAATAATGGGACGATGATCCTGCGAAAAAATCAAACTCATCTTCTTTGGGAGCATGATAACATCAGCAACCTTCCATGCCTTTTAAAAGTACTGAGTCCTGAGAATTGCGTTAATTATTGCCACCAGATATGTCAAAGCCTTTGGCGAAAGTAACTTCAATGCCTCATTTGTGATATGGTCCTCTCCAGGTGCTTTACCCACCTTTAGGTCTTTAATATGACCTGTAGGCTCTGCTGGTGTGCAATGAGGAATCACTTCTAATTCCTAGATCTCCTGTAGAATAATCTTCAGAACAGGAATCACAAACAGAAGCATCATCGCCACTGACGCCGTTGGCTCCGTAATATCTCCTGACGGATCTTACAATTTGTCGCTCCTCGTCGAGGTCGTTATCCAGATCACAGTTGGGTGAGAACCATGGCATCATCGAAAACCTTCACCTTTTCCTCAATCGTGAAGGTAACACCCGAGGACCATGGATATGAAGAAGTTGTTCCCATTTGCCATTTCTGAGGAATTGTGCTAGTTTCCAGAGAGGAACACTTGAGCCAAGCATTCCTGCCAGAAAGTCCCTCCACTGCTCGTTTTGGAATTCATGAAGTGCGTTTCTCACTACATGGACAAGATTCGTTGCCCTACAGATGTTGTCGACATGACAAGATTTCTTGATTGTTTAATTGCTGACCCTTTGTTAGCATGTCAGCAATCTTTTGCCTAATCTCGGCAGGGAGGAAGGAGGAAGAATGGCTGCACGTTGTAAAGCTGTTCATTCCATTTGAGCGGCATCTATTTCATTCTCATAATCTATGATCGGGATATTTGAAAACTCTCTGAGAACGGACTTGTAGAGTTCCGAATCAACGCGTTCTTTTGGAGGAGATTCCTCCTCCAAAGTATTCCCATCACCCACCTCCAAAACTACAGGAAGATGGTCATTTGAGATGTCATACATGATACGAGACGTAATACTGTATCTACGGCTTGCAAAATCAATTATATCTGGTGCTTGAAGGTGATTGAATGGATAGTGGCTCCTCAGTGCTATGTATGAGACACCCATTACGTACTTCATGGTTATACAGCCACATTCCACTAGTAGAATTTAGACTGGAATGTCGTGCTCTATGTTTGTAGTTGAAGTCCCCTGCCACGAGAAGAGGACCCGAGTAGTCCAAGAGGACTTCCAAGTCCGCTTCGCGCAGCCTGGCACCATATCTGATAGATACCGATGTGATCTTCAACGGGATGCCTCCTGCCATATTGACTACTACAGAAGCTGCCTCGATGGTTTGCATCTCAGCATTTATGCTTCTGTCAATAGTCAATACCACATTTGATCAGCACTGCCAAACTGCCATCCCGTAATTCGAGAAAGCTAGGCGATCTCCTGGATTTAGTAATTTTTCCTGCAGCAGAACGACGTCATTACCTTCACCCAAAAGAAATTGGTGAAACTCCCGTTTTTTTGGGTATGTCATCTTAGACCTAAAAAGTTCCAAAACAATATTTTTGGTAAATGCAGGCTGTCTACTATTGTACCTAGACATTTACCGGAAAAATTGCTTGCAAGGACTTGGGCACTGTTGCCAATTCCACGCTTTAAGGAGTCGCAGGTGATCTCGAAGCAACAGGGTTAGTCAAGGTTGCAATCTTGGCTGTGTGTGCATATGAGTTGGTTGGCCTTTGTGCGATGATTTGCAGATTCCTCCTATATAGGAGTAAATTTACAGGTGGGACTGTACGTCTTGTCCTGTTTGTGGTCTTGAGCACATTTCAGACACTTTGGAGATTGGAGAAGCAGTACAGTACGTCTAAGCGTGTTTTTACTTCTGGAAGCGGTGACACTGTCCTATCAATCGAGAGTTCTTTTATACCTCAACTCTGACAGACAGTCGTAGAACTTCGTGCTCAGTAGAAACTTGCTGAGAGATTTCTGTATTTGGCAGAATCACCACTACCAAAGGCATGGACATGCCACCGTGGCGCTTTAGGCGAATTATGTGGTGAGGAGCAAAACCCTTCTGTTCGTGCTCCTATTTTGATTTCCTGCTCTTTAGTTGATTCTGGGATCCTTCTGATGACAGCGCAGATGTTCCTCTCGGATAGCAGAGGAAAGGTGTGGTGAGGAATATTTTCCTCTTTAAAAAGACGGATTATCCTCCTATAGTCATCCTCGGTTTTAGGTACAATGCTTATCCAGCATGAACAGCTACTGCACGCATAATCTTTATGCCAGGGCTAATGAAATAATAGTTTATGGTGCGCCATTTCGTCGCGTCCCTCAATACACAGGAGTCACTCGGCCTTGGATGGATCAGGTGGTGATGGTGATATAGGCGTTTCAGCCTGTTTTGAGATTGGAGTTTGTACATCCATTGGCTGGCTGGCAGAAGTAGAAAGAACTGACGCAGGCGGTATTTGGTTTATAGACGTTGCGCTTGTTGGGGATCTGTGTGTCGGTAAAGGTTTCGTCTACTATACTAATTGTTACCTTTTTTCGACGTCGCGTCGTCGGGCAGTAGTGAAATCACCAGTCTGTATGTCATCGTTAGTCTCAGTATGCAGTAGAGCTGTCATGACTGTCATTATTAGGCTTGAATTTATTAAGATTATTGAGATATAGAGATTGAAATGAAAAACTATTTAATGTAAGCTTGAACAATTATTTCATAAACCTTCTTGGCACAGAAAAACAGGTCCTAGGATCCATTCGCCATACTTTTACATCGGCAGTACTGCCACCTATTAAATACTAGTGTTCTAAATCAGTGTGATAAATACGTTCAAAATTATCTGTCAAAAAGGTGTGAGGGAATGATTTATTTCTCCGACACACGTCTCACCATTTATTTTACTTTTTTATCCAAACTGGACTTTTTTTATAAACTCATTATATATTTAATAAGATTTTTAAATTAGTCAAATCTGCGTTATTTTTATTTGATTTTTGTATTGGCTACAAGCTATAAATGCAACTTAATCTGAGATAGTGAGTGAATGACTTTAGGGTTGTCGTCGAGACCATATTTTTTTATTTCGTATGCCTGGTTTGGAAATTATAGCTAGTAATTTTAGAAAGGGTTATAGAGATAGCACAGCAGTATTTGTCGCTGTTTCTTTGTAAGATGGAAAAGACACGAATTTCTGGATTTTCTGAGAACTACCCGTGTATTTGTGTTAGTTAGTATCTATATAAGCATCAATAATGTGAATAAAGCGGTTAGAGGTTAAATTACCGAGACTCACTGCAACTATAAGGATCTGGTTAATTTGATATCATTGATTCATCTAAATAATGTTAAAGCTACGGTTAAATAGATGATAGTAATATTAAATTTGTGCCAAATCATTTGAGCCGTTTGATCTTGCGTGTTTTAAATCCATTATAATAATATTATTACAAAAGTTCTGCATTTTAGGCCAATCAAATAGAGTCGAAAAAAACCGGATTCTGGAATTAATTCCCAGCAGGTGGGAAATTGTCTTAATACCTTTATTGGGTACTAGATACGTGTAATCTGAGTTTGCACCATCGCAGGTGGTGAGCTTAGCTTTCGACAGCCCAAAAACTGTCAAAATTTTGCACTATTTTTCGTTTTTTGCCTGTAGCTGGAAAATGGTGCATCGGACGGAAAATTTCGTTCCATTCAATAATAAAGAAGTCTAAATTCTGCGTCAAACGGTATATAAAACATCAAATTTGGTTCAGTGGTATAGCCGCAATCTAATGCTAAATATGATAAAAAAAATCGTATTTTAGTGCAAACATACATTTTGCGGCTTTCCGAAACCACATATCTTGAAAAGAGATACTTCCATCAATATATACATGAAGTTAAAGTTGCAGAGAATGAAATTTCACGTTAAATAGATATCATAGTCATTAAATTTAGTCATTTATCCAGGAAACAGATGGTTGGGTTTAGGTCAAGAAAAAGAGGAAGTCTCTTTTACTGTTTTGCCGACGTTTCGGCCTTTATTAGGCCATCTTCAGGGCAATCAGTGATGGACTCCTTGAGTCAAATATGGTGAAAAGGCACATGTAGTATAAAACAAGTATATAAGGGCAAAACGACACGTAATAAATAAATAAGAACAATAAGACGGAGATTGTCTATTCACAATCGATGTGTCCGACGTACACATCGATTGTGAATAGACAATCTCCGTCTTATTGTTCTTATTTATTTATTACGTGTCGTTTTGCCCTTATATACTTGTTTTATACTACATGTGCCTTTTCACCATATTTGACTCAAGGAGTCCATCACTGATTGCCCTGAAGATGGCCTAATAAAGGCCGAAACGTCGGCAAAACAGTAAAAGAGACTTCCTCTTTTTCTTGACCTAAACCCAACCATCTGTTTCCTGGATAGTATACAGTAGGTCACTAAACAATTGAGCTTAGTCATTTATAATTCCAAAATTGTAACTAATTTAAAATCGTTTTTTGCGTCGTTCCTAAGCATTTGAAGTCATGTAAGGTAAAATCATATCAAAATTTTGTACTAAAATAGCACATCCTGACTAAGACTATTAGGTTTATTAATATATTGTATTACCATTAGAATTCAGTAATAAGTAAATTAATCATAGTTCTTAATAGTTTAGGTAGAATGAATTAACAATATCACGTAAAATTCTATTTACTACATCTCTTATTCCATTCGCTTTTTCAATAGGAGGATCAGCTTTAATACCCAATGTCGAGTCACCATCCGTCAAGATATTGGGGATCAACATCAACAATAACGTGTTCTGGCAGGACCGCGTCGTCAGTATTGCTAAAACGGCATCCCAGAAGCTTGGAGTTTTATACACCAGAGCAACTACTGCTACTCTACAAGGCACACATCCGACCATCGCTGGAGTATTGCTCTATCGCTCCCATGTATGGGGATGTACTCCGAAGCACTCTCCCAGACACGGGAGCAACTGCTACAGCGCTGGAAAAATGCCTGGGACACTGCTGAAACGTGCCGGTGGACATGTCTTAGATAGCCTCAAAATGTTAGTTTGCACTGAAATGAAAAAAATTCACCACTCTAACTATTGATTTAGCCTCCATTGCTAAACCGACATAAACGTTTTAGATGTCATTCGACGCAAAATTTAGTCCTTTTTAAAATTGCACAGAACGATATTTTCCGTCCGACGCATCATTTTCCAGCTACAACCAAAAAACTAAAGAAAGTCCCAAAATTTGGCAGTTTTTAGGCCGTGAAACTATTGATTTAGGCGCTACTGCTAAACCCACTTAAAAGTTTTAGATGTCATTCGACGTAGAATTTAGTCCTTTTTAATATTGCATAGAACGAAATTTTCCGTCCGACGCATCATTTTCCAGCTCTAACCAAAAAACTAAAAAAAGTGCAAAAATTTGACAGTTTTTGGGCTGTCAAAATTTAAGCTCACCACCTGCGAGGGTGCAAACTCAGATTACACGTATCTAGGATCCAATGAATGTACTAAGACGATTTCCGGCCTGCTGGGAATTAATTCCAGAAAAAATCCTAATTTGATTGGCGTATTTACATCACATCTACATTCAATTAATAAACCTATGGCCACTCCATTTTCCGAGATCACGATTCAAACTGGTTCTGTCAACTCTCGCTTAGGAATTAAAGCACAGTCGTGGTCTCACCGACGACGTAGACCAAAGCCCGCAGAAGGTCTTCATCACTTGGAAACCGCATCCGTTTTAGCTTTATTTCCACATGCAGAAACTAAGCAAAATCGCTGGAAGTAAGGTCTAGATTTTAGGGAATGGTCAAATGTACGGTACAGGCTTTGGCGTGGTGAGCTGTAGCATTATCGGGATGGAGGAATCAAGTGTCCATTCTTAACTGTGGCCGCAGGTTCTTCATAATTATAGATCCAATGACTTTAGGCAGATACTGTTCTGTATACCACTTAGCTGATACTGTCTTCTGTGTATTCAAAACGACACATTCCACAGTTCACTACAAACTTTGTTTTGAGCCTTAGGCAGCACATCGTAATAGAACATCCAAGTCTCGTCACCTGTCACGATGTTGTTAACATACTGAGATTGTCGAGAATCGAATCGTTGCATCTTAAAAGGCAGGGTGTGTGTACTTACTCATATAATAGACTGTATTGAAAGTTTATTATAAAGTTGATTCTAGGCTGTTTATACGAGTATATCCCCTGGTATATCCGAGATATCATACAAACACATTATAGAGTTATTATAGGAAGATTAGATCAATGCTAAGTCAAGTATTTTGTAATATCCTCTATTCAAACCTAAAAGATTTTTAAATTAGTCCTGTATTTGATTATTTCAATTATATTGTAATGTCAGATCTAGTCTGCAGATTGAGGTATCATGTGGCTGATTTAAACCTATCTTCTTAGGCTTTGCTAGACTAGTGTAATATTTGAGTTGATGATATTTTTATAAACTAAGGTAGGTATTTTCGAGTGAAATACGAGTGGTTATTGTTGAAGTATTAGTAAGCTCAATTGTAACCTAAATTGCTTACAATTATACATATACCAAATTTGATGCTACCTTGCTTTGTGTGTAATGCAGGCGGTATTATACACGTGCATATTTTATTATTTTATACAAAGTGTAACTATTTGTATTGCGACAACTCCGATTAGGCGTCAACGTAATGTTGTACGTTATTTGTTGTGTTGCAGCTGGTGGACAGCCTGTTGCGCACCGACCCCAGCAACGGCCTGAGGGAGGCGGCCAGCAGGCAGCTGGAGGTATTCAGGAGCAAGGGGCCCGTAGACCCCGGGGGCACTGCCACCGCTACCGGTACCACCGTTCACGTAGTGCGGTGTAGCAGGACCAGCCTCATGGCTTCCACATCTTCCACAATCACTGCCTCCACGGGCGTGTCCGTCCCCACCCCCCAGGCTCACCACGTCACTGACGGATCGTTCATTGAGGATTTTCACAATTTGCAGGTTCGCAAGCATTTTTACCCTTTCGCACCATATATATTTAAATCCGTTAATGACATATCCGTTAACGATTTATCTGCTATAGATTTTTCCGTCAAGGGTTTCTTATACAGAAGATAAAGATAAATTGCCATGGTTATATATCCATAGCGAATACATTTAAGAAAAATTTAAGAATCCTTAACATTTGACAATTCTTAGCTATAGGAAATTTTCACCCACTGAGAACTTAATTTTGAAAGTTTAAACTTAAATAACTAAAAAATACGAATTTATTCATTAGAAATTTCGTTATACAGGGTGAGTTTTTAGTACCGGCTCGGTCGATAACTCTACTACTGTACAAGATAGCAAAAAAAGTTGTATACAAAAGTTGTAGCCACGGATATGCTCCTTGCTCAGAAAATATTTAGATTTATACAGGGTGACCCATAACTACGTAGTGATGCAAACATGCATTTTTTTAAATGAGAAACCCTGTATATTATTCGTCATTCAAATTCCACTAATGATTTCCGTTCTTCCAATATAGGGTATTGTTACATTATACAGGGTATTCCAAAAGTTATGACCATTTTTATATCCAAATCGCTGTCAAACGAACGTACTGTATATCAAAAAGTAATGAATTAAAAATTATTTTTTTTTACATGGAAAGATTAAAAATATCCTCTAGTTTTAAAATCGGCTATAAAAAACCCCGCGAAGCATATTTGTATACAGGGTGATGTAGAACGCAAAATCGAGATTTTCTCTTTTTTTTAATGTAACTCCCAATATTTTATTATACCAAAGAATTGCTTTTAATATGCTCTTTCATCTTTGTATAGCACTTGTTGTATCTACATCCATCAGTTTCAGAGATATTTCGGCAAATTTAAAATATAGCTTCTATTTGTGTACTGATATTTATTTATTTTGAGGAAGTTCTATCGATTTGTTTTTTGTTCAACGAACAACTAAATTATAAGGCCATGATAGTATTTGATGAAGTCAAAACCCTAAATCATCTAGATAATAAAGTCAAGTATGCTGAGGAAACAATTTTGTAGGCGTGATGCATAATTATCAAGCAGGCTTTGAAAAATTGACAGTTTTCATAACCTGCTCAATAATTCCGTACTGTGTGAAAAACCAGCTTTAAAAATTAATTTTTCCATTGAGGGTATTTAGGAGAATCTTTGAGAAATTCCCTACTTGCCTCTATAATATATCAGCTATAAACAGCAAGATCCAGAATGGAGGCACTCTAAAACTAATGCGTTCGAAAGATTGAGGAATCGTTTTATTTGGACTGTGTCGTTTAATATTTCATAGGCTACCTGATAGATCTGCTTGATAATTATGCATGACGTCTATAAAATTGTGTGCTAAGCACACTTGACCTATATTATCTCGTTAAATCAGTGTTTTGACTTGACCAAGTAGTACTATGGCCTTATATTTTAGTTGCAAAAGCAAAAATAAAATTTGATAGTATTTCCTCAAAATAAATAAATTTTAGTAAACAAATAAAGGATATATTTAAAATTTGTAGAAAAATTGAAATATCTCAGAAACTAATGAATGCAGCCATAAGAAGTGCTATATGAAGATGAAAGAGCATATTAAAAGCAATTCTTTGGTATAATAAAATATTGGGGGTTACATTTAAAAAAAAAAAAAAGAAAATCTAGATTTTGCAACCTACATCACGCTGTATACGAATATGCGTCGCGGGTTTTTTTGATAGCGGATTTTAAAACTAGAATATATTTTTCACCATTGATATCATTTGACAAGAATTGGCAATAACTTTAATAATAATATATAGAGTGTCTCATTTAAAACATGCATGTTTGTATCACCACGTAGTTATGGATCACCCTGTATAAATCTAAATATTTTCTGAGCAAGGAGCATATCCGTGGCTACAACTTTTATATACAATTTTTTTCGCTATCTTCTACAGTAGTGGAGTTATCGACCGAGCCGGTACTAAAAACTCACCCTGTATATTGAAAATTTGAAATAAGCATACCTATATTGTTGTCTTCACTAAAGAGAATAATAAGGACTCTAGGGCAACTAATGAGTTAAAATTATTTATCAATTTCAACTTAAACATTATTTCAACATTGGCAAGATGAAAGGAACTAAAAGTTAGACGGATATAAAAAATAAGTTAATTAATGTCGAAACGCATATCAGAATGAGCTATAGAAACTTTGAACAGCCGAACAAGAAGAAGAGATGGTCCAAATCGAAATCTCCATAGACTGCAAACATCACATGAATTGAATGGACTCAAATAATTAGGTCTCGTAAGATGTAACAAAAATACACCGTCCCCAATTTTTGCATGAATGATGCAAGAGAAATGTACATTTTCTTGGTACAGCCTGACAAGTGTAACAAGAGCCGTGAGAAATATGAAATAGACAAGGATGGCAAGAAACGAGAGGATATGAAATAATTGTGCGTGTGAGACAGCGACGAAATCCCCAAGTCTCTTGTCAGGCTGTGCCTTTCATGATTGTGTCAGTTTGTTTGTGGAAGCGTGGATGGATAATATTGCATCCTATAGGATTGTTAAAGCAGTATTTCTCCATTCGGCTTGCTATTTATTACATTCAATTTACAGTTCCGGATTGCATGACTATCATGGATGCTCGGAGGAGTATACAGGGTGGCCAATCGGGTGGCGTTATTTTTTTTTTAGATAGCCCATATAGAGACGTATTCAAAACATCCCCATGTATGTGTAGCGATTATTGACAGTTTTCGAGTGATGTTTTTTTTTTAAATCTAGATTTTTCAGTTTTTCCAAGAAACCGTCAAAAAAACAAAAATATTTGTTGACTTTTATTTTTTCGGTAGTTATACTCATTATTAATATTAAGCCTATTTTAATATCCAATAAAGGAAATCGGTGCATCCGAACAATAATTAATTACATTTTGGGCCAAAAGTTTGAAATCACTGTTTTTAGCCAGGAGACCAAAACATTCAAAATAAAATTAAAAATACTTATACCTGGTTCTGGAGCTCCAAACTAATCTCGAAAACTTTGCAAGACATTAGACTTTCGAAATAATAAAGAAAAAATTGGAAAATATCTTAAGTTTTCAAAAAAAATCATCGCTACACATACATGGGGGTGTTTTGGATAGGTCTCGGTACGGGCTATCTAAAAAAAAATAACATCACCCGATTGGCCACCCTGTATGTATCTCTAACTAATTGTAATACTTTTGCTAGCTCTTGTAGGCACCCTAAATCTGTCATATAAAACTTTTTTTGATAAATTTATCTGATGATTGACTGTTTCCCCAATTGGCTTAGAGCATCGATAAGTGGGACAATGGGAGTAATTACCCCCCCCCCCCCCCCCCGTCAATAGTAATTCACTATTTTTGAATCAAACACAATATTGTTATACCGGGTTATTCACGTTATTCGACACGGAGCCTTATGGCTAAAGTATCTAATGAAAAAGAAAATAATAATTTCGGATGGATAGGGAGCCATTAAGGTTACATTTTAAAAATATTTTCATATTATACAGGGTGTCCCCAAAACACGAAACGTATCCAAGTTATGTTTTTGCTGTTATTGCATATTTAGATTCCTTAGTAAATCCTAGTGTGACTTTATGTATCACACATGGGATCTAAAGCGAACCGTTTAGGTGTAAATCACCATTTTCTGTATAAGTAGATGTCAGAATAAAATTAAATATCACAGAGATTATAGAACTTAGGAGGCTGTGACTGCCGTACTACTAAGCATAAAACCCGTCAGCCTAAGCTAGACGGTCAAAGTTGAACTGCGTTTATGCTTGGAGAAATCGGTCGATTAATTAAGGAAACTTCTATCAGAGATAACGATTTTTTCAAATGGGAATACCTAATTTTTTTATACGGTTAAATGTAGAATTTGATAACCTTCCTAATGATATAGGATTGTGAATATCAATCTCTGGTAGTTTTTCAATTAACTTCAAATTTTCAAACAAATCGGTGTTTTTCGATTTTCCAACCTATAGCAAACTAGCAGACTATAAAATATAAACAAAAACTTTTGCCTTTAGAGAGGCAAGGAGAAAGTATAAAAAAGAGCTACGCAGCAACAAAAGAGCAAGCTGGCGGAACTACTGTGGAGAATTGGAGTCCCTTTCAGACTCCGCCAGACTAATGAAATTGCTCAGCTGCGAGAAGAGACAAACCATTAGTTCATTCAAGAAAGAGGATGGTACATGGACTACATCGGTGGAGGAATCTCTCCAATACCTCCTCGACTCGCATTTCCCGGGAGAGTCCGGCGATCTGTCTCCAGAAGCTGAGTCGGCTCCCTTGATAGGGGACGACGGCTTGGCCGAGAGGATGATAACCGACGGATCAGTCTCCTGGGCAATAAACGAGTTTAGTCCATTTAAATCAGCCGGACCTGATAGTATATTCCCTGCGCTACTACAAAGAGGTCTAGAAGAGTTGCTGCCACATATCGTGGCAGCTTTCCGGAGCTCGCTAGCGCTAGGATACGTACCGTCGTCCTGGAAAGCAGCAAGAGTAGTGCTCATTCCTAAGCCAGAGAAGATCGACTACTCTTTATCAAAGTCTTATAGACCAATCAGTCTTACCTCCTTTTTTATGAAAGCATTGTAGAAGATCGTGGACAGATATTTGATAGAGGAAACGCTCGTTACCTATCCCCTCCATGATAATCAGCATGCCTATAGGCAGGGTCGCTCCACGGAAACGGCACTGCATGCTATAGTAGGAAAAGTAGAAAGAGCCCTCTCTCACAGAGAAGTGGCTCTGGGAGTATTCTTCGACGTACAGGGAGCTTTTGATAAAGCACGAACAGTTAATATATGCACCGCCCTTCAGACCAGGGGTGTTCCACCCACTCTGGTCTGCTGGGTAAGGTCAGCACTTCAGAATCGCAAGGCTAGTGCAACATTAGGCGGGGTTCAGCTCGAGGTTGGGGTGAGTGGGGGCTGCCCGCAGGGCAGCTGCCTCTCCCCCCGCCTCTGGTGCCTTGTTATGGATGGCCTCCTTACGAGACTTAGCTCGGCCGGCTTCTACACGCAGGCCTACGCAGACGACGGCCTGGTGTTAGTCTCTGGTAGATTCCTGGGCGTCGTCTGCGATAGGATGCAGATGGCATGCAGCATTTTGGACAGGTGGTGTGGTGAATCAGGACTCTCAATCAACCCAGTGAAGACTGAGCTGGTCCCATTCACTCACAGGAAGAAGATAGATGATTTTAAAGCCCCCACTCTCCACGGTGTACCGCTGACCCTAACACGGGAGGTCAAGTACCTGAGAGTGTTAATTGATAATAAACTCACATGGGCACAGCATATTGACTATGTGTATAAAACGTCTATAGCTACCATGTGGCAGTTGCGTCGGGTAGTCGGCGGAACCTGGGGCCTCAAACCCAAGGTTCTAAACTGGCTATATACGGCAGTAGTCAGATCTAGGATCCAGTATGGCTGCTCGGTCTGGTGGCCGAGCGTAGAGAAGGTCTCTGTTAGGCTCAAGCTCGCAAAGATTCAGAGGCTTGCAGCAATGAGCATAACAGGTGCCATGAGGACAACACCCACTGCTGCCCTGGAGGTACTCTTGGGCTTGCCGCCTCTGCACCTCTGGATAAAGAGAGAGGCGATGTCGGCCTGCCTGAGAATGCGTGACGGGGGAACGTGGGTAGCACGAGAACCATTAGTTGGCCACACCAGAATAGAGCGATTCGCGGAGAGTAATATCCCGATATCGTCATTCAGGGTGGAAAAAGCTAAAGACATCTTAAATTTAGATAATGGATTCTCACTAGTCATCCCGGAAAGAGACGACTGGATGAGAGGGAAAGTCAAGTTTCCGCCCAATAGTCTCGTATGCTTCACCGACGGATCGCTCTTAAAGGAGTCAGGATCCGGGGGAGCGGGCTTCTGTCTGGAGGGTAAAGAAGTGCGGCGGAGCTTCGCTCTGGGAACCTGCACGACTGTCTTCCAGGCGGAAGTGTATGCGATATTGATGGCGGCATACTCGACGGAAGTCGAAAAGTGTTCTGAACAGAGCATATATATATGCTCTGACAGCCAATCAGCTCTGAAAGCGGTGGCAGCTTAGAGGGCCAGATCAGCTCTGGCACAAGAATGCTCTGTCGCCCTTCAGAAGTTGGCAAGACATAAGAAGGTGACCCTACTGTGGGTCCCCGGACATATTGGTATACCGGGTAACGAGAGAGCGGACCGATTAGCTAGGATAGGGGCGAACAGCCCCTGCATTGGCCCAGAACCTATGCTGGGAATTAGTAGACGCCAGGTTAGAGAGAGACGATTGCAGGCAAGCCAAAAGATTCATAGCAGGCCCGGATAGGGGCCGAACGCAATGGCTTTTGAGTAAAGGCAGAGAGACGCTCAACCTTCTGGTGGGGGTCCTCACTGGCCATTACCGGCTGAATAGACATCTGTCACTTATGAGAGTGGTAGGGGACCCCATTTGCTCCAGATGCTGGGAGGAGGACGAGACAGCGTTCCACTTCCTGGGCAGATGTGCAGTTTATCGCAACCTTAGGGTTCAGATATTCGGCACGACGGAGTTTGGGGAGGAGCCACTATATTCAGCGAAATGGTCGGACATACTGACTTTCGTCAGGAGGTCTGGTAGGTTCGACAAGGAGCTTTCTAGGGTGTAGAATTTTAGTGTTTTCAGTGATTGGTTCAGTGGGGTTGGCAAAAAGGGCCAAAGGTGGCCTACTTGCCTGGCTTCGCATCCCCATCACTACTACTACTACTACTACTAAACAAAAACTTATTCAGGTAGAAGAAAACAACTCACTTAGCAGAAAAATACACACCAACTAGACTAAAGGGACAAGATTTTAAAAATTACTCACAACAAACAAACTCCAACCAGAAACAACGGCAGTAACATATCTTTAGTCAAAGAGAAGCTAGGGTAAAAATTTTGAAATTAAATGAAAACTACTAGAGAATGTTGTAAGCAGTTTCTTGTTTTCATAATAAAATTTCACACTTCAAAAAAGTATGCAATTCTGTCAAGTCAAAAGTACCTCTGACTCGAGTTTTAAAAATTATTCAGTATCTATTAGCAAGATCGCAGAAAATGAAGAATGAATTAAAATTTGTTCAAATTATAAAACATAACTTAATTGGCAGAAAATTTAAATCTGAGTTGTCAGTATTCCTTTTTTGCAATATTGCTAGTCTAATAGATATTGAAAAAATAGAAGGGCTCCAGTCAGAGGTATCGTTCCTTTGACGCAAATTACTACCTACTTTTTTACACCATTACATGTGATTGAGAATTGCGTGCTGGAGCAAAGATCGCTGGTTGTTTTTGTTTCATTTCAGGCTTTTGAATTGTCTTGGAAATTTTTAACCTCTAGTAAATTGCGGTAGCCAGTAGACTGTAGAAAATATCTATTACTGTCATACTCCAGCTTCTCTTTGATCTTAATGTTATCGCCGTTGTTTCTGGGAGAGTTGATTTTTTGTAAGGAATTTTTATAATCTTGCCTCTTTATTGTAATTCGTCTGTATCTTTTTTATAAGTTAATTGTTTTCTTCCATCTGAACATGTTTTTGTTTATATTTTATGGCCTGCTAGGTTGCTTATAGGTAGGAAAACTGAATTTGACAGTCTCATCAATGCTGACGCATGTTATGCTTAGTAACACGGCAAAGTCACAGCCTTCTAAATTTTATAATCTCAGCGAGATTCAATTTTTTCCTGGCAAAATGGTGATTTACACCTAAACAATTCGCCATGTCGATACATAAAGTCACACTAGAATTCACCAAGGAATCTGAATATGTAATAATATACGGGGTGTTCCATTTAAAAAATACAACTATGATACTTTTCGTGTTTTGGGGACACCCTGTATAACATGAAAATATTTTTAAAATGTAACTTTAATGGGTCCCTATCCATCCGAAATTACTATTTTCTTTTTTATCAAATACTATAGCCATAATGCTCCGTGTCGAATAACATGAATAACCCGGTATAATGCCATAAAAATTAGTCCACAGAAATTCAACCTCCTCCCCTCCCCAAGAAAAAAATAACCCCCCTAAGAGCAAAAAAAGACTAGCGACGCCATTGCCAAATCGTATGGTGAGTGCGATCAGACTTCCGAAATTTTTAGTTTTTAACAGCACTTGTATTTATTATAGCATCGTTGGTAATATCTGATGCCCATCCATTTGTAATTTATTTTTGCAACCAAATGAATGAGTAATTTGTTTTGTTTGGTTTAGTTATCGGTGAACCCGTTGGACGTGACCGCCTCCAAGTCGAAGGCGGTGGTATGCAGAGGGGCGTCGCGGCGGCCGCCGACGCGCCAGCGCTCCCTCCGCCGATGCACCCAGACGACGGACGAGGGCGGAGGCGGGGGCGGGGGCGCCGGAACGTCCTCATCTAACGCCACCGCCACCGCCGCCGCCGTCAATCTGCGCCGGGTGTCGCGCCTCTGCCACCAGATCCACGCCTCCGCCGTCAGACAGGCGTTCGGCACCGTCACCGCCCCCACCGCCGCCAATTTGCCGACTCCTGCCAAGCCAGATGCCGACGCCACTGCCGCCCCTCCTAACACGGTCGAAATCGTCGAGCTGGAGAGTTCCTCTAGCGACGTTCCGAATGCTGCCCCCCATACGAATCTAGGTAGGTATACTCACGCACAGATAATAGTTCGTCAACCTAAAAAAAGACTCATCAAGGTCTACAGATGTTTCATAAACAAATTTTCTGGATATAGACTGATTGCTCAAACGTCAAGCCAAAGTTATGGCTTCACTATGTGGGTGACACGTTCATAATATGGATCAGTGGAGACGAACAACTGGAAACTTTCTTTTCGCATCTTAACAATATGAAACCATCCACCAAATTCAAAACAACAACAACAACAGCCTTCCTTGTTGGTTGTAATGAGAAGAAATAGGAACCTAAGGAACCTAAGTGCACAGAAAACCAACGCACACAGGACAGTAGCTGCATTATACCATGCAAACCATCCAACATCAATGAAGAAAGGAGTGATTTTAACATTGGTCGATCGAGCCAAGAACATTTAAGAATTAAGGAGCACCGACTCAACACCTAGCGAGCAGAGATAGGAAAGTCCGGAATAGCAGATCACGCTTGAACCAAGCACCAGAAAATTAAATTCAAAGAAGCAGCTTACATCGCCTGCACAAGAACGTGCACAGCAAGCCTAATGTGGAAATTAGACCAATATGGCATCACCTCAAAAAAAAATTTATAAGAACTAAAATTGAACAGAACTAACTTAGACACAAACATGGAGCACAGTGACCATCGAACAGCCACGTCAGTAAGAACCGACGCCACTGAAGCAGAAAACCACGACAGTTCACTTGAAGACGATAGACAGCAGATCCATCGAAACGTTGTGCTCAAAATTGTACAAACAAAGTCTAAAGCAGACCTTTTGAAACATCTACCTTGTCTACAAACTTCAAACATCAGTTAGACTGATTGACTTGTTGAAATTCATAGTCATTAATTAGTTTATTTTACATCAAAACTGATATGGGGCTGTTCTAACATTCTTGGCTTACTGGCTTCATGGAACTCTGTATATCTATGGGTTGGGTACCAGACCACGCAAGTATTGGTAGCAATGAGTGTGCAAACAAGCTTGCAAGGAAAGGCGCGAGCATGACATTCTTCGGTCTACTAACCAAGCTGAGGTATAAGCAAAGCTACCGCCCACAAGCTAGGCCGCCACAAGGTTATCAACCATTGCTCCAACGAGGAACATCGCCAGCGATAACGATCCTACTCTGGACAAGCACTAGGCAAAAACTGCTTACGGGCCTAAATGACCGGTCCACTAAATGACTATCAAAATAATGTTAATGCTATAATGAAGACGGAAATTTAAATTTCTTAAAAATCGCATGTTTTGCCAACTTGACTAGGTGAATCATTTAAATTGTCGACAGTACATTCATTAGCCTTTAATTAGCTCTCCATCATGAAATTATCACATTGTATATGCTTGATTTACTTTAACTTAACAGACCTTGGGATATTTTTCAAGAAAAATTGAAACAATTGAGGTTTTGAATACATTTTTTTTGTCATAGATGGAAAGACCATAATATATGTTTTATAACAAAACTGTTTTTGTTTTCTTTTTTTTCCAATAATTCAAAAGTTATATCAAAATGAAAATGGGTTTTTGGATCCAGTACCGAAAACACGCCGACAACTCCCGAGCGTGTGACGTCACCATGGCGGTCAGGATGCTCCTTTGACCAACGAGGTCCTACTCCGATACTAGATTCTAGATTCCCAACCAATCGCGAAAATACGTACTGGTAAACTTGTAACTATACTTGATTCTCTCAACAGTGACATCGCTAATAAACAAAGTCACGCATTTTTTTTATTGTCAGTCTCCCGCAAAGGCTAAAAGCCTATGTCGCTGTAGAAGCGCTGCGAGAGGATAAGTGTCGGTGCACGTTAGATTTGAAACGCTGCAGGTTGTAGCCGGCGGGAAACAAATTCCCCGGCAGCTCGTTCCACAGCGTGGCTGTACGTGATTAAACGCGGCGAAGCGTTATCTCTCTAAAACAGGTACCGATTACAGGTCCAGATTATGATCTCACTTGGTAATAATTATATCTGATTATCCGTTGAAAAGTTGGAAATTTACAAGAAATGAAAAATACTTCTACATCAAATTGTCCATATTATCTATTAGACAAAACAAAATATCTAAAATACAAGAAAATTGGAAAGGGAATCTAATTAACTGCAAAAAATTAGTGTAAAATCTGGCATGCAACATTTCATGCAACTTCATCATAGGTAAAAGTGAACATTTATATCATTGGCGGAACTTAACTGCTCCGACAAAGAGAAATTAATCATTCATATTGACTTGCGGGAAGCCGAACAAAAACAGGAAGCAGCGATAACAAAGGGCTTTTGTTTGTTTTTACTTCTCACGCCGATAGGCGACGGAAGTATTAGAATCGATTGCAGTATACTTTTTCTAATCTGCCATCGTAGTGATATGGTGTCAAAATTTCATCACAATCAATACGGTAGTTTTCGAGTTATAGATTACAGGTTACATGCTGTCCGGTTGGAATAGGCCGAATTGCTTTTTAGCAATAGTTCACTGATAGCGGAGTAATTATCGAAAAACAAAAAAATTCAGAATTGCACCATCAATGTGGACCGAAGCAAATCATTTTGAATATGTACAAAAACCAAATGCACGAAAATTTCTATTTAGTGTTTGAAGGAGTTGTATGGAAGGTTGGTGGTATTTCAGGAGTGAGTTGGTCAAGTGTATACAAGATTATTTAGGAATATAAAAGTAATAAATCACTGTCAGAGCTAGAATGTTTTCTTTTGGGATAAGATTTTGGCTCTGATAGTGAATGATTACATGTATACTCCTTAATGATCCTGTATACACTTGATCGACTCACACCCGAAATCTCAGCAACCTTCAATACAACTTCTTCAATCGCTAAATCGATGCACGAGCCACGATGGATCGCTGTATGGAAAACACTAAACAAGTCCACTCCTGTTTAAGCGGCGGCGGCGCGGCGCTCCATGCGTTGAACGGCTGTCTCAGGTTGCTTGCAATTTTATTGGCTGTGTAGAGAGGCTCGACAAATTAGGGCCAATAGATTTAGCGGTTATAATTCAACCATTGTGGATACTGCATGACGGCATACCTATCACGCATTGATCATTATTTTTACTCACTTTCTCTGTTGGGTGAATCTAGTATAGTGGATATTTGTTGCAATACAGTCGATAAATGAAGCTTGCAGCTCGAGACGAAGTCCAGTAAGTAAGTAAGTAAGTACCTATACTGTGTAAGGCTTTCGCGGCCATCGTCCAACGAATTTGTGGTTCTTGGGTTTTTAGGCCGGCGTCGTTTAGCGTTAAAGCTTGACGTTTCGCCACCACGAGTGGATGGCATCTTCAAAAGCTATTTCACTTCGGCGACTTCCAAAATACTAGGTAGTCGCCGAAGTGAAATAGCTTCTGAAGATGCCATCCACTCGTGGTGGCGAAACGTCAAGCTTTAACGCTAAACGACGCCGGCCTAAAAACCCAAGAACCACAAATTCGTTAAGTAAGTACCTAATCAAATATGTTTCGTTGAAAAGATCTCCTCAGTCGAAGGATGGCCCAGTGATTAGCAAGTCCGGTAGTAGATCTCAGGGTCTTTGGATCGAAGCCCAGGCCTTCCAACTTTTTTTTATTTTTTTATCAAAAAATTTATTGATGTGCTTTTTGTACTTGTTACGCATATAAATATGTGTTCGATCCAAAGACCCTAACCACTGGGCCATCCTTCGATTGACGAGATCTTTTCAACGAAACATATTTGATTAGGTACTTACTTACTGGAATATATAATCTGACTTCAACCTCAAACATTCAAAAACATATTTATTTCGATCTTAGACGTCTCGAGCTGCAAGCTTCATTTATCGACTGCATTGCAACAAATATCCACTAGTTATCAGTTTACCAGTACGTATTTTCGCGATTGGTTGGGAATCTAGAATCTAGTATCGGAGTAGGACGTCGTTGGTCAAAGGAGCATCCTGACCGCCATGGTGACGTCATACGGGTTCGAGAGCCGTCGGCGTGTTTTCGGTACTCGATTCAAAAACCCATTTCTGTTTTCATATAACTTTTGAATTATTGCGAAAAAAAAAGAAAACAAAAACAGTTTTGTTATAAAACTTATATATAATCTTTCCATTTATCACAAACAAAAATATTTTTTTTCTTAATTCAAAACCTCAATTAAATTTGCGATAGGGTATTCAATTAGATTTTTATTATGGCGTTATCATTATTTCGTTCTGCACATTCTATCTTTGTTTGCTGTACTAACTCTTCCTTAAGTTAACAGAACATGCGATTCAATAAAAGTGTAGCATTTAAATTCTTAAAAGCGTACTTAATTAGCCTTCAATTATGCCGTTATAATTTTTTGTTGTCTGTTAACTTTAGAGTTTTACTGACCGCCCGCTCTGACAAACGTTGACAAATAATGATTGAAATGTTAATATATAGCTGCAGTATGGTCATTTGATTTCAGTCCGAACGAAAAGTAGTAGCAGCGAAGATATTCACACACTCTCGGAGTCGCTGAACAAAAGCTTAGAAGACCTGGATGATTTTGAGCAACTGCAGACGTGGCGCAGGACATCGAAGATACGGAGGTCTTTGCAGTTTCCTAAGCAGAACAGACAAAAGACCAACAACGCCAACAAACCGGTGGATATTCCAGAACGCAGCGTTAGTGTCAAGAAAATTAAAGAAGACCTTGAGAAAGGTACGAAATTAATGTAAATGGTTCAAACCCTAATGCAGATTCTCTTTTGATTTCGCAACAAACAAGTTATTATAATAATTATGTTTCGGTGAGCTTAACATCATACATTTGTAAAACGCTTTCGTGTAATACTGATTACTTAGGACTAGAGTCAAATATACCGGGGTGGTTCATATAACTTGAGACAGCCGAATATCGCGAGAACGGCGAGTTTTTAAATGAAAAAAGTAAAATAAAAGTTATTGGGTGCATTTTAAGGAAAAGATGTCATTTGTTTTTGACTTTGACAGAGTTTTTATGGTTTTTTCAAGATGTGATTTCAAGAATCATGTTCTATGAGAAAACACAAATAAGTTTGGTTCACGAATTTTTTTATTTTGCAACTTAAACAGATAAAAAATAAAACATTTGTTCTTTTCCGACATGCTCCAATAACGCAAAGGTTCAGTAAACATTGTTTTCTCTTAACAAAAAAAAGGTAAACTTCGCTGTTATATAACAGTAAACATGTTTTTTTTAACAAAAAAAGGTAGACTTCGCTGTTATTATTTACTTTGGACGTCATTAGCTGAAAATCTCCGTTTATACGGATATAGGGAAGACGTAGTAGTAGCGACAGTGTCTTGTTGAATACAATTTCGTTCAGGTTTCTTCATCAGTTTCGGAGATTGTGTGTTAAATAGAAATAGAGCAGTCAATAAAGAAATGCTCTAGGCTATCACGAAAACTTTATAAAACGGATTGATTAGTATATTGAAGTTGGAGGTTAGCATTTCAAACATTATAGAATATTACAATTCTTAAATAAAAACAACATTATGAGTCCAAACCAGTATGGATTTACAAGAGGTAAATCAACAACAGACGGAATTTTGTCGGCTACGAATGAAATTATCCCTAATATTGGTAGAAAAATGCCTATTATTGGTATCTTTGTTGACTTAAAAAATGCGTTCGATACGGTGAGCCACAGTGAGCTTTTAAAGCTGATGGAAAGATTAGGTCTTAGAGGAACATCACAATTGTTATTAAAAAAATGATCACTCAAACCGTACTCGAATGGTAAGAACCTCTAACACTTATAGCAAGGAAATGTTGATTAAATATGGTGTCCCATAGGGAACAGAACTGAGCCCGCTTCTATTTAACTTGTTCCTGAATGATTTATTTGAAATTGACAGTGCTGGAAAATTAATATGTTTTGCGGATGACACCCTCATGTACTATATAAAGCTGACGACTGGACAATATTAAAAAAAAATTATTGAAAAAGATTTTATTAAGATTATTCAATGGTTTGATACCAAAATTTCAACAGTAAATTTAAAAAAACAAATTTCGTTGCCTTTACTTCCTATGCTTTCATTTATGTGATCTTGCGTAATACGGTATCTATGTTTGCCATGGAGTGGTTTCTGCGACCAGGTGTTAATTTTTTCCTGTTGTGATTGTATGGGATTGTGTGTGTCTGCGGCGAGGTCTGGGCCTGATAGGTTGAGTGGTGTATAGCTGTTATTTATAAAAAACAAAAAAGTGAAGCCCGGGCTCCGACACACCAAGCTGCTGTTCCATTACCCAGTGACTACTCCTCACACCGTGAGGTGAGCAATCACTGGGTCCGCGAATCGTGCGCCCTAAGTAGACGAAGGGACTCGAGGATGACTGCCTTCTGCATTCTGGCGGCTAAAATGTGCGCCGCCGCACGGCACACCGGTATTTTGCGCAGTGCAGAGAGCAGTGTATTCCTCGTTCCACCTAGGGATCCAGTAACCACAACCAGCAGACTTACAGTGTAGTCTGGCCAGAGCTTGAGAAGTTGTCCGAGCAACTCCTGATATTTGGTCCGCTTTTCCTCCTCCTTAGAGACGATGTTCACCTCGGCAGGCGCCGATATATCGACCATCTTCTTCTGTTGGTGGTCGAGAAGGACTATGTCGGGCTTGTTTGCCTGTACAAGCTCGAGCGTGGGGAACGAGTAGTTCCAGTAAATCCGGCATCTCTCGTTGTCCAAAACGGACTCAATATCCCCTGGAGCGTATATCAGCACCGGTGTCTCATCGATACCGTATGAGTGCTTAAATGAGTGTAGAGCACTCGTAGGGCCGCGTTGTGCTGTTGGACGTAAGCCGTCCCAGCGTACGTCTTACACGCCGACAAGAGATGCATAAGAGATGCCTGTCGGCAAGCTCTACAACGGGTGTCGGGTACATCTACACCCAAAACCCTTTTACGGTACGCCAAGGTGTTGAAGACACCGTCTTGGCAAGCCATTATAAAGCCCTCAGTCTCCGACTTCAACCCACTAGACCTTAGGAAAGAGAAGGTCTAGTGCTCAGACAAGCAATGCTCTTCTAGATGTTTGTAGAAGATTTCATGCATTGGCTTATCTTTATGAAGTCCGAAAAGGAAGTCGACCTCGGCAGTTTTAATGTGGGATTTTAATTGAGCTCCTCGGCTGCTCGTTTCGCTGCGCTAAAAAGAAAGGCCCCTTTACCCGCATTCTCGTGCTTTCGCACAATGCGGATCAGGGGATCGGTGCTGTTCGTCACATAGCAGAGAGTGGCCCTGTTGTGCAGATGCTCCAAACTCAATAGTCCACGCCCTCCCAGATGTCGCGGGGGGTATATTCGCGGGACAGAGGACTTAGGATGCAGACTTCTCTCCATATTCATCCTTTTGCGGGTCTTCGTGTCGATTTCCTTTAGCTCGTTCACTTTCCAGTGTATAGCGCTAAAGGTGTATAATAACAATGGGACCGCAAGCATGTTTGTGGCAGCGACTTTGTTTTTTCCGGACAGTTCTGATGATCAGATCTGCTGGAGTCGGTGCAGATACTTGCGGTGGAGACACTGACCAATTCTGCCTCTTGGACATGACGCTACGCCACTCCAAGGTAGATATAAGTATCTCATGCATGCAGTTCTCGCAAGATGCTCCCATCAACGAGCTGTACAGAGGCAAAAGTGAGATGCAAAAGAGCAAGGGACTCAAGGAGTCTCCTTGGAAGACACCTCTTTTGAATGACACCAACTCTGTCTGAACCCGAGTTTTACCTGATGTTATAGTGAACCCGATCTTCCAGAGTGGCATCAGTTGTTTGATACATTCCACTACCTGATTATCCACCTAAAGGCATTCCAACAGCCGCACAATGAGCTCATGAAACGTGGTGTCGATCGCCTTGCGATAGTCAATCCAGGTCATAGAAAGGTTTTGCTTGTACTGCACGGAGTCCTGCGTGACACATCGTCAATCAACAGGTTCTCCTTGCAGCCAGCTACTCCTTTCTTTGACCCTCTCTTTTCATTCACGTCGAGAAATACAGGATTCACAGCTTGAAGGATACGCATGTTCAAGATTCTGGTGAAGAGCTTGTAACATGCGTTCAGACATGTTATTGGCCTGTAGTTTTTGGGATCAGACAAATCTCCGGCCTTCGGGAGAAGCACGGTTCGACCCTTGACAAACCAAGCCGAAATTGACTGCTCCTGATTTAGCCGCGAGTTAAAAACTCTAGCTAAATGCCGGTGGCAACTGGGAATTTTTTTCCATCGCCTCGTAAGGCGCCAATAATTTCTTCCATGTTTATCGGATGATGCAGTACATTTAAGTTAGGAGTCCTCCTACAAACGGACTCGAACTGCGCCAAGGCCGGAGTGTCTCCAGAAGGCCTCCACGCGATCAGTAGTTGGCGGCTGGTCTATGGCTGGTGGCGGCTGTTGGAGAAGGCGAGAAGGTCTTTCGTAGAACATTCTGTTCTGCTCCCAACCCCTCGTCCGCGCCACCAACGATCGCTTAGCAGCGATTAGCATCCGTATACTGTCAAGACAGTGTTGCTTGACAACAACCAGTATCGCTTGACTGAGTATATGATGGTCGCGCCTCAACCCGTAAGCTATCTGGCGCACTTGGCGCGTAAATGGATTCCCAGCCGCTCTATATTCCAACGGGATGCTTCCTGGCGAGCCAACTGGATTTTCGCTTCCATTTGGCGCACCCGTCTCTGTGCTCTCTCAACAGGAGAGTCTCTCACTCTCCCCCGTCTAGCTAGCCTCAGAGCCGCAGCGTAAATTTCGCAATTGGTGCTCCAAATGTCGGAGGCCTCCGATAGACGTTCATCAGCCTCATCCGTACAGCCTCATCCTCTCTCTTCAAATCTGCCAGCTTAAAGGACCTTCCGTTGTTATGCAAGGCCCTTCGGTCTCTGAAATCCCCAAGTGAGACGACTTTGTCGATTTCCCTCTCAGCGGGCCTTATCGGCGAACTTTCAGCCTGGTTGACAGGCCTTCCGTCCGCCGAGGGGGCAGGCTGAGCTGGAGCACGAGCATATCCCTGCCTCCGAAGGTACGATACATAATCTCGCAAATTCTGAGAGGTAAGCATGCTATGCTATGGGTGCATTTCACACCACCTCTCATACATGCGGGACATGTATCCCCTACGGCGCAGGCTACTGCTCTCATAGCAGCTCGGCAGGTCATCCCTGAGCTCCTTCGTCCACCTAAAACGGTCCATGTCATGGCGGGAGTCGTAAATAGGGCAGTTAGACAGTTATTATTAAATTATTATTAAATTTATTAGTAAATTATTATCAAATTATTAAAAATGTTGCTGATAAAACATAGTTATTGGAAATGAACAAAATGAACAAATGTTGTATTTTTATCTACCTAAGTTCCAGTCGATTTCAAAATTTTGTATACAAAAGTTACTTGTTTTTTTTTCGTTGAATAAGATTCTGCAATAAATAAAAACGTTCTTATTGAAAAAAAAACTTGACCCTGGAAAAACCTTGAAAACGCTGTCAACGTCGAAAATAAAAGTCAAGGTTACCTCTCTTTCATTCCACCCAGTAACTTTTGTTTGAACTTTTTAATTCAAGAACTCACCGCTCTCTCCATATTCGGCTGTCTGTTAAATGGACCACCCGGTATATTCATCTATATACCTATCTTTCATCCCTGACTAGTACTGGTCATGTATGTTTCAAGGCAGGAGACTGAACACTGTACTAAGGAATAACAGCGTGGACTTAGATGCTCTGGATCATATACTGCAGTCCATCTCAGGCAGTTCTGGCGTTGACAGGAATTTGGAGGACACAGATGAAAGCGAGTCGAATAAAAAGGTGAAGAGAAACTCCTTTGTCACGGTAGAGTCGATTCAGGAGGTCAAAGGAAGGTTGAGGAGAACTAGTTCGCCTTCAAGTGATATTTATAAGGTGGGTGAAAGTTTTGAGTTCATTTCAAAGTTTTTAGTGATTTTGGAAATTTTGAATCACTAGTACATTACAGTAGCTAGTAGGGTGTAAAAATTATTCGTTTCTGTCGTACTCCAGCTTCTCTTTGACCTTAGACATTACATGTTACCGCCGTTGTTTCAGGTTAGAGTCGGTTTGTTGTAGGGAATTTTTATAATATTGTCCTTTTACTCTAGTTCTTCCGTATCTTATTGCTAAGTGAGTTGTTTTCTTCAATTTGAATACGTTGTTGTTTATATTTCATGGCCTGCTAATTTGTTTATAGGTAGGGAAATTGAAAAACACCATCTCGAAATTAAATGAAAACTACCAGAGATTGATATTCACAACCTGATATCATTAGAAAGCCTATAAAATTGCACATTTGATCGTATAAAAAAAATTAAGCATTCCCATTTGAAAAAATTAAGTTAGCACTGATTGAAGTTTCCTTAATTAATCTACCGATTTCTCCAAGTGCAAATGTAATTCAAACTTGATCGCCCAACCAAGCTGACGCATTCCATGCTTAGTGACAAGGTAAAGTCACAGCCGTCTAAGTTTTATAATCGCTGCGATATTCGATTTTCTTCTGATATCTACTTTTATCAAAGATTGTGATTTGCACCTAAACGGTTTGCTTAAAGTCCCATGTGTGATCCATAAAGTCACACTAAAGTTCACCCGGAAATCTAAATATGCAATAATATACAGGGTGTTCCATTTAAAAATTAAGAAAAAATAACTTTGATATTGCACGCTTTCATTAGACACCCTGTATAATAGTCATTATTTTTAAAATATAGTCCAACTCGACCTACATACACTCGCAAACTTAGTTTTTTGAATAGGTGTATGGTTTGGTTACAAAAGTCCGAGGCGTTGAGTTGGACTCACCCTGTGTACTGTTGTAATTACAAACATAAGATAATAAATTCTTGTCTTGACTACATTTATCCTTATTGTCATTAATTTTGACAAGTCACTTGAGCTTGGTGATAGACGTAGCATATCATTGTAAATAGAAGTAGAGAAGTTTCTAGAAGCACTTGAACAACTTTACTGCATTTATTTGTTTTTTTACATCTAGTGCTGAGCAGATCAAAAACGCCCAAAAGATAAGTTTAAAAAACGTTTGAAAAGTAAAAACAGTGGAAAATGTTAATTTTTGTGAATTCTTAAAAATATTACAAAAGCAACGATAAAAAAACAGGAATGTTTAGGGCACATGTCTATGGATAAAATGTCTTCGAAATGGGCTTATTTATACCCCCACGAATTTTGACTAACCCCCTGCCAGACACCTTGTACTCGTATTTAGCAATAATCGGTTCATCGAGATTGTAAAATTTAATACTTTTTATAGGAGAACGGTGGTAAAGAGTTGGACTTGGAGTCGGCCGACGACGCTGACGATGGCATAGTGGTGGAAGAGGAGAGTTGTTCGGCCGGGCAGCCGAAAACAGCCGAAACGACGTCTCGGGTGAGATCGTACGTGTACGGAATGGAGGCGGCGCTTTTGCTCAACAACAAAAAATCAGCCGCATGCACGGGGACTACCGGAAGTCTAGAGTCCAGAGTGAAGCTAGTCAATGGCAACGGTAACTTCTCAGTCAAGAACGAAGACTGGTACAACAGACGGAAATCATACGGGTTTGAACAGGTACAGTCTCAATTCGTCAATGCTTGTCAGAGCGGTCCGGTGGGCCTTTGCTCTTGGTTACTCTCGTGTCGGTCGATCGGTCTGTCAGGTCTGGTTGTCCAGAGACCAGACAAAGTCAGGGAGAAGTAAGAGAAGAAAATGAAAGGAAGGAAGGAGAAGAGCAAAGAGGAGGAATTTTGTCGCTTGTATAGCTTGGCATTGTCGATGTGAGTTCGATAATTTTTGGGTTTAGCCAACAGGCTTAATTTTGGGTTTGATATCTAAAAGGGCAATCATTTAATTTTTTCCAAAATTGCTTGATTTCATTTTGATCACAGTGCGAGCCACGGGCTTGTGTGATTGCGAACTTGCTCGGCTGTGTAGTCTACTGACTCGCGCAACAGACGACTGCTGACGTTGCTGTGGGATTCCGTCTGACTATAACGTCGTTGCGCCTATAAGGGATGTCAAGAGGTCCCTGCTATGCCGAACCTGCAGGTTTCGCATGTGCGTTTTGGGGAGGAAACACCGAGCCGCACATGCGTATGTAATTACTGGTTTAATAATCATTTTCGAGTCGAATTTTATTAACCAAACTCAATTTTGAAGCTCTACATAACATAGGGTACAGTTGACGAAACGTAATTTCGAATTTTATTTTTAACACTTCCTGTGTGTTTTTGCCAAGTCATGCCCTTGACGAGGGTAATTCCTAGGTAGTTGGTAGAATTTTCCCATGGAATCCAAGCACCGTTTACTGAGACCTCCAACGTGGCACCACGACATTTTTTGGTACAATGGTATATAGCTTGTGTTTTCGAATGATTAATGGCCCGGTCAAACAGAGGGCGTTCTAGAACGCGGCGTTCCGGCGTTCTCTAACAATACAATGGAATGCTGTAACGCGGCATTCTAGAACGCCGTAACGCCGCGTTTTAGAATGCCCTCTGTTTGACAGAGCCCTGAGTTCATCTTCGTTTGAATCACTAGACATCTTAACAAAAATTGGCGTAACGCTTTTGCTCAACCCGTCCAACAGGCCTGTTTGGTACAAACAACGTAATGCTGTAACGCGGAGTTAGAAAACGCCGTAAAGCCACGTTCTAGAATGCCCTCTGTTTGAGCGGGTGTTAATTTTGATGAGCCACCGATCCGTTCACTCTAACACTTCATCCATCGCAAGCTGCAACTCATCGCGGACTAGATTTCCAGTCCGCGACTGGGCTACAATCGCAGTGTCGACAGCGAGATAGACTTCACAGTTGCGAGAGCAAGGGACATCGTGTATGAAAAGTGAATAAAAGTGAATAAAAGAGAAGCAGATTACGGTGCAGATAGTACACTAATGGGTCGATAATCCTGCGAATAAATCGAACCCATCTTCTTTGGAATCATGAAAAAATCAGCAACATGCCAAGACTTTGGAAAGTACTGAGCTCTGAGAATTGCGTTAATTATTGCCACCAGATATGTTAAAGCCTTTTGCGAAAATGCTTTATTTGTGATCTGGTCCTCGCCAGGTACTTTACGTACCTTAAGGTCTTTAATATCACCCTGAAGTTCTTCTGCTGTGCAATGATGAATCACTTCTATGATTTCTTGGGTGTGCTATGTAGAGCTTCTGTAGAAGAAAATATTCCGAAGAAGAATCTTCAGAAGAGCAATCACAAATAGAAGCATCATCGCCACTGACCCCATTGGTTCCAAAATATCTCCTGATGGATCTTACAATTTGTCGCTTCTCGTCGAGATCATTATCGAGATCATAGATGAGTGTGAACTGATATTCCATGGCATCAGCAAAAACCTCCACCTTTTCCTCAGTCGTGAAGACAATACCCCCAGGACCATGGATATATGGAAGTTGTTCCCGTTTGCCATTTCTGAGCAATTTTGCTACTTTCCAAATAGGAACACTTGAGTCATGCGTTCTCGCCAAAAAGTCGCTCCGCTGCTTGTTTCGAAATTCATGTAGTGCGTTTCTCACTTCGTGGACAAGATTCGCTGCCCTACGGATGTCGTCAGGATGACAAGATCTTTTTGCTTGTTTAATTTCTGACCTTTTCTCAATAATGTTTTGCCTAATGTCGGCAGTGAGGAAAGGTCTACGTTGCCATACATGAAGAACGGCTGCGCATTATAAAGCTTGTTGAACAAAACCTGTCCATTTCATTTGAGCGACCCTATTTCATTCTCATCATCTATGATCGGGATATTTGAAAACTCGCTGAGAAAGGACTTGTATAGCGCCCGATCAACGCGTTCCTTTGGAGAAGGCTGCTTCTCCAAAGTATTCCCATCACCCACCTTCTAAACTACAGGAAGATGATCGCTTAATATGTTATACATGACACGAGAAGTAATACTGTATCTAATACAGCTTCTAGATATTGCAATGGATTGTGTGAGTTAAAGGATTTCAACCAACCCAAAATAATAATGTTTAGAATTTTTGTTTCGTCTAAATTTGTATTATTTTTAAGTGCGCTTGGCAACAAAGCAAACGCGAAGTCAGAGGCAAATAGGCGAAACTCAGAGGTGAATCGGTTTTTGGATCTCCTAGAAGAAATCCTATATAGGCCCCTACTTGAGCGCCATTGCCAAGTCCATGCTTTGAGCAGTCGAAAATGAGCTCGATGCAGCAGGGGTAGCCACGCTTGCAACCTTGGCTGCATCTGCATGTGAATTGGTCCGCCTCTCTGCGATGACCTGCAGATTCCTCCTAGGAGTAAATTTACAGGTGAGACTGTTTTCCGGGTGGTCCCTACCAAATTTCACGTATTTGCGCACCTCTTGTCTTGTTTGAGATCACCGATGTGTTATGTGGTCCTGGGCACATTTCAGACACTTTGGGGCAGCGGTGCAATACGACCATATAGTCGTCGCTGTATTTCTCCGTAGCTGTCACTGCTAACTTCGTCGTCTGGTGCGACAGACCATCTTCTGGTGCCGCGTGTTTTCTAATTTTTGCTGCTGGGTCTCAAGCAGTGGGTTGAGATTTGCATTGCCCCCATTTGTAGCCGTGGAGGGGTAACTAGGTGACCCCCCAAACTTATCCTCATCCATATTGATTTCAGCTTTCAACTCAAATAATTCAGTAAAATTTGCCAGACGCAATTCTGACACTTCATGTCAGTTGACATCTTAGACGTCAGATTCCAACAGGTACAATATTCATAAACCTCAATTTTTCGAAACCATTTGCCATGCTCAATAGTTCTCACTCGCATATCTCGAAGTTTCATCGTATGATGCCTTTGATGGACTTGATTGTTTGAGCTAATATACAGGTTGAATCGAAATTTTGTTTCACCACCCTAATTTGAAGACCCTGTAGAACATTCTCTACTATACTTTAATTATTGTACGAGATACAGGGTGACCGATGGGAACCTGACGTTTTTCAAACGGGTCTTAGACTGAGACTTGCTTCCCCGTTCGATGTTTTCCAGCATCCTCGCAGTCTTCGTGGGACCAGGTGGCTTTTTCTTACAATCATTCCTGTTGTCCTGAGACTGTTAATCCACCTGAAAATGGTATTGTGGCTTGGAACAATATCGCGACGTCCAAGGTTGAAACGAACACGGAATAAACGCTGCGCAGCCGTGACCGACTGAGCATTTTTAACATACGCGTCATTAGCAACTTACGGTGCTCTACGCGACGGTGCACTGTTCCATAGCTACTGAAATACTGAAATGGCATTATATATCAAAGGGACTGATACCTGAATCCCCCCCTTACCACCGCTAGCGGCTTCATACTTACCATTTGAAAAACGCCAGGTTTTCAATGCAATAAGTTACTGCAATTAACATTTTAGTGTAACAGGTATCATTAAACCAATTAACAAAACAGAACTAAATCCATTAAAAAAAGCAACGTTGTGAGCATATCTATTAGATCTTAAATTTTTAAATCAAAATCAATTCCTCTAGAATGCATCTTTGCGAAAACTTTTATTACACTTCTCTCCGCGGAACGACTTGTTGTGGGAAGAGTTAAAACCAAACGTAATTTTTTAGTTAATTCCGGAAACACTGTATGTAACTGATGAGACATAATGTATTTATATAGTTTGGAAACACTTTCGTGTTTTATGTCAAGATCAACATATATTACTAAAAGTTAACTTTTAAGTCTAACAGGGTCAAAAAATTGTCCATACGAATTTGACAAAATAGAAAATAACTCTTGGGGAAACACTTTTTCGAAAGTAGTGAACTATTGTATTGTATTGTAAGTATTGCATCAAGAAGATTTAGAAACTTTAACTTTGATATTTCGCTAAATCAGTGCGTGATGTTTAAGATGGTAACATCTAAAATTCCATAAAATAAGCTAGCATAACTATTTATTTTATCTTCTCCCTGGATTGAATCCAACCGCATTCGTTCTCTAGATGGTTCATTTTCGGCAATTAACTGTCAAAAACAAAAAAGATAAAAAGATCATGTTTTGCATGTACGTTTTAAAATCCTCAATCTTCTAAATAATATCTGAAGCATTTGTTTGTAGAATTTTAAATAAATTTTCAGAATGCGAGAAAATAGAAGAAAACACAGACAAGAAGTTGAAATTAAATTCACGCAATAAACTTAAGAGTCCGCTTGCACAAACTGTCGTATCTCGATCCGCAATTTCATTTTGCACAGTTGTCTTAAAAAGCGCCTCCAAGTCTCCGAGATGTGTTTCGGAAACCGCATCATCTATCGTCATCATAAAGCAGTGAACTGGAGACGATCGAGAGGTAATCACGGCTTCCGACCTTCGCTCGCGGTCGGGGGCGTTCAAGATGTGGCCAGGAGAGTCACATCATCGCGCTATCGAGGTTAGCGTAGCCGTTAGCTTTATCTATAAAGCTCTACCAACACACACTCAATAACTGAAATTGAATTTATCTTTCCGAGAATATTAATTTACTACAGGAGATCTCAGTGACTTTTTTTAAATAAAAACGTGTTACAATGTTTTGAAGGGATGCGACACATCACCCGCATCAATGCGCCGCTGAATGGTAACATTCTTCAACACACACAATAAGACATCAAAGCCTTATTTTTAACGTACTTTTGCTTAAGTAGCCTTGATTTAACTTTAACTTTTGTTAGAAATTAATTATTGAAATGTCATTGTTTGAAGTGAACCAAAGATATTATTATTATTAACTAACAGATAAGAGTTGAGCCCGATGGCTATAAACTCCGAACAAGAGGAGTACAGAAGTATAATGGTAGAATTAAAGTATCATGCCTCAAGGAACTTGTCCAAATTGTTCACATTAAAAGAGTTCACAACATATCGTGGTAAACTATTCCAACGGTCGAAAATTCTGTTGGGAAGAAAATGCTGCCGTACTGTTGTCCTGAAGGCTTCTTTCTTCAATTTGAACCGGTGCCCTCGAAGATTGCTGGTACTTCGTTGAAATAGCTTTGACAGATCAACCCCGAAAATGTTATAAAGCACACGATACGTAATTATTAGGTCGCCCCGAAGACGACGATCACAAAATGGAGTGAGACCAAAGATCCTAAGCTCTAAGCTGCTCAGTGTAATCAGGTCGCACCGTGCCAATGTGCCATAGGGAATACGCGTGATTCTCCGTTGCATTGATTGATTCCAATGCATATGCGATAAAATTTTGCATTCGGTTGGGTGAAACATCATCTGAAGTTTTTTAAATGATTAAAAGTGCCTATCCAGATGTTAGTTTTTAAATAATTTGAAAACATGTGATAAAAGTTTGTTTCATAATTACGTCCTGGGTTGAAGTCTCAAAGTATGCAATGACATAAACACAGCCCAAGACTTCAGAAAGCCAAAATTATTAAAAGCCATGTAAAGGGATACAACCATTCTTTTGTAAATGTGGAGTTGTTTACGATCCCATTGTACCTAGAGAACATAAGTAACTGGGAAGTACTATTTGTAATACACTTCGAGGACTCTTAAAGGCAATATAAAAGCAGAGACGACATCTTTATCAAAATTTGCTACAATTGAAGGTTGTGAAGGGCAGAAATGATTGAAAGGCGTAGGAAGATAGTACTACAAAGAGAGTCAGCAGCAAAGTTAGGTTTAGCTAAATTTTAATATACATTTTTAACATGTCAACGCCTATACCTCATACAAGGCGTAGCCTTTCAGGTAGCAGTATTTGTAATGTATAGTACAAAATAAATGAAATGAAAAAAAATCTTCTGCCTTGCAGATCAGCGATTTGTCAACGAGCATTTGAAGAATTATACCGGTACCAATTCAACATTTTTTAGCCAACGGAGGCGCGTTGGTTCGTAATTATTTTCGATACCGATACTGCTACAAAAGTAACAATACCAGCTTGGGATCGCTCAAAAGGTATCCAAGACAAAAATACTCGATATTAGTGCAGACGTATTGCTACATTTCAAGCATCAAAGTATCGTTAGCATCCCTACAAATCATCCAAAAGGGGGGATGCGCCAACCTGAGATTTGTACTGATTGTTTACTATGCTGTGGCCTCGACACCAATACAAGACAGTCTGGGCAAAACCGAAAAGAAGAATAGACGAGCAGTAATCAGTGGCGAAAAAAAGATAGTAACAGAATTTTTGAAAAAGTCGCTACAAATCGGTTTATTTTGTTAAATCGCCGCTATGTCTCAACGTAATCAAAAGGTCGCTATTTTCGCGACAAGTTGCTATGAATGGCAACACTGTTTGCAGGCAGTACAGGCAGAAACTTGGGAAATGCCGACGGTGCCTCGGCAATCGCCGATCAGCATCGCACATACGTCGGTATCGGCACGCATCGGCCGACTTTATTTCTAGTTGCTATATTTTCGCCGGATTTTAAAAATCCGATGCCTACCGACCGCACGTATGTGCGATGGTCCATTAAATTTAATGGAAAGTAACTTTTTCCGATCCGTACCGTCCGTTCGATGCCGATTTATGTGCGCGTACCATAACTATATTATTGTTCGTAGGTGCATGCTCAAGAAGACTCATCGAACTGTATTTTAAAATCGAGGAAACAAGTGGAGAGTTCTACTGACAGCGGTATTTGCAGATCGTCGGAATTAATGCACAAAACAACGAATAATGCATACAACGAAAATAATTTTGGCGTAGAAAATTCGGATTCGGATCACAAGTTCAATGGATGGAAGGAGATTACTACAGGCCAGGTGAGCCTATCAAGGAACATAAAATATTTAGATTGTATTTGTTGTTTCTGCAATCTGGCTAGGATAGAATCTGAGAACTCTTACAAGAGCTCTGAACCCATTCTTGAGATACCACATACCACACCAGCAATCATCCATGCCATTCTTGCGAATGACGTCCTTTTTGTTTAAAAATTGTCTTCAGTTCCCAGTAACATAAACGTGATCGTGCAATGTTTACTGACAGTTTTTACTGAACTGCAAAACTCTTCTAGTTGTGCGCCAAAATTGGCAAGATTGTGGAAAATCTCCGATCATTTTACCTTATAACGGTTGTGATTTACTATTACAGGTGAAGCTACTACGCAGGATGAGTTCGATAAGCAGTATCAGCTTGATAACAATCGATAAAATGTTTTAGAATTCCCTTAACAACAACACTCAAGACACATTCTTTATTTTCTGTATTTTCTGTAAATTTCGTCTCTGTATCATTTCATCGTTCATCAAATCCATCGTGAAGAACAAACACCTGTTTTATTTGACGACAAGCTTCTAATAGCCTGTCACGTAAACCAACTAGAACGAACGATTGTTCAATTTCTATAAGATGAAACTGTGTGTGTTTTTGAGTATCCTATCTGAAGAAGTGTTTTATGCCTAAGTGTTTAAACATTCACCAAAACATTTTTTTACAGACATTGCCATGAATATTTGTCTTTTTTTTCGAAAATACCACATTTGAAGATCGTACTGAAAAGCAAGGAGAACAATTTCATTATACGTATACATAAAGACAATGAAGAATAGGTATCAAGGCAGATGGAATGTTCTTATGATGGCGGATTATTTCTAGGAAATTATGCGAGCTTACAACACAATTTCACTAGGAAAAAATATCTTAAAAGACAATTTCTTGATGTATGAGTATAATGTAAGATCAATCGATATTTATGTAAAAAAGCATTTTTTCTGTCATAAACTAGACCTGATGGAAGCACTTCTGGCATCGTCTTATAGGACAAGCTTAAAATCATGTCATGTGTAAGCAGTGTTATTTATCGTCGATGGTGTTGACTATAATCGTTATGATTTGGCAGGTAAAGAAACTGGCCAGCACGTACGACTCTACCAGAAGCGGGGCCGGAGGCGGGGGTACAGGAGAGGTCAAGTCGACCACCACCATTACCATTCCGATCGTGAAGAACAACAACGTGGTGGATCTGCCGTGGTACGACCATCACCACCACGGGGGCGGTATTGAGATCAAAAGGCACTCGATCGCCGTCGACGAATCTCGATACGTTCGAAGAGTGGCGGGGGACCAGGAAGGCAGGCACCGCAGGACTAGCTTAGTCGCCAATACCGCCCCCGCTTCTACCGCGTCCGCCGGCGCCGCCTACTTCGAGCCGCTCGAAGACGACGCCAACGCCGTCGCTGGCAGAAGGATCAAGAAGGTCGAGTTTTGCAAGACCGAGGTGCATTTCACCGCTGAATCTGGCAAGGTAAACATACACGTTGTTTACAATGAAAATTGCCCCACGCGCTTCCCAAAAAAACCGACCACATGACCATATCTACAAATGGGACGGTCTTTGTCTTCACTAGAGCCTGTTATCCATTTCCAGTCCAGTGTGTTTATTATGACCTTGTCTCTAGTTATTGTGATGTTCTGAGTCCGTATGAACACACTAAACACATATTACTCGTTAGTGATTCATTGACGACCGTTTTACATAATACAGCCCTTAAAAGGATAGAGCTCGATGACGTGATGGCCCTCGGTACGACTGCCCCTGACAATGTTGCCAAACATCTTACAACTAAATACCCAAAACATACACGTACATACATGACACGCCCCTTAAACTAAAAAAATGAAAAAAAGTGATGTAATTATATGATAATAAAAAAATAATAACTATGACATAATTAATCTATCTGGTGGACCTACTTCTCTCTCACATCTAGTAGTTTTCGAATCACTATTGTTATCTACGTCTCTGTTAAAAAGGGTTTCTTGATCTCGTTCTTTATGTATGTCCTCACTTCCAGCTTCGTTGGTGGCCTCTTCCTGCGTAGGCTGTGCTGCTGGCAATGATCTACGTAGCGGTCTGATGTATTGCCTGTTGCGTCGATATTGCGCTTCACCAGCTTCCGCAACATAGTCATTTGACCCTAACTTGCTGACGACAATTCCAGGTCTCCACTGCCGAGGCTTCTCTTGAATCAAAACACTTTGATTCTGTTGTAGTTCTGGCAGAACTTTGGTATGCAAATCGTAATTTGACTTTTGCTTGTCCTGTCATAGTTTTACCTTTTCTTTTATTCCTGCGATAGAAAACTTTGGCTCTAGCACTTTCTTACTTACTGGTAAAGTTGTTCTGAGCTTTCGGCCCATTAAGATATCACACGGGGCAGGCAAGTCTTGTTTTGGTGTAGTATTATATGTTCGAACAGCGAGGAATGGATCTCCTCCGTCTTGAAGACATTTAGCGAGGAGCCCTTCACTGACAGGATAGCACGTTCAATCATACCATTTGACCTTGGGTAATATGGACTTGATGTGGAGAGTATTATGTCATATTGTTTAGCAAAACTTTCAAACTGATGAGAGGTGAAAGGGGGGCCACAATCAGAAAAAATTTCTTGGGGTATTCCATTTATGGCAAATATATTTTTCAGTGTAGAAATAACAGCTTCTGCTGTTTTGCTTGTCAGTTTGTTCACAACAGTGAATTTACTAAAGTAGTCAACGACTACCAGAAAATCTGTTCGACTCAGAAGCATGAAGTCGATGCCTATCTTTTGCCACGGTAAGTCAGGTATATCATGTGGCATCAGAGGCTCTCTTTGATTAGAACTTGAATATGACTGGCAAATTGAGCAAGACAAAACGACGTTTTCAATGTCACTTTCTGAAGGACATGATCCTCATTTATAGCTTCTACCAGCCTAACTTTGTTCTCAGGCCGTGCTGCGATGACAAAATATACCTTGAGATTTGTTTCTAGATATGCTGTGTCGATAGTTTCGTCTATAGGATCACGACTCGTATCTGGTACTTGTAGGTTTTTTCCAGGTACAAATGTAAGCTCAAAGCGAAATCCTAAATGCCGCATTGCAAGCCTCTGGATTCTTGGTGACATCTCATCAAGAGGCTTTTTCAAAAGTCCCAATAATGGCCTGTGGTCCGTTTCAATTTTGAAATTTGGTTGCCCATACAGATAGTAGCTGAAACGTTCGCACCCAAAGACTACGGCAAGGAGTTCTTTTTCTATATGATTATACCGCTGCTGAACTGGAGTCAGTGATACGCTGGCAAAATTCCACTGGCCTATTATCTTGACTGATGTATGCTCCTAAACCATAAGGTCCTGCGTCAACGGATAAGGTAGCTGGTTTAGATGAATCAAAGTACAACAGGGTTGTTGCCTCTGATACTAACTCTTTAAGACGGTTGACACTTTTTTCTTCAACAGAAGTCCACCTCCAGTCATTTTTCATACTCAGGAGAGATCGGAGAATATTTGTTTCATTCGATAAATTAGGGATAAACTTTGAGAGGTATACTATCATCCCAAGAAAACGTTGCAGGTCGGTCTTTCTTGCACTTTGGAGGTTTCACTTCGCGAATTGCATGAGTTTTTCTATCATCAGGGGAAATGCCACGGTTGCTGATGACATGTCCCAAAAATCTCACCTCCTGCACAAAAAACGTCGACTTTGCATGATTGAGTGTCAAGCTGCTATCTTGAATCTTTTGTAATACATTATTGCCTAAGTTCCACTAGTTACACGTGTTTATTTAATTTGTCTGGCAAGATTCCCATAAACTGACACGCGGAGAGACCTAAAATTGAACTTGAAACCATGGAGTCCAAAACGTGAAATAAGAATGTTCCAAGTTCTATTCCTATACTGACACTTGAGATACATTTGCCCCAGTACACTTATTCTATGTCCTGTGTAAGAGAACAAATTGCCACCTTTGGAGAGTCTCTCACTCGGTATTTTTAATTTTCGAAAATCAGATATATTTCGGGTATTAGCCAAGCTCCCACTATCCATTTTCATTGCGATTTTAACACCACATATCACTATGTCCTCGAATAATGTCCGAGTTAGTGATTGTCCAAACGACACAGTCGTCACTTTGAACTGATTCACTATCATCAGAGTCATATTCACGTTCCTCAACAACTTCATTGACACGCGTATTCCTGTATCGAGGACAGTATTGGCGATAATGTCCCTTGTCGTTACAAAAACTACAGTAACGGTTAAAAGCAGGGCTCTTACCTCGGTCGTGCGATTGACCACAATACCTGCACCCTACTTTGCCTCCTCCACCCCTGCTAGGCCCAGGAGTACTCCTACCGTCTGGATAATATCTATGACTGCCTGCTCCCCTTCGATCTGCAGCCCCTCGACGGTTTCCATCGAAGAAATGTGGCTCATCATCCTTGGTAAAACGCCTTCGAACCTCACTCACTGTCACACTATCTTTTGATATCTCTTTCTGAATCACAACACTCGTTTCCATTGACTGAGAAACATTTATTGCATCAGCGAGTTCGAGATTTGGATACTGAAGCAATTTTTCTTGAATACGCGGTTCTTTAACACCCAAAACAATTCGATCTCTAATCAATATGTCTTTTTCTTTAAAATCACAAGTTGATGCCAATTGTCTCAACGCAGTTACAAACTGGTCGACAGTTTCACCAGGAAGTTGCTCGCGTTTAAAAAATTTGAAATGTTCATACACAAGGTTTTTAGTTGGACTACAATGTTTTTCTAATTTTTCCAAGACAACACTCAACTTTTCCTTATCTTCATTTTCCGCATATTCAAACGTATTGTAAACTCGTATGCCCTGATCTCCGAGTAGGTTCAAAAGAATAGCAATTTTCACAGGATCTGTCTTTGAATTTTTCCCAGACGCGATCAAATATAAATCAAATTTCTGCTTCCAAAGTTTCCAATTACTAGCAAGGTCTCCGCTAAAACTAAGGATATCTGGAGCTCTAGCTTGGTCCGCCATCATCACAAAAAACACTGTCTGAAAACCAACGAGTTTTCCGTTGATCCGATAAGACTGGCCACCGATACACCGGTACTCAAACTGCGCTCTCGATGCGCTGTCCGCAACTCCGCACGTTAACCGATTTTCGCCTATATGTTTTTCGTTTACGGCCGACAAAAAAAATACAAACAAATCACCCAACGACACTTTTACCGCTGCCACCATGTGATGTTGTTCGGAGTCCGTATGAACACACTAAACACATATTACTCGTTAGTGATTTATTGACGACCGTTTTACATAGTACAGCCCTTAAAGGGATAGAGCTCGATGACATGATTCGAACATGATGGACCCTCGGTACGACTGCCCCTGGCAGTGTTGCCAAACATCTTACAACTAAATACCCAAAACATACACGTACATACATGACAGTTATGAAACCTCATCGTGAACACAACTTTCTCATATCCAGTACAGCTTTGTAGATTTTCTTCATCATTTCTGGGGTATCTGGTCACCTCATTTGGTCGTCCACTCCGATGCTCGATTTGGCAGCTCGTAAGGCCTCCTTTAAAATCTGATACCCAATATGTACATAGGTATACATTATAAACGTGTAGGCGCAGACCGACCCATAGTGCATTCAATGGCATTTAATTCTGCTGTGAATATGGAGCAGATTGGATTCACTTTTTATTTCATGCCAACTCAATGGTTGTGAATGTATACAGCGGCGCCAATTCCGATGTCTAATTTGGAGCCATCGGTATATATTACACGGGAGTAATTAAACGATGACAACAGACCGTGAAGTACAACTGTGTTGGTCCCTGGATGGTTGAATGTCGCCATTATAACTGAAGGATATTTCAAATTTAGATCTATAAAATGATATACTGCTTCGCTTGATATTGTGAGATGTTTGTGAAACTGTATCTAGGGCTGGAAATTTCTTATTTGACCACCATGTATTAGTTAAATTGAAGACCGCTAATTCAGATACTTTTCTAATAATTGCACTTTGATTGTTGAACTTCCGACTGCCGACTTGTTAGGAAACAAAATTAAACTATAGCTGGGAAGCGGCAAACGATTTAGGCTTGCCTATAATGTCTATAGATCTGGGATATTTTGCAAACATCGAACATCAGTATGGAATCAACATGGTTAGACATATGAAAACATGGATGGAATTCAGTTTAAAGGGTACACTTGGCTTTATTATTTTTGCCGCTTTCCAGCTATAGTTTAATTGTGTTTCCTAACAAGTCGGCAAACGACTTAGGCTTGCCTGTAATGTCTACAGATCTCGGATATTTTGCCAACATCGAACATCAGTATGGAATCGTGGTTAGACACAGGGCCGTAGCTAGGCGTTGACCATGGGGGGGGGGGTTCATGGTGACCTTAGGGGGGTTCATGTATAAAAGAATATGTAATGTCTTAATTTGCTTAAAATTTGTATAGATTGTATCGCTGCTAATGTGTCATGAGCGCCGAGGATTGGTTAGTAGTAGAATAAATCACTAAGCTTGGAGAAAGCACCCTTGATTATTTATATATTTATTATTTTAGTAGTTATTTCCTTCATGGAAATTCTCATAGGGGGTTTGAACCCCCCCCCTTATATACGGCCCTGGTGAGACATACGAAGACATGGATGGAATTCAGTTTAAACAGTACACTTCGCTTTAATATTTTTGGCGCTTCCCAGCTATAGTTTAATTTTGTTTCATAACAAGTCGGCAAACGACTTAGGCTTGCCTATAATGTCTATAGATTTGGTATATTTTGCCAACATCGAATATCAGTATGGAATCAACGTACATATGAAGACATGGATGGTATTCAGTTTAAAGATTACACTTCACTTTAATATTTTTGCCGCTTCCCAGCTATAGTTTAAGTTTGTTTCCTAACAAGGCGGAAAACGACTTAGGCTTGCCTGAAAAAAAAAACAATTTCCATATTTTAAAAAGTAAGGACTTACGAAAAAAAATCCACATTTTCGTTTAAAAATTAAGTCAGAATTAACTTCATTTTGTCGGATATATTAAGAAACACCCGTATAAGATAAATATTTTCCAAATAAAAGGCTTTTATTATTATATTATTATTATAACCTTTAAGTTTAACATGTGTACGTATATAGAAAAAATCGATGGATCGATTGATGTTGTTGTTGACGAAGGTGAACATAGTGGCGACGGACGAGAAGCCGCCTCCCACCCAGAACTTCCGGCGTCGACGCAGGACCACCTGCTCTTCGTCTTCCGGCCCCCTAGGAGCGACGGCGCCGGAGGAACTGCTCGGTGGTGGTTCTGGGCTGCCCGTGCTGCGATTTGGAGACTCCAGCGAAGAACAGACCATGTTCGCAGTGGGCGATGGGACGGCGGTGAAGGCGGCGAGTCCTCCTCGGCCGCCCCACTCCCGTCTCGACGCCGACGTCACCTCCCCGCACCCGCCCCCTCAAGTCGGAGTGGTCACCGTAAACGCCACCGCCGCCGATCATGATGACGCCTCTGCTTCCTGCCTACAGACCGAATCAACCGCCTCCGAAGGAAATGCCGATGATATTAGCGAGAATGAAATTAAAGGTAATTCGATTATAATATAACCATATAGTATAGATATCACGAGAGTCCTTACTTAAAGGACAATATCCCCGAACATAGACACACAATCTTAAAAAGGCAGACGTATAAGTTAGTTCTGACATAATACGAGCAGATATAATGATGTGTATCTGTCGTACTAATGTAAGTCCGCGATATTGACTCGCTCACCCATCATATTAAATTAATACCCGTATCTATGTAGTAGGTGAGGTTGAATGTGAGCGATGGGCGATTATGTCTCGTTCCACTGCGACCCTATTGTGGCTGACACCTATTTAGAGTTCACCGTACAATCTACATCTCTTGACGAAAGCGATGGTCGTGTTGGGTGAAACTTCCTTGAGGCCAGCAGGTTTCAGATGGGTGACTGAAACCCAGCTCTTTCCAGTACTGGACAGGCGCACAATATGTGCTCCACTGTTTTGTGTTCCACATAGCAAAACGACAGTTTGTTTCAGACCTATATTCCGCAAAACGTTTCCGAGATGACAATGTCCTAGCAACAACAACCAGAATGCGCAGATCATTCCTACTCCATTCTATGATTTTCGGGAGGGGGGGGGGGGTTGACTAAAGGGGTATGGTATGAAGGCCTTCCAGTGTAATAGCCCTGGTGTATTTCGCGAGAGCAGAAGTGCCTTCCTCTCTGCTCTGAGATGATTTTCTCGGTAGTGCTTTTCGCAACGCCCACAAATGGATCTGGCCCTAGGAATACAGATTCGGTTGCTTCTCTTGCGAGTGTCATTACATTGCCAATCCGCTATGACCTGGAACCCAAACCATAGTTAATTTGTTGACGATAATTTAGCGGCAAATAAAACTAAAAAATCTTACCTTAACAGGCATCCTGAAGAACAAACCGACACAACCGATACCGTATCATCTGGGAGAAGAGGTCATGAGAGCAACATCGCCCACGCCTATCGTGACGTACCCTTCTTCGTCGGACGAAGACACGTCCAAATGGGGCGTGAAGCTGCGCCACGTGCCGAAACGACCGCCCACGGTCCCCGCCCCCACCTCGGAAGCCCCACCGCTTTCGATGTGGAAGTCCACCGTGACCGTGCGGAACTTGTACGAGAAGAATAACGGTCAAGACAAGATCCAGCAACGTCTCAGAAGTCTGAGGCCTACCACCAAGAACGCTGCGACTGATACCATCGACCCTTCTACGGAGGGGCACAGGGGCTACTCCACCAAGATCAATTTTGGCGAAGGACAAGCCACCGTGGTTAAGGAAGAAGAGGAGAAGGTGGATGATGATCGTCGGTGGGGGCGGCAGGCGAAGGAGCGATTGGCCAACACTATCTGGTCACGCCCCTCAGCTGACGAATCACACCTGCCCCTTTACAAAGGTGAGCCGCATGCAAGATACCTACATAACACCACCAAACACAACAAGAAGGCCTTTCTTGGTAAATTTCAGCGTTCAAGCAGTATATACACAATTGGCAAGTAGCGATCTGGAATGATGAAGATGACTTAGGCTTTAATAGATTGAATAGAGAACCAGAAAGCATTAAATTACATTTCTAAAGCATGAATTGTAAATTCAAACTGTCATGTGTAATTTATACCTGTCAGTTTGAATTTACAATTGACGCTTTACACCCGTATGCACCGTGAGTCAATTGCGCGATTAGTTACGTAAACCTAGATTAGATTACTTGTTAACTGTGCACCGCAAACTGACAATTTTGACAGTGTCACTGTCAAAACAATCTTGAGAACACAACCTTGTCGTATCTCCAATCTGGATTAGATAATCTCTTGACGGTGCATGGCTAGATGCCAAAGATTAGCAAAACGCGATTAGGGGACTAGGATTAGAATCGCCAAACGGTGCATACGGGTGTTAGAAATTCAATTTGATCCTTTTGAAACTACTGCTGGAACTTATATAGAACACGCCGAAGACGCGCTCGCAGGATTGCCAGGTGTGGCAATTTTCCGCCGTAGTGGTGATTTCAGATCCGTGTGGGCGACCAAATATCTTTTGGTGGTGCAAAACACGCGAGTTGGCGACTTTTGGCTATTTCTGCCTTCCATTTCTTTTGTTTTCCGCTCAAAAATAAGGGATGAAGCTGCAATATTGCCCGTTGTTTTACAATTGACACTTTGACCACAGTGACTCTTCAAGGAGAGAGAATATTTCAACCAATAGGAACAGCTTCGTACCATCGTATCGTCGGATGTCGTATGCATCTGAATTTAGCTTTAGAGGTTACCCTCACGAAAAGAATATGTCACACTGGGTGATTCAGTTTTGACAAATTTGACATTCTCAAGCGCGAAGTCGCAATTTCTGGTGACTTTTAATTCATGCATGCCAATGTTTGGTGACTTCTGACGATTTTCATGCCAAAAGCTGGCTACAAGCATACTGATAACCTGGCAACATGCTATACTCACTCCACCGAAACTGCTTTCTTACGACGCATGGCAATGAAAGTAGTGGGATTGTAAGATATATGATGGTTTTGATGGCTGATGGTTTTACCTGAATGTAGCTTCTCTGATAGTTATATTGGAGATTTCGCATCCCAGATCAACTTTGAAAATAATGTACAGGCACCAACAGCCGGATATACTAGGGTTCTTGAAAACTAACGGTTATGTTAACCTCTACGTACTATATGTCGTGCACATTTTTATTAATATTTTGTCAAGGGGTAACGTGAACAGAATGCCCCTGTAAGTAAACGAGATAGTAGCGTATCATTATCAGTGGACTGAGATCGAGTGACCCTTGTCTATGGCCGGTAATAACACTAACTCAATCTTAACCGCAAAAATAAAAAGTTTTTTTGATGGAGCCAGTAAAGCGTGAAGAAGCATTCACTGATTCTTCATTTGACTGTTTCCATAACATAACCTTGAAATAACATAGCTAGTCTGGGAGAAGGCATCTACTTGCATGCATGTACTACTAATCTTGTGTGTTGGATGTTGTCTATGACAAACTATAATAATAACTTGACGCTTTGTATAAAATATTATATATATATATATATATATATATATAATATATATGTCGAATCTATAATGCAAATGTTTATGCTGGCAAGTAGTGTAGTAATATTACCGATGGACATAGAATACATAGAGATACCGTTGGTTGTGTAGTAGTACCTTTCTCTCTTAGCTGCATGTAGATACAGTAGTAGAATGTTTCAGAATCCCGTAGAATTAACCACCATCAAATAGCTTTCCCATAATCCCTGTTTACCCTTTTACTCCTTACTATACAAATTATTAATTCAACCCATTGGAGTATGGAGTATTAAAAATTTCAGTTTGTTATGCAATTTTTGGATGTTTCGTAAAGTAGATGTTGCTTTCCCTCTCTCTTGGAGGATAAACCACGGTATTCCAAGCAGAAATATACGCATTTGTAGCTTGTGCCTCTCGTGTTCACGAAATTCGGGGGCCTTGGAGGTGATCTGACAGGCACGCAGCATTGAATGTATTGAGTGCTTGTAGGTTCACGTCAACGCTTGTTATACAATGTAGAAAGGTCTTGGATGACATTTCGACAAGACATCATGTTTCATTTATGTTGGTGCCGAGTCAACAGTAATGAAACGGCGGACACGCTCGCAAGGCGAGGTTTAAGAAGTAATTTCCGATAAGATGGAGAGGAATAACATCTCCGTCAAGCTAGCTAGCAAGGTGGTGCGGTTCTATCTCTCGGAAGCCGGCTAAGGATATCTTTAAGCCTGCTATCTGGTCATAACACCTTCAGACGTCACTAGCATGTACTGGTGGTAGCATCGGAGACATGTGCACGTTGTGACGAGGAGGAGGCAAGAGAAGACAGGCGCTGCTTAGGATAGTTATATGCAAATATTTGAGAATCTAGGTAAGGAAGATATGTGTCAAACTTAACCATATCGATCAGTTAAGGCGCTAAACCTTGCGAGATCACCAACAAAGAACGTCGAATGCTAAATACTGTATAGCAGTTATGTTTCTCAAAAAATTGTCAGTATTACTAGAACAAAAAAAACTTAATACTCTGTATAAAGTGTCCCTTCTTGTTAGCCTGTTCTGCGACTTGAACCGACGCTAAAATTTATGGTGATGATAATACATAATGTTGGTATTGTTCTTTTGATGAATTCCGATAAATTCACAGAAACAACAACTTCTAGAAACATTTTTTGATCGGATATCATAGCTGATTCAGAAATGTTTAATGCGGCAATAATTTACTCCCTTATCCTTCCTTGTTCCCTGGCTATTTGATATGTAGTACAACTATAGAGACATCGAAAGAACATCTCCAATTTGAACTGTACACAATGATTGCAGACGAGTCCGAACGCGATTCACTACAACAGAAAGGTCTTGTGGTCAGGATAGGCACAACAGAAGAAGATTACCATCACGCTGTCCGTTCCAAAACCACTACCAGTGCCAACGGGTATTCAGATACCACCACGACAAAGATAACGATCGATCTCTCCAAGTCACCTCTTTCTGATCATTTTTCAGCTCACCAACGATCTCATTTCAAATCTACCTCGCTCATATTAAGTACTATCAAAGATAAGACTGCTACCAAACAACAACAACGATCTGTAGAAGAAACCAAGAAAAACCAATACCAGCCAAGAGCCGACAAGCCATCAAGCCTCAAAGAAATGTGCTCGAAAGCACAGTCTACAGATACAAATCTCCATACACCTTCAAACAATTACTTTCAAGGCATTGGAAAGATTTGTACAACTGCTGATGGCCAAAAAGCTTTCGATAACCACAGAAACTTTACAAATCGAGCGACGCTCCTACATGACAATAGTTTGGAGTATACTGAAGGTAGTTTGAAGCAGAGTGGCGATAGTGGCTCAACCAAACGAAGTGAGATAAAAAGTGAAAACATGAACGAACGTTCAAAATATCGAAGAAGGGTATCATCTAGTCCACACCTCCAAAGATCGCTACCTCATCCTAGTGATGCTGCGCATCATAGAATCTTAGAAAACGGGGACATCCAGCTAGAAGCTGGAAGTAGTCCGGAAATGATCTCAAATGGTGCTGTGAACGATAGTCTACTATCGATGAATTGTGATAATCGAAGAACAAGATCAGACAGCAGAGAATTTCTGCGGAGTGGTGTTGGGTCACAAATCCCCCTGCAGATGCTGAAGAGGCTGTACGAGGCGGCGAACGGTATTGATAATGACGCCTCCGCAGCCGATAACGAGGTGCAACAGCTGATGTCAGGGGCGTCGGAGATAGAGGCAACGCCTCAACACGCCCCCGAAGACGAATGTAGCGTCGTCTCGGGCAGTTGGAGTAAGATGAGGGCGTACAGAGTCCTGTGGGAAAACAGGACCAAGTCCGCATCGGGACCCTCCAGGTCTACATCAGCTGAAGGAAAAGGTACTACTTACTTTTGCTCATCGGTTGGTATTTCACTGGCTCTTAATTAAATCACATCTGTTGAAATATATTTACTGTTTACAAGAAAATTCTTCACAACCTGCGTCTGATTTGCATTAAACGCCGAGCTTTCGTCCACGATTGCAGGGAACTACGACCACTGAGATCACCCTTA